>JAXRKN010000044.1:4730000-5165000 GCA_038502055.1 Tanytarsus gracilentus | reverse complement strand
ATTTTGCCCACTCGACCGTGATTAAGATCTAATTCAATGTTGTTGTTTTGAAAATAAACTTCAAATTTAAAGCGAAATAAAACTCACCCAACTCTTCTTGATCGGGATCCAAAATCATGATGGGCTCAATCTGCTCCTCCTGCTCTTGTGGTAGATTCTCAATAACTTCCATAATTTTTAGTTATTATTCCTGATGATCGCCGACAGTTTTTTTACACTGTTAAATTTTTTCGCCCTTTCGGCAATCTGAGAAAAAAGTGAACACACACACATTTGCGAAGTGGTCAAAAGTCTGTTAGATCAAATTCAAATTTTCACTTTATATGTTTTTGGTAAATTAAGTTAATTTAAAGCTTAATTTGGTTGTTTAAGAGAGAAAAAGCATAAGTATGGAAACCTTTTTGAAGGATCTTGCTGAGGGATTCTCGGAAATTGAACGCAATTCGCTTAAAAACGAGGCATTTTATTTGGTGAGTAAAATTGAGCGGAATTTCATAAAAAGAAATTTCCAAACATCGCTTTTTTTCAATTAGGAAGCGGAAAAAAATCTGGAGAAATACATTGAAAGGGCAAGAGATACACTAAAGAAGAAGCTTATCATAAATCCGAAGCCACAAAAAAGATTCGCAAGAATTGCTGAAAGTGGAAGTGATGAAGAGTCTGAAGTTGAATTTAAGACACCGCTACTTCCAGTCAGCAGACCACCCGAAAATGTAATCACATCATCCGACAGTGGCGCATTGCGACCAGTGCGAAGTGCTAAAATTGCTGCAAGCAAGAACTTGGTAAGATAAATTTGTGTCGCCCGGCATTTTAATCAGCATCCATCTAATACTTACAGAAGGAACAACCTCAGAATCTTAAATTGCGTAACGATAATAACATGTCGGTAGTTGTTAAATCCGAGCGTATAAGTATGCAGGAAAGAATGAGCAAAAGTCGTGATTCGCTTAAGGAAAACTCAAATCCAAAGGAAAATAGAAAGGTCGAGGAAGTTTCTAAGGAGGATGTTCGTCGCAGTCAATCTGTGGAAATAATTCCTATACAAGCTGTTGAAATCGACATGACTCACGACGACTCTGATCGAATGCCACCGCCAGCAATGCCAATCCAACAGAAGAAAGCAAAAGCGAAGAAGGTCGAAGAAGTTGATCCAACACAGCCACTTCCAATTAGAGTCACGCGTTCTAAGATTAAGAAGGAAAAGGTGTCGGTGGGCAAGACTCAATCGGAAACGATAATCGAAAAAAATGCATCGGAAACTCTCAGAAAATCTCAATCCGATAGTAGTGTCTTACAGAAGACAGTTTCAGCGCCATCCACAAAGCCCAAGAAGAAATATCCGATGCCAATTCTCGTCAAAATTGAACGAACGAGCGAGGACAAGCGATCAAGTAAGGAAGCTGTTGATACTGAAACGAAATCAGTTGACAAGGAAGTTAATGATGAGACTTTTAATCTTCCAAATGTGAACGAGACTGTCACCATTAAATCAGCGCCAATTAACAACGAGACAATTACATTAGAAAGTGCTGTTAATGCAAATCTAACTGTAACACTCGAAAAGAACACCAACGATAGTCTAATGACCGAAGACAATGACGAGGAAGAGCAGGAATCGATGCATGTTCCTCTATCGCAACTCTCAAGCATTCCGAATGCTTTAAAATTGAAGAAAAACGAAGTTTTTAAGTGAGTTTTAGAGTTGAGGTTTTCTTGGATTTCTTTTAATTGCTTAGATCGTCTCATTATAGCCCATTCATGGCGAGTCCTGTTAAGAAGAAGGTCGAAGCTTTCGAGAAACACGCGATGGATGCAAAGACACCCGAAAAGGGAAAGATGAGTAGTGTTGCATCGGCAACCAAATATGTGAGTTAATAGATGGTTTAATTTTTAATTAAGTAATCGTATTTAAAATTTTAGAACACACTCAAAAATGGAACGCCATCGAAAATTGCTCTCTACTCGACGAAAGGTACAACTCCAATGAGCAATGCCAAGCAGAAGTACATCGCTGCAGTGTCGACAGCGACATCAAGTTCTGGCGTTAAGAAATCCGTTCAAAAGAAATTCTCATCAATGTCGCATGAGAATCAAGAGGAGCTTAAAAAGGTTCAATCAACCGCCCAGCTGGAGGAAAAGAAGAAACAACGCGAGGAAAAACAAAAGCAGGTTCAACTGCAGCGCGAAGCTCTTGAAAGACAGAAACGCGAACAGACATTGCAAATACAAAAGGAGCGTGAGGAAAAGTTCAAGAAACTCATGCAAGAAAAGGAGGAACAAAAGCGCATCGAAGCATTAAAAAAGAAGCAATTAAAAGAGCAACAGGAACGAAAATATGCCGAAGAACGAGCGCGCAAGGAAGAGGCTTTAGTTCCGCCTACATCAGCAAGCAAGGATGACAGTTTGTATTACAAGGTGCAAAAACAAATTGTAGTCGAGAAGCAGCTAGCGCTGAAGAAAGCTGAGTGTCAAAAGAAAGTTGACAAGAACGCATATGACTTTGATATGCTCTACACAGATGATTCAACTGACGACGAGAGAAGCATGGCGAAGAAGCGACCTGATCCACCTCAATGGAGCAAAAGTGAGCAATTATTGACATTATTTAAACGTTTTTTTATTAAATTCTAAATTTCATTTTAGAACAACATCGCAAAAAGCTCATTATACTTCAATCGAAAGTCAATCCAGATATTGTGGATACGCTCTTCTCAACACAACCAATTAACGTGGACTTGCGCGCTATTTTCCCAGCAATTGATTCCCACAAGTTAGCTCGTAATTCGAGTGCCGTATGGAACACACCACCACGCTACAGCGTTTATGCTAAATCTCTTCAAAACAATCATTAATGCACTATATATACATAGATTTAAAGCCATGGTCAATTTTTACATGTTGAAGTGATTTATTTCATTTTTTAAGTGTAATTCTCATTCATTATTTTATCAATCGAATATAAAAATCATAAATTTAATAAACACACTCTTAAATAATTCGTTAAAACTTATTCTCGTGCACACGTGAAAAAAAACCGTTGAATTTCAAAAAGTGGATATTTTGTTACAGTGAATTCTCGCGCAATCGAGTCAAAATAAAATTTGCTCACATCAATAAAAAAAATTATTCAAGAAAATAATAAAAAAAATAAATTTAACAAGTTAAGAGAGAGATGAGAACGCCAAAATAGATGTCAATACGTACATAAGTCACTTACGAGAGTCAATAATCAGCCATAGTCTCAATTGCGCATAACATTTATGCGAAAATTGAGAGAAAAAATATTTTATCGACGTAAAAAGAATCTCGGAAAGATCGAGTGATAGGATAGTGAAGGAAACTGAATTAATTATGAGATTAGAGTAAGTTGGAGCGATGCGTTCATCATTGTGTGCACTGAATGCTGCCACGGGAGATAATTTAACAATGAACTTTCCCGACTATGATCAAATTGCTTCTGATCACTCAAGATTGCTAATTTTGATTCGTGGAATTGGGGTAAGATTGATTATTTTATGCATTATCATGAACTTCCATCTTACTCTCTTTTAGCCTAACAAACCACGAGCATTGCAGAAGATTTTTGAACGTATTCAGAAAATTGATAATGTAAAGATAAAAGGTATTTAATTGTGCAAATTCATCAAAATCCAGTGGACAATAATTTTTTCTCTCTTTTTAGACTCTTCAGGACAGACAAGAGACATTTTCGTGCGCTACGTGCGTGATCATGCGGTTGAGAATAATGATTGGGGCGATTTTCAAACACATCGAAGATTATTGGGTCTTATCACTGTCGGTCGATTTGATTCGCAAGGCGAGTTAAACGAATTGTGTCGAGTGCATGAAAGTTTAAAAGTTAAATACACTGCAACTCTTTACGATTCTCGTGCACTGCTTTTTGCGCCACCTGCAAAAGATTCAAAGGAAAAAGAAAATGAAGTAAACTCGGAAACTTCTCTCGCCAGCGAGAATTCTTTAAGCAACGGATTTAAGCTTGACACAGATGAACAGAATATTCTTGCTGATAACAACATGGTCATGCCGACTATATTTAAAAGTCGAGGATTTATATACAATGAAAACAGCTCATGCTCCAATTTAGAATCTCGTATTAATGAATTTGTGAACGCAATCTTTTGGATATTGGAGTCGAAGCGACTCGAGAGGATGAAAGAGAAATTCGACAAAATGACACTGCTCCTTGCACCCTTTGAGAAGAAAGACTTTGTCGGACTGGATATGGAGAGTCGAAATAATAAGAAAAGAATTATGGGGCGTGTGACAAAGAATTTGGCTGATTTGTCTCTTCAGTGCGGTCTCACGGCCGAAAGTCTTAATTATTATCATGCCTCATCGGAAACACTCCGTTCAATTAGTGACTCTCTGTGGCTGGGATCAGCGCAAGAAGGAATTTGTGCGGCCTCTTCAATTATCCTCTATCCACACCTAAGACATTCCATTAATTTCCATAGAAATATTTCCCTCCAACCAAACACCCAAAATCCTCTTCTTTCGAATGCTGCGGCATCTCCACAAAAGAACCTTCATCGTGCATCCGATGGTGGCCGTCAAATAATGCAACAAAGAAAACTCGATCTTAAAATTAATCTTGACAAATCGCACGTTACTCATGAATCGACCTCAACCTCTTCGGGAAATTCAAATTCTTCGACAGTTTCCAATTCCTCATCGGCAAATAGTCTCTCGTCGTCGGCCAATGATTCCAGTGGTGATAAGAAAAGTAACGGCTCATCATCGCATGCAACAATGCCTGCAAATATTCTACAAACGGAAGAAATATCTAGTCGCTATCGTGAGGCCATCATTAACTATAGTAAATATCGTATGGCGGGCATTATTGAAACGGAAGCGGCACTCAAGGCAGCGAGAATTTGTATTGAGCAAAATCAGAACTTGGACGTTGCAATGTTTCTTCAAAATGTCCTCTACATTAATCTCAACATGAATGAGATGGAAAAAGTGAGGCGATTTGAGACACTAACAGATCTTTATCAGCAAATTGGTTATCATCGAAAGGCGGCATTTTGTCAGCGACTTGCGGCATGGCGACACATTGCTCAAAACAACACCAATCCCGACTGGAGTGCAAGCTATCGACTGATGTTGGACAGTTTTCGTGGTCATAAACTCTCGCTTGAACCAACGGAAGTGCTCGAGTCCAATCAAGGCTGGCCGTGCTTACAAATAGATTTACTTCAACAGCTGATTGGTGCCGCTCGAAGGCTAGGTCAATCTGCACTTGCTACGCGACACATGACCTTCCTCCTTCAGACTCAGTGGAAAAATCTCAATATTAGTGAGCAAAAGGAAATGGCATTGCAACTTCAAAGTCTTAGCTCACAGTGCGAAGGAAGTCCCGTGCCACTCTTTCTCGAAAATGGTACTTTCATACCTCCAGCGAACCTCACCGATTTACCATTCTGTGAACTCTTTCAGCTCAAGGATTTAAATCTTCATCTGCGTCCACACAAAATCGAAAGCAATAAAGTTGATTGTGGACCATTTCTCTTCACACCAATTCACTTTAACTCATCGATCGATAGACGAACTGCGTATGCGAAAAATCGTGACCGAGAAGTGAGCTTCTTATGGGTTCAACATGATAGAAGTGAAATTGCCATTAAACTGCACAATCCGCTCCCCTTTGAACTTCAGGTGGCAGACATGCGGCTGTTGACCGATGGCGTCGTTTTTGAGTCGCTGCCGACAAGCATAACTTTACCACAAAATGAATCGGCGACTGTTTCTCTCTTTGGCAAGCCTCTCGAGGTTGGCGAATTAGAGTTAAACGGCTACAGTACACACACTCTCGGTGTAAAATCAAATTGCCGTCTTAAGCACATGTTCGATCGAAGTTTTCCCATTAACTACAAAATTAAAGTGATATCAGCTCTTCCGACCATGAAAATTAATACAACGTTGCCTTCGAGCGAAAGCTCACTGCGGAATGATGAAGTCATTGGCTCAGCATGCGTCCAATTATTTAATGGTGAATCGCACGATTGTGAGGTGACCCTTGAAAATACCAGCAATATTCCGATTGAATTTATCGAGACAAATCTTACATCGGCATATGATGCAAAATTCCAAAATCGTGTTTTAACTTACAACGTTGAGGAAATCAAAAAACAATTGCCATTGGAGCCGGGTAAAAGTTTGACATTTAAAGTGAAAATCTTTGGCGATGCTGACTTTGTGGGTGCTCTCACAACGACAACAACGAGTACAGCAACAGGTGGTTTAACCGCCAATAACGGACCATCGTCACTTAGCGCTGTCAATTCCTTCATGTCTCATTCACGAGTAGGTTCACCAATTCGAAGGAATACTGATCAGAATATCAGTTTCAGATCTAACACAACGGCCTCGAGTGCCACAGGAATAAACTCGGGTCATTCGTCGTTAGCAACTCTCAGTCTGGGAGCGATTCTCAATGGAAGCAATCAAACGAGACATTTGGAATTTAAATTAGTATTTAAGTATAGTGGAGGAGTTGCTTTCAGCGACAACTACTGTCGTCATTGTGCATTAGTGTTCAATTTAGAGCTCTTACCGAGCCTGCAAATAACAAATTGGGACGTACTGCCCGCTGAGATTGCATCGCAATTCTATCTCGTCCTAGACATAGCAAATCTGACATCGCACGAAGTGTCACTGAACTATCCCGATAATAAGACAATGCTAATTGAGCCAAAAGAGAGTTGCCGTGTACCTGTTCCGGTTGAGAGGTGAGAAATTTACATAATTTTAATACATGCTAATTAAAATTAATTTTACAGATGTCCGCTTGATAAAATTCTTGCTGACCATCAGCAGCTCCAACAACAACTTTACAATTCACGTGAGTTCTTTTGAATAAGTAAAACTCTATTTCAATTAATGTTTATCTAATTTAGACGACTACGGCGTTGCATACAGCAGCACGTTTAGCTCATCCGATGTTGATCTTCCCGAAAAGCTGTGTGCTGAGCACATTGCGAACTTAGTGAATCTAAAATGGCAGTTAATGTCGACCGAAGCTTGCGGAATCGCTTCTCTCCGGGGAATTTCCTTGTCCTCGACAATGCTAGATCTTGTGACAGTGGCACCTATTCAGTTTGGTAATTATGACGCACGTGTTTCACTCATGTTTCCCTATCAAACAATTTTTCTCCTCATTTAGACGTCAAAATTAACGACAAAATTGTGTCACCGCAATCAGAAGTCAGTGTTTCAATTGGAACGCAAGTAATGATAGAGATCGATATAAGCAACAATCAAGCAGCCGCTCTTCACAATCTAATGTTAACTGTGCAATTCTATCAAGATTTTCAAAACGGCGTACACAACTATCGACTCGAGACGAGAGTAACGATGTCTGGTTCGAACTAGTGAGTGTTGATGAGATAATTGAAATATTTTAGGAGTTGTGTATTAAACTATTCTAATGTCTTCCACAGCGCATTTATTGCTTCATTGAGCAAGAATGAAAAAGCATCACATAAATGCTCAGCGATATTTTTCACTCCAGGACGTTTTAAAGTCGACATCGTCTGCAAAACTCAGACGCCAGCAACTTCAAATTCATCGGCTATGTCGACGACAGTGAGCTCTAATCACAATGATCCACGCTTGCTGAATACTCATCATCATACTTGGAAATTTATTCCTCCAATTGAGGTTTTAGTTGTTAATTAATATGATAGAGAGGAGAACGCCGATTAACGAAATAACGTAACATTGAGAAAATATTATTACGATTATAATTATTGTATAATGGCTTATAAATTATTATTCAGGATGATGCGAAAATTTGTCGTTCTATCCAGAAATTAAAAACCTGACTTGTTATGTTGTTTTGCAACTTTAGTTATTTAAAGCTTTATGTTATTGCATGTAAATCATTTGGTTTTGGTTAAAAAAAAACATATTTTTAAAGACATTATTTTTTCGACTATTTGGAACTGTGTTGATTGCGAGAAAGTTTGTAAAGAATTATAAGAATTTGGAAAATCCCGATCTGCACTTTAAATCAATCGCCCACGAGAGTCATGACAAAAAAACTTGTGAACTTTCTTGCAATCGCATTTAAATAGCGGATATTTAATTTGAGCAATAAAACACACTTATTAATGAATCATAAAGAGAAAATTTAATTATTTTAAATTCATTTTCAGCCGCCAATTGTTAAAATGCCGAATTACAGTCTGGCTTTAATTGCGTTCGACATGATTGATTTTCTAATTTAGCGTTGAAGAATCGTGAAGCGACCTTGAGTGAGTTGTTTTGGAGTAAAGAAGAAAAATTGTTTATAAAAAAGGTTAAAGATGAAAAGTCCTGGATTATTTTAAATTTAACACGTGTATTTCAAATAAATAAAAAAAAATTCTAGGAAAGACATCAAAAATCTCGCCGATCGCATGTCATTTCTGATCTTTTTTCGCTCTCTTGTTTTTTCCTTCCATTCGGCCTTCTCGATTGCAAATCATGATAATTTCTGTTTTATTTTTGGAAGCGCACATAAAGAGTTCGTTTTTATATTTAAACAAAAAGCAGCTAATGACGTCACAGCTGCTCAGGGGCTTGTCTCGCTTAAATGTATTGGTTAGATTTTCGATGTATTATAATCGTCACTTGATTAAAGTTCGAAGATTTTTTTACGCCGGCTGAGTTTGTACGAAAATGATCCGATAAATTATCGTGACTACATGGACGGAAAATGTTTTAATTTAACTCGGATTCAATCATTAATTTTCATTGTGTTTTTTGCGTCGTAAGTCAACAAAAATTTTTATGGTTCTATTAGCACATGATGAGAGGAGAACAAAAAATTCACATGATTTAGTTTGTCATTATGGACGTGATGTTGTTTTTGTTGGGATATGTTTGCAGATTACGTCATTTTTTAGATATTTTTAAAAAATATAAATTTTTTTTAACCTAATTTTTAATTTTAAAAATTATCAAAAATTAAAAAAAATGACTCTTAATTTTCGTCCACTCCCAGACCAATTACTTTCTTCTCTCTGCCACTTTTGTTTTATCGCTCTTTTGTCTATCATCGAACCATTTAATAATTAACTTGAAGTATGTTGAAAAATGTGCGCCTCTCAAAAATGTTATCGATTCTCTTAAAGCAAACGTGTTTAACACAGAAAGTGATTTTTTTATCATCAACACTCCAAACACTCGATTTGCACGTGACTCATCGCGATTCACGATAAAAAATTAAATAAAGTGTGTTGAGTTGATTAGCGGAGATTCGTTATCAAAAAAATCTCTTGCCAATTTTGGGGATTTGTTGGTTTATTCAATTTTGAAGCTTTAATAATGTTTTTGATGGCTCTTCTAAGAAGGTGTTAATTAAAAAATACTGCGAGAGCATTATTGAGAGTTAAAAATAATAAATTCTAATTTTTAAGCGTCGTTTTTTTCTTCTTAAAAAAATTATCACTTTAGCTTGAATGAATTTTTTATGATGTAAATCAAAAGCGATGAATAAAAAGTTTCCTTGCGGTATAACTTGGAAAAAGTAAAAGTGAGAAAATTCTTATAAAGAAAATTTAAGTTCAAAATTATTAAATAATTTTTTGGATTTTTTTCTGAGACATTTAATGAAAAAAATATTATAATTTATTTAAATAGATGAAAAACAAAATTTATGTACAATAGTGATGATTTAAATTTATTTCAACTTCCGCTTCTTATAAATTCAAATTAAGAAATTAAGAAATTGCAAAATCAGAAAATTATGAGAGATCGCAAACCACATCGAACATTCTCGAATATCAAAAAAATTTATGAAGCTTAATTGAACTAAATTTAATCAATGCTTCTCGAAAATAATTTTAAAATTAAAAATTAATTAAATTGAAATTGAAGTTTTGGAATTTACAAAAGTTGTGAATAATTTTCAGAAAAGTATTAAATTAATTCACTCGAAATTTTGTAGTTAAATCTTTCATCATTAAAAATTCTCATTTTTTGCCTTTTTTAATTTTATCAAATTTTAAAATTTTTAAAAACTAAATGTAAAATTTAAAATAATTTTTATAAAATTATTTTTTTTTTAAAAAATCACCCAAAATCTCCCATATCAACACCGTGAAGTTACGTTTCAAAAATTTTCCACTGAACCTCCTCATAAATCACAACGAAGAAGAATCTGCATATAATGTATGTAAAAATTGTGTGTGATCGTGGAGCAACATGTGCCGTTTTATCAATTCCCGAGAGAATCTGTAAGAGTGAGAGAGAATGCTAATGAACTTAATCCTAATTCGCTTATGTTCTCTCATAAAAGTCTTTCATGTGACTCTCGCTCGAGACCGGCATCGAACGACTTTATTTATGCATTTGAACAGCTGCTTATGACAATGAATGTTCAAAAATAGGTGCTTCAATTACACTAGTGACAATTCCTTTTATCGCTCAATCTCTTGGAAATTTTTTTTTTCATTATTTTCGAGTCTCTCACATGACAAACCTCAGTCACTGTCAGCTCATGAGCGCAGAATTTAATTTTTATACTCGTTCCGTTCGTTTTCCTGTGTATATATACGATTTGAGTGAGTTTCATATTCTCCGCCACAGAAAAATAAAATTTTAGTTTCTCTTCGACTCTCGGCAAGTGTAGACGTCCCTAAAAATAAAACCTTCAAGTGAATTTCACACATCTAGTTTGAGTGAACAAAAAAGAAATAATTTTCTTCTTATTTCGGGTTCTGAATGTAACAAAAAAAAAATAAGGAGAGAGCAAGAGAGAGAAAAATTAATCAAGAAGTTTTTCGCGCGCCACAAGGAAGATCTTCGAATTTTAAAAATTTATTTTTGTAAACCGCATTTGTCTGGCGATTTTTTCGTGACTCCGACAATCCATTGACTTTTTAATTTTTGTGTATTTTTTTGGTGTGGCGAAAAAGGAAAAAAAAAGAGTTTCAAACCCGTTCCTGCTGCACATTCCCGGATCGTTTTTAAACTCATAAATTTTTTCAAACAGCAAAAAAAGTCTCGCGACTCTTTATCAAAAATCGTGTGTTCGTTATCACGAAAAGAAAAAAAATTACTGCCATATAATA
This sequence comes from Tanytarsus gracilentus, assembly GCA_038502055.1. NCBI lineage: Eukaryota > Metazoa > Arthropoda > Insecta > Diptera > Chironomidae > Tanytarsus > Tanytarsus gracilentus. The sequence continues at coordinate 5,153,916 of JAXRKN010000044.1, read as the reverse complement.
AATTATTTGAGTTATTTTCGTCGAAGCATAAAAAAAGGTGGGTGTGTAAAAAAAATTGGAGCGAAATGTGAATGGAGAAAAAAGTGCAATGATCTTATCGACATAGAGTATGTCATAGTAGAAGCGAGCAATGTCGATATGTGCTCGGGTAATGTGAGGCAAAAATAGGTCACTGACTCTCATTTATAATTCTCGATTTTGCATTTTATATTTCTGTTTTAATTTTAAATTTCTTCAAGGCCAAATTCTATCAAAACTTTCGATAATATTTTTGCACGTAGTAGATTTCGACCGCACGTGAGAAGCAAAATTTTATGAATGAAAAAATCGATAAATTTCAGTTAGGGGAAAAATCTCTCTCGCAACTAGAACATTTTCGTTCTATGCGTCGCTACGTACAACCATGACGTAGGGTTGCAAGATTTTCCATTGATTTCGTTACGTCGCATATTTTTCTCTCATATTCCGTCAAGGACGTTCAGTCGTCCATTGTCGTGAAAGTGAAACTTTTTCTCGTCTCATTTTGCCTCAATTCTCAACCTTAACGACCCATCAATCATCCAATTTTACAAAATCAGTGAAAAAAGGTTTTTTTTTGCAGTCAACAACGAAAAAGAGAAAAAGAAGTTTTAACAACCGACGAGTGCTAGAATGTCGACAGGTAAGTTTGAGTAAATAATCCCTAAAAAAAGACACACAAAAAAGAAAAACATGCCAAAAATCGGCTTAACTCACTTCCGGAAGAATTTTAGACTACAATGCATTTTCGGTAATTAGAGTTGCATGTTTGGAAGAATTCCGTTAATTATCAAAAATATACAATTAAAATGTCATAAAACGCCCTTGAGCAGTCTTTCCCTCAACATTAATAGAATTAACTTTTTTCTTCCTTACACACGTCGAGTGTAATAAAAATTATTTTTTATCATTTCACGAAAGAATTCTTGGCACAATTTGAAGAAAATTATTACAATCGACTGCTATTTTTGAGCACACTGTCGCCATGGAAACAAAAAAAATGCACAAGCGATTAATTGCACGTTTAATAATTATGAGATGAACGCGCGTTTGATAATTGACGATTGTGTCATGGTATGACTACAGATCACAGTCGTTAAGTCAATGGAGCGATGATAAAAATAGATTTGTAGGCAATCTTATGTATTTTTACTGCTTTGTGTGATTGAATGAAAATGAATTCGTAGAATTGGTGGATGGTTCAAAAAAAAATCAGATTGATTAATTTTTAAATTTTTTAAAATATAAATTGTAATTATTTTAATTGCAATTACTAACAAAATTAATTCAAAAAAATAATTTCTCCCCATTTTTTCGTCCATCCTCACCATTCATAAATTTTTCGAGTTTATTTTCTGACGTCTGGTTGTGCGTCAAATCAACAGGAGAAAAAATTACCACAAATCGTAGAAAAATATAGAACATGTAAATCAATGCGTTGGTATGCATATGCACGTCTTCGCTTGAATGTCCATAAGGTGCTAAAAATAAACTGAAAGTAAAATAAATTAGAAGCTGTGCAATGGCCCACATTTCTCATTTCTGCGTGCGATTGAAAACTTTCTTTCTCAATATTTCTCCCCAAAAAAAAATAAATAAAAAATAAAATACATGAAAAATATTTTCTTAAAGACTTTTGTCACCCACACTCGAGTCTATAAATAAAATCCGCACAAGTGCGATCGCGTGATGGTCGTAAACTACGCAGAAAATGTCTTAAATCTTGATAAATATTAGCTTTCCTTGGCGATCGGCGGTGGCGGCAAAACAACAGAAAAAATCTGCGAAATGGAACTGACTTTCAATGTCAGGCATGTGCTCGAAATAAACAACACAATTTTTATCTCCCATTTGCGTTCGAGAAATTTAATTTCAAGCAGAAAAAAGAGAATGAAAAATTATGGTGATTGATCCTCAATTTGCGATGCCTTTAATGAGATGAAAAATTTTATTCTTTGTAGGTAATCAAAACCCTCACACATGCTCATTAAGTTCGATAATTTTTGTTTATTTCCTCCGAAAAAAAATTATTCGAATCGAAATTGATTGGCAGCAGCCCACAAAAGTATTTTAAATGTGTTAAAAATTGTTTTGTGAATGACTTGGAGGCGCGACCTCGACTCGAGATTTTAAGAAATATTATGGTTGACGCATTTAGTAGGTTTATCTTATCAATTCGCTACTCGGCCAATACGGAAAATTTTTAAGACTTACTTTTTGCCTATTTTTTGGCTTTTACTCCTGTTTTTTACATTAACGAAAATCAGGTTGTATTTTTTCTTAATAGAACTTTTTACTCCGCGTCTTTTGATATATCACATGAACTATCTAGCATTCATAGTTATGGAGTAATCTGCTCTCAAACATGAAAAAGTAAGTCTTAAAATTTCTGACTTTTTTCCGCGGATTCCAGCGGGGTATTTTTGATTTTGCAATAACTTTTGATTCTTTCAAGATAAAAATCTAAATTTTTTTGCATGTTTTAGAAGAAGAACATTAGCAACTTTTGGAAGAATTAGAAATTTTTTTTACCTGCAGGAAGTGCTTAATATCCTCAAAAGAAAAACTAAATTTCAAAATTTACCCTCATTTAATAATTTTAGAAATTTTATTTGGGATTTAAAAGAAGCAGTTCTGTGTTCTGTATCACTTTCAGTTAAAAATTTTGAGTATGGATACGCAGGAAGTGCCAGTAGGTGCAAAATTTAAAATCCCTTATTTCTCTTTAAGTATACCACATTAGAATTAGTGTAAGTCATTAGAATCATTGCAATGAGGCTAATGAATGGAACTGGATACAAAACTTATAAAATCATTGCCCAAATGAAAAGTTAGGAACACCTTTTCTGATCATCATTATATTTTTTACCACTTTATAAAGTAGTCTTTGAAAAAATTATCAAACACGTGCATACACATAAAAATATTTTAAGCACTTTAACTGCCTTTAAAGCAAGTGAAATCCTAAAGTAAAGCTCGGGAAAAGCATATATTTAATAACCAAATCTTAAAATATTAAAAAATAATGAGCAAAACGAGGTTTGAGAAAAAGTCAGTTTTTTTACGTATTGGCCGTACTGTTCTGTGTGTTTATTATGTAGATTTTATATGACTATATTATGACACTCACGATGAGTTCTGTTTTCTTTTCGAGATCGGATTACGAGCTAAAAATAAGTTGTTTTCTGTTGACGGAGTGTTTGTTGAGGAAAATAAAAATTTTAAATTTCAAAAAACATATTTTTAAAAATTATCTCAACGTATTTTAAAAATTTAAAAAATCCTGGATTTTAAATTTCTTTTTCTCTTTCAACAAACTCTTTAAATATTTCAAATCTCATCTTATAATTTATTTTCGCACCACGACAGCTTTAATTACTCAGTGTCTATAAATTCTCAAGTCGCGCCTCTAAAAGCACGATGTCGACACAGAAAATAGCAAGAAGATGAAATAGAGGAAATAATTTTTGTACGGGAATGAAATTGCAGCTCAACATTAAATAAAAACTACTAATGACTCATTGCACTATTGCGACGTGTGTGAGTGCTGACCTTGTTTACGATTGACGGCGAGTTTATTGAACTTTTAGTGCGCGGCAAATTGAGAAATTTAATGAAACAGTTTTAAGAGGATTTAATGTCTTCCTTCTAATTTCATCTGCTGCTCGGCGACAGTAAAAAGTTTTAAAATGTATTTTCAAAAAATTAATCTCAATTGTTATCTCGTGACAGGCAAAGAACGCTTGATTTGAACTGCACAAACATTAACGGAGAGAGAAAAAATGCGAAGAAGTTTCGTCGTTTATCATTATCATATTATTTAAGAGTGTTGCAATACTAACGGATCTTTAACTCATCATCCGGTTTTTTTTTCTCTCACTCTCGAAACGTCGCGGTTTAAGTACATTTATGGATTGTAGAATTTCACTATCTCTCGTTTATCTCTTCGATGAGATTTTTGTTGTCATGGGAGGAGAAATTTTGAATTTTGTAAGTTTAAAATTAAACCTACAGAATTATAAATATTTCGTTTGATTATAGAGTATTTTAAAAAAAATTGAATTTATTCAAAAACATTTTTAAATAAATTTTCTTAAATTACCATCTCATTTCCACTACCTTATAGAAATAATTTAAATTCCGCAAATTTACTTAAATCGCGTAACTTTATGACACCTTCAAGATTAATCATTTTAAAAATTTAAATCATTTAATAATCTCGCTGGATTCTGGTGAAGTAATGAGCACATGAGAAACACAGAATTGTATGTCAAGTTCAACCTTATATAAAAATACACATCGCACTTGTATCATGTCAGACGAGTTTTTATTATTATTTGAGATGCAGTACAAGAGTTGCTCTATAGAGTCCAGACAAAACTGGAGTTAATTTGTGCTTAAACTGTGTTATTGCGATGTTGCAAAGATCGTGGAAGTAAAAAATAATAAAATATAAAGGGGAAGATTTTAATTAAAAAGATTAAATTGCAAAGTTGTTCGATGGATTTTCTTAGTTTACTAATTATTTTTATTAATTAACAATTTTATTAAATTTTAAATAAAACAAAGTTCTAGTCTTAAAAAATTTAAAAAATTATTTAAAAATTTCAATCACGTTAATTTTTAAAAAAATTTTAATACGTACGTTAAACTTTTAAACAACTTTTTCTTTTTAAATCTTTTGAGGGTTTTTTCTCAATCATCCAGTGACTCACGTTTAAGTGGAATCCAAAAAATTCCAATTGAGTTTCTTAAGACGTAAGATGAAAGAGGCAAGTGGTGATGTGATGTCATTAGCGATCGTTTTTCTATGAATTCGTTCTCTTGTGCAAAACAATTTCAGTTTATTTGCATTCCACGCGATATTGTTTGTTCACTTTAAAACACATAAAAATTTTAAATAAAGAAACTCGCTTGCTGAGTTTAAAAAAGAAATTTTTTCATTAGAGTCAGTGCATTTTTTTAAATTTATGTGAAGCTTTTTTTTTCGGCTAGTCCAAACGAGTCTAGATAACCTCCGAACCTGAAAGGCAATAATTTTTGAAAAAAATAAGCTGATAGCTCTTCGTGTCGGTCTTGTCGTGCTATTTTCGTTCACAAAATTTATGTGAGAAGCAAACAATTTTTTTTCTATTAAAATAAATTTGCGCGTCACAAGCACATCTGACGATGCTTTAACATTGTTTTTCGAAACTAATTCAAAAGCGTCAGCATTTAAATTATTTTTGATTAATTTCAGTGATGAATGAAATGAACAACAAATTTATTTACTTTTGAATGATTAGGGCTCGGCTGTCGGGGAGCATAGAAGTCAAAGTCAATAAAAATATATTTTTTTATTAGTGGATGAAATTTTTATTGTCGTTCTTTTTACGACCTTCAGATTTAGGTTACAAAATTGTTTTCGTGCCATTAATTGAAAATTTAAATAAAATTCTTAAAAAATCCTAAATTCTTAATTAGCGCTTAGAAATCATCAAAAAACTTATATGGATTAATTAAAGATATTTTAATTAAATTTAAAATCTAACGGCTTTCTTTAAATCTCCAAGATTGATGCTTAAAATTACATCAACGACTTTATTAAGTTTATTAACATGACTTATTGCTCTCATTTCCAATAAATTAATTTAACACGCATAAATTAGCGAACCTAACTGATCATATTTAATTGAAAATTATTGACTCGACCATAATTGATGCTCACTTACGCATATTGCTGAGCATAAATCAGTTAATTTTTAATCACATCCCATTTATACGAACAAGATTTTAACATCGATCATAACACCGCTATAATGAGGTAATTTACAATATGGAGATTTATTTCAATGTTGCGCTAAATATAATCGCGTAATGAAACAACTCAATTGAGTATGAGTATGAAGCGCCGTCGTTCAAAACAATTTAACGAGTGGCCTTGCAAATTATTTTCCTCTTTATTCTTTCTCTCTCTTTCGCGCTCTTCTTGTCACTTTTTTTTGGCAATTCATGGTCGGTCGGGTGGTGTCAGGAGAGAGAGAAAGATGCATGAAGGTCAACTGATTGATTATAAAATAAGTAAAAAAATTTAACAACACCCTTCCAAAAAAAAAAAAAAAAAAAAAACAAAACACATTTAACATTTAACAAACAAAAAAAACTTATCGGAACAATAAAATAATAAATTAAAATAAAAATAAATAAAAATTAAATGAGGGAATTTGTGTTATGTTTTAAAACCCTCCACTCTCAAATTTTATCTAAATTCCAAATAAATTCATCAAAAACATAAACCGAAAAAAAAAAAATAGAAGTAAAAAAAAAATAAAAAATTAAAATTTATATATTATTTAAACTTTCCGAAATATAGATAAAAGAAAGGAGTGTGTTAAATTTTTTACTATTTATTAGTTTTCCTATCAAATTTATTACTTAATTTGAACAAAAATACTTTTTAAAATTAAGCATGTAATGTTTGATGTCCGACCGAATACCCGACGAATCTCTAGAAATTTTAATTTCACCTTATATTCGTTTTACATTTTTTTATTAATTCTAAAAAATTAACCTTTCAAAATTATTGTTATTTCATCTTTGAACATAATTTTGCACTTCTTCTCTCCTGTCTTTAATCTTTACTGAAAAATAATTGGGGACAGAGAACGCATGATAGAAGAGGGAAGTGGTAAGTTGATGGTGTTGAAGATTGGAGCGCATGTAAAATTTTTTTAAAATATTTTTTACTTTTTACACAACATCTGTTGCTTCGCAACAGCTGTTGATGTCAGTCGTGAACGACCGAGAGAGAGCTAAATTAGATTGTGAGAGTAAGAGAGAAGGGAGAAAAAAGCGCTTATCAACATTATATTGACAGTGAATTGATGCCCCATCATTTTGATTTTAATTCAACGAATGATAATGTTGCGGCTATCAAGAATTTGATGAGTTTTATGAGGTATTGAAGATTGAATAGCAAAAATATTCAGAAGAATTTTTGGGAGTGATTTAAAAAATAAAATAACGGAAAATATAAATTTAAATTTATTTAAAAAATGTTAAAATTTGTTAAAACTAAATTTTGATTTAAATTTTATTAGACCGTTAAATTTGTCGTTAAAAAAATTCTCCAAACAATTTATTCAAACCAACTCAATAAAAATTTTCAATTCTATGACTATAAAATTTTTTTCTCAAACCAATAAAACTAATAAAAATAAATTAATCGCAATGCTAAAAAAATGTCGATTGTGCAGTAAAAAATTCTTTTTGCATTAATCTACTGACTGCCTCATTTCTTTCTTATTGCGTGTCTTTCTGTTTAATTAATTGCAATGACTAATTGAACATGTGATGATCATGCAACTTTTTTTGATTCACTTACAGGATGGATATCATGCAGACAAGTATTGAACATGATGATGATTTTTGGCTTTATGCTGAACTATGCGCTTCGAGTAAATCTGACGATTGCTATAGGTGAATTCGCAAGCGTTAGACACTGATGGAAATTTAAAAATATTAATTGATTACAGTTGAGATGATTAATCCAATCGCGAATGGCACAATCAGTAATGTTACGAGCATTTTAACAACGCAAGCACCAGAAATGACAACTTTACTTCCGTCTTACGAGTCACCGCGATTTGATTGGAATGAAGCTCAAAAGCAGCTAATTTTGGGAAGCTTTTTCTGGGGTTATGTGCTCACTGAATTGCCCGGTGGTCGTCTCGCCGAACTGGTTGGAGGACATCGAGTGTTTGGTCACAGCATGTTTTGGGCGTCAGTAATTACTTTAGTGACTCCAGTCACCGCTCACATGGGCTTCAAAGCAATGGTCATTCTCAGGGCTCTCCTCGGTTTTATGCTTGGAGGTGAAAAAATTATTAAAGCAATTAAAAGACTTTGAATTAATTTAAAATTATAAATTTAGCATCATGGCCTTCAATTGTGCCAATGGCAGCTGTTTGGGTGAAACCAATGGATCGATCTAAGTTCATGTCGAACATGATGGCCTCTGCTCTTGGCGCTGCTGTTACAATGCCAATTTGTGGCTACTTCATCTCGTGGTTCGGATGGGAAAGTGTCTTCTATTTAACTGGTGAGTTTTAAATATTAAAAATAGGTTAAAAATAAATTACAAAAATTTAATTCTTATTCAACAGGTGGCATCGGTGTCTTCTGGTCAATTTGTTGGTTCGTTTTTATTTTTGAAACACCCGCCAGACATCCTCGCATCTCAGAAGAAGAACGAAAAGAAATTGAGGATGCAATCGGTTCATCGACATCCAAGAAGAAGCCATCGTACGTGCCATGGAAAGACATTCTCTGTGCACCGTGCGTTTGGGCAATTATCGTCGTACACGGATGTTCAGTATTTGGATATTTCTTGGTGGTTAATCAATTGCCCGGCTATATGAAGTCAATTCTTAAGTATGATATTAAGTCAAATGGTTTACTCTCGTCGCTGCCGTATTTCGGTAAATACTTCATGTCGGTGACTGCATCACATTTTGCTGACTATCTTCGCAACACGGGAAAAATTTCGACAACGACTGCTAGAAAATCATTTACGACTTTTGCTGTAGCAACTCCGGGATTGTTTTTCATCCTCTTGGTATTCTTTGGTGGTGATGCTACTTGGGCTGTGGCAATTTTCACGATTGCCCTCACACTTAATGGCGCTGTGACTGCCGGTTATCTCGGCAATGGCTTAGATATTGCACCAAATTTCTCAGGAACCATTTTCGGCATGGCAAACACGCTCAGCTCATTCGGCGGCTTTGTCTCAACGTGGCTGGTCGGCGTATTGACTTATGAAAATGTAAGTGGTTAACAATAAATTCTCTTTGTGAATAATTAGTTTAAATGTATTTAAATAAATACAGAATACCTACGGGCAATGGCAAATAATCTTTGGAATTGTGGCAGGAACGTACATATTTGGCAGTCTCGCATTCTTGTTCTTCGGCAAAGGCGAACTTCAAGTGAGTTTTTTGCTAAATTATTACTAAGCAAGAGGAGTTTTACTCTGGTGTATGCCGGAGTCAAACCCCCTTGCATAAAATTAAATGATCGCCAAATAATTTAAAATTTCACAGCCATGGAACAACCCACCAGAAAGAAACGGCGTACCACTCCAAGAGATGAGAACCCTCGAAGAAGGCGTTCCATTGCAAACGAATCACACAAATAACAAATAATCACTTTTAAGAAAAACTCTTCATTAGCTAAGGATGAGATGATAATTATTTTGACGAAGCTGATAAGACAAAACGCGCATATCGAATACTGAGTTAGCTGATGATCATCGTAGATGTTGTTGAATAATTTTTATTTTCTTAAAATAATCTTTTTGCGCTGATATTCCAATCGTCAGTTGAAAAATTGATCTGTTGATAGCATCTATAGAAAAAAAAGCATAGTTCAAGAGACCTTTTATGAGTTAATTTTTAAATCACATACGAGGAAAAAAATATTTAATCGCCATTGAGTTAGGTTTTAGGGATTTTCGATAAGAAGATGAGAATAATATATATAAAGACATCTCTACTTACGCATGGTGTGTAGTGACATTTAGGCATGCTTTTGGAGAAAAAAAATTAAGTTTAAACCCAGTGAAAAATTTGTTTGAAAATTGTCTTCCATAAAATTAAAAATTTCTGTTTTAAAAATCAAAATTTATACTCATACGACCATATAGATTATGTACACACACACTTGATCGTGCCTAAATGTTGCATTAAATCCATTAAATACAGTTAAAATACTTAGAGAACTGAACTGAGGAAAAAAATATTACGACAATACCTAATAATTATATTAGAAGCTATATGTATAAAAAAATAAATTATATATTTAGTGAAAACTTCAGAATCCACTAAAAAAATTTCTGTTTATTATTTTGTCGAGAAATAATTTTTAGAAATTTGCCATAAAAATTTAAATAAAAAAAATTTTGAAAGCAATATTCAGTTTTTAATATATTTAAAGTTTCAAATTTAAATTGATTTTTATTTTCACAAATCTAACGATGTTAAATCTCAGTAAATTTTATTTGAAAAAGTTCAACTTCAAAATGTCAATTTAAAAATAACAAAAAGAATTAAAGAAAAAAATTAACATTTATAGTTTTTAAGTGAAATTCTATTGTTAGTTTTGTTAGATATCACCTTAATTGTTATGCACATAAAAAAGAGCTTTAAACTCTTTTTTCTCAAACACCAATCATTATTAATTCAACTCTCTTTAATTTGAGAATTTTTGTAGAAAATGAATCAAAAAATAATTTACAAAGAGAAAAATAAAGCTTTATATATTTTTCAGGCAGACTAGAAAATTTATTTTTTGTTGTGTGCACTCATTTGACATTGTTACGTTTTCAGAAGAAAAAATTTCACTTGTGTGAGTTGAGTCGAGCCTCCAAAAAAAAGATTTCATTCATAAAATCACGTGATATAAAATTTATATGTGAGATTTGTTTGTATCATTGATATGATGACTATGAGTAAGTTGATGCGATATATCTGAGATCATTTATTTTTGTTATACATAAGGTCAATACATATATCTTTATGGTGTCTTGGCTAAAAAGAAATTTGAGTGGTTAAAATACGTTTTTATGAACTTTACAAAAATTTTGTATTTCATGAGGAAAATCAGAAAAAAATCATTTTTACAAAAAAAATGATTTTAATTTGAATTTTTTAATTAAATAATTCACTATTGTTTAAAATTTATTTTCTAAGCTGATCTTTTTCACTATAAAGTTGGGAACAGAACTTGAACGCGTCTAATGTTAAATATATTCAAAATATTATTAATTTCGAGTTTTTTAAAACAGAATATATTTTACTTTAATGGATTTCAAGTTATAATTTATTTATATATAAAATCTATTTATATTTGTTATCAAATTAATTTTTTCTTCAATAAAAACTCTCCAAAAAAATTTAATACAAATTTTCCAAACTTCCAGTTAAAAAAGAGAAAGGGTTGATTTTTTATTATGTTAAACAGTATTGGAAGTTAAAAAAGGGGTAAAAAATTCTTGAGAGCTAAAAGGGGTTAAAAGGGTAAGGAGAAGTACAAAATATTTCATTCCAAAGTTAGCTTTTGTGAAGGGTGAACTGAAACTCTGTTCTTACAGTATCTAAAAAAATAAAAAATTATTTTGAAATGTTAAAAAAAATTATTTAAGCTGAAAAATCTTTAAAGTTTAAAAAAGTATCAAAATTCGACAGAAAGTTAATTAAAAATCAAATTAATCAAGGAGGAAAATCATTGTTAAATATAAAAACGAATTGAATACGTAAAAACCTTCAAGGATTAATAAATAATCTACATTTTCCGACAATATGCGCAAAAGGTGATTTTGACATCAAAAATGGAGAATCAAAAATTTAAATTTCTTACGCACACAACGAAAAAAAATTTCCACTCGAGAATCGTGAAAATGGAGTATGCAAATCATCGCACAACCCTCTCAGTGTTCAATTGGAATTTCAAGTGACATCACAGATTTTAAAAAATGGCGTGAAAAACATTCGAGCGTGCTTTAATTTTTCTGACCTCAACAAACACGTGGAATACAAAAAAGGTAAAGTAAAAAAGCTGAAAATCCTCTTAAAAAAGAGAAAAACATGAATCGAGAGCGACAAGCTCATCAAAATAAGTCATCACGCTTGTACATCACATGCGGAGGAAAAATAATCGAAAGGGCATAAAAAAGTTCAAGAGTCATAACTTTCTCGATTACATTTTTGTTTTATCATTTTTATTTTTCCTGCATGCGAAAGAGAGAATCGAGACATTTTTTAGCTGTCCCCCGAAGGGCTGCTGCGGAGGACGATATCAACATAAAAAATATCTCTTTTATTTTTATGATTATTGTGTATCATTATTATTGTCACACATGAATATCGTATTAGAATATGAAATGAATTTTCCTTGTAAGACTGAGGGTGAGAGTGCAATTTCTCTGATTGCGTCTCGTGCCATATTTGAGGGGTTGATTTATGTCTTTGACTTGAATAAATATTATTTTTTATCAAACGTAAACGCCTTGCCGCATGCCATGAGAGATTATTGACGGATTATTCCTTTTGAATATTCCTCAACTTTGCGCTGTCGGATACATTTTTTTCGGAAGATAATGACCGAGTGTGTTTAAATGCTCACTCGATTGCGACAATTATTATTAATTGAGATATTTGGATGCGACTGACTTTGTCTCGTTTACCGCACACACACACACTCCGCATGTTGCTTTCTTCTTAATAGCATTATTTTATTGTCCCTCAAGGATGTCATTGTCTGTATGTTTGGTGGTGCTAGAAACCACGTTTCAGAGTGTCGATGTGAACTACCGACTGAAGGGAGTGAACTTAGTTAGATGATCTCATTCATTAATTATTCTTTAAATTTTTAAACGTTTCATTTCAAACTTTTATAAGAAACTTAAATTTAAATTTTTTAACGTATTAATTGACTCAAATTAGAAATTTTAAGAATTTTAACGTTTTTTTTAATTTCAAATTTTCACTTCTCACCTCAAATCAGAATTTTTAACTTTTTTCTTTCAAGTTGAATTTTCTTCAATCTCAACCTTTTTTAGGTTGATTTTTTTCACCCAAATCAAATTGGAAAATCCTGGCAAAATATGACTTATGGTTGATAGCGTTGAAAGCGCATATAAATTGCCGCATTTATTTTCATGATAAATTTTCTTCATTCTCACATCGGGTCGAGAACACAAATTCATCCCATGAGGGGTTGTAAGAAAATTTCAAAATAATTTTTCCGCAATTTTTGGCTTCAGAAGAAGTTCAGAAATGAAAATCTATGAATTTATTCTGGACGAAACATAAATTATCGCATGAAATTCCCACATGGCACTTACAACTGGTATTATCCGAGAGTGTCAAGAAAGGAATTTAAAAAAGTGTAATTAACTGTCAGAAGTGCCCCGGAAAAAAATATCTAATGCTTTATATGGCTTTGGTTTTAGCTACCCAGTGAGGAAAATTTAGAAAGAATTAATTTAAGTAACAAAAACCAATTAAATTATGATATTTTAAAAATATAAATTAAACTTGATTTTTTCATTTTTCTATTTGGGATTTCTGTTTGCCTCACAAACACACGTCCATTGCTCTTTTTTGGCTGATATGGCCGATTGTGGAGCGCGCGATATAAATAAAAATGAATTTTATTGGGTGAAGCTCACTCTCCACAATTTTGCACGATTTATTGTGAAATAAATAAAAATTATGGCCTTTTCCTAATAATTTTAGCTCTTTGCTACACTCGAGCGTATGTGGTCGATGTATTGCAGAGTGAGAGAGTGAGTGAGAGAGAAAAGGAAAATATGGCAACTAATAAATATAAAGCAATAATAATAATATTTATTCGAGGATTTGGTTAGCAAAATTTATTGTCCTCCGTTCGCCTGAGATAGGATTTTTTATTGGTCAATTGGAATTTTCATTTCCGAGGCGCACAAAAAAAAGAAAGAGAAAGCGGTCAAGAAGGAGGAAAAAGGTTGAATAAGATTTTTTACTTTTTTTACGAATGCGACACACATGCGAAAGAAAATGAAATTTTCCACCCTCGTCAATTTTACTTCGCATTGAGATGTCTTTCAAAATTTATTCTCGGACGATAAGTTTCGAGAAATGTAATTAATTAAATTGAAATTTTTATGAACACTAATTTTAACTTTTATTTTGTTTCATATTCCATCTTGTTCCATATTCTTTACTAAAAAAAAGTTTTGGAATAAATTTTAATAATGTTTCATTTACCAAATAATTCATGATTCAATTTCGTTTCATTTTCCACATGACCCAAAAACTTTTTCCACATCCATTTAAATTCAATCTCAAGTTGAAATTTTTACTTAAATAAAAAATCTCATTGAGCATCTCAAGGATATCCTAAGGACTTGCTGTCCATTTCTTCGCATTCTTCTTTTTTTAATTTAATTGGATCTTTTTTCTTTTCAATTCTGATTGGAATTTTAAATTTTTCTTTTACTCGCTCATGCTTACAAGGCAGTTTTCCTCAAATTCTCCGCTGGCTGGTGAATTTTTATTTGAAATCATTTTACGCAACATTGAACGCTTCTTCCGTTTCCTTTCTTGCTGTGCCTTCTTTTTTAAAATCACTGACTATTGTTACATCATTCATCTTCGAGCAAAATTAGCTTTCCTCCCTAACTGTGTGTAAAAAATGTTTTTTTTTATCAATTCAATGCGAATAAGGGATTTTAATTAATTTGATCCTTGAAGCGTTATTGAGAGCGAGAGAAGAATGAAAAGTTTCAATTTGATTAAATTCTGAGAGAATGAAAATTCTTCTGTTTCACTTCCGAATACCATTTGATGAGTGCTGAGTGGGCATCAAGTGGATTCGGTTGGGGAGAAATTTGTGATATTTGATTAATTTTGTGAAAAACAAGAAGAACTAGTAGATTAAGATTTTTTGATGATTGATAAAATTTCAACTATGAAAATATTTTTCACATGCAACAAAAGAATTTCAATCACATTAAAATTTTCACAAAATGTCTCAAAATAAAACATTTCTTCCCTATTTTTTTTAAACTATAAAAAATCATGAGCATTAACAAAAAATTCGCAATCATGTAACCATAACCACTCGAAATGGAGTGAGACGAGTCGAGAAACTCACACATGACATTCAGAGGGGTTGAAGTGATTTAAAATAAAATCTGCCAAAACGAAAAAAAATATAAAAAAATTTCACAACACAATGGAAGTAAATTTATCACAAAAAACATTATGATAATAAAAAAAGAGAGAAGAATTTTTCCCCGCACGTAATTTGATTTGTGAAAATCGAGAGTAAAACTCAATTTAATGTTTTTCATTGGAAATGATGTCAAATGTTGCGTGTCCATGAAATCCTCGAGACTCGACGTTTATTTATGTTGGCAAAGTTGTAATTTTACAATGTTTATTTAAAACGAAATCGGCAATTTTTTGAGGGAAATGTTTTCGTCGATATTGTCATCAAATCATGCGAATGCTGCCGAGGGGGTTGAGAGGAAATTATTCGAATTCGCTGGAGCTGATGAATATATTCATTCATAAATAATTTATGAGCAATATTTTCCAACTTTTTCTTTTACTGCTGTGTCTCTAAGGTTGCAGTTTGTTGTTAGTTTTCATCTCACCCCATGCTCATTTATGCTGGCGTATTTACATTTGTTCAGGTTTCTTGCGGTATCTATGGAGAAAAAGTTTTCAAGGGGTGTTAGAGTTTTCTTCATAATTAATTAGAATTTATCATGCCTAAATTTAACGGAAATTTATTTTTTAAATTTAAGATTTTAATTTTGAAATCCCAAAATTTTAAATAAATATTTTCTTCTCTTTGTAAGAAATTCTAGAAATGCTTTCATAAATGCTTGACATGGAAATATTGTAATAATTCTAAGCACTTTTAGTGCTGTCCAAAGTGTATAATAATACAGCAAACAATTCTTGGGGAGAAAATAAAAGTAAGAAGAAAATCTCAACTCACATATGCGGGAATATAAAGAATCATAATTGCTTTTATGCCTTTTTCATCTGAGCAAATTCAGACAACCTCACCGACTATGTGTATGGAAAAATGTAATTTTATCTATTCGAGGAGTGTGAGAAGGACATTCGAAGAGATCCATAAATAATAACGCCAGATAATGTGTAATATCATTTTTATTCAGGCATTTCCATTTCCATTTTCACCCTGCCGGTGCTTCTGTTACGACATGATAAGTTTTAATTTTATTCAATCTCATTCCCTTTCATCTTCTCACCACAGCACACACCCCCATTGCATAAAGAAGAAGAACGTGCAGAATGGAAAACACTTGAGACGGTGGCAATTTCTGCAATTTCCATTCTTTTTTTGCGAGACCTGAGATACCTGAACATGAACATAAAACGTAAAATGGTTTTTTTGAGATGCGCATATGACAACCGATGATGTTCATGTGGATCAAATGCAAGGTGAGAAAAATTTGAAATTAAAAAATTTTATTTAAAAAAACCGTTAAATATTTAATTTCATATTTTATAACAGTAACATAAAACTTCCAACCCTTGACCTCACTGCCAAAATAAAAGAGTAAATTATTAAACTAAAACGCATTCAATATTCAACATTTGTTGTTGCTACCGCTTATCTAATTTCTGCTCTTATTTCAACACAATAGCAACAATTTCCATTCAACGCTCATTCCATAAAAGATAAATAATAATTGCGCTTTCGAATAATAAAACTAAACATAAAAATCAGCTCTCTGGATGTTCATTGTAAGGGGTTGAAACGGGTGAGTTGATGCATTTATCATCAAAGAGTTTTGGAAGGGATGATAAAATTTAAAAAGGGGTGAAAATTCGTTGGAAATCGACGCACGCATGTACGCAATGCACAGTTGAAAAGTCTCCATTCCAATTTAAATATTCGTCGAAATTTTAAAACCACCTCAATTTTCCAAAATGGAGAATTTTCAATCGAAGATTTCAATGAAAATCTGACATGAGCTCCCTTTTTACTATTGATGGACATTTTTCTAAATTTTCTTAACGGAAAACATTTCACCCTCAATTCTGTCTAATGCCCAAACCCATCAATGTTATTTTTTAACTTAAAAAATGTTTTCTTACGGAGAGAAAAAATGTTTATAGATAAAAAACATTGAATAATTGATGAAAAAGGACATGCGAGAGTTGTGCTGTGGACGGAAGGGAATGTATAATGTTAGAGTTGAGGGTTGTATAAAAGTTTACATTGGGTTCTCATTAAATTTAGATTTTTGAAAATTGTTGAGATCTGAAAGTTCTTTAAAATCTAAATTAAATCATAAAGTTGAGATATTTTATTAATTTATATTTTTTTGATTATAAAAATATTTATTTAAATTTTTGAAATTTTTCCGCGAGACTTTAACATTAAGTCTTTCTAGTATCAACCTTATGTTCACGAACTTTAAGGCGATTTTCATGTACTTTTCTTTTTGAATGATGTTTACCCGGGGAAATAAAAATAACACATAGGCAGAAAAAAAATTCTTTCATTTCTTTTTCATTGGGGGACGAATAAAAAATTACAATTGAGTGAAATTCTCTTCAAATTTACTTTCTTTTTATTCATTCTAAAGAAATTGCAAAAGTGTCAAATTATTTTAAACCCTCGCAAAAAAAATTAGGAAAAAATTTCAAAGCACGTCAAATGTACGCGCGAGCTCACATCGTACGAGGGTCAGCAGAAAATTTTCTAAAGGCTGAATTTCGGTTCTTATCGTGCTCAGAACACACATAATCTCTCTAGAAAAATTGTATCCTTACTTTTTATTTCATCGTGTGTGTTGAATGAATTTCCAATGAAGAATTTCAATTTAATTTGCTTTTGAGGAAGAAATTTTAACAAGTTTGCAGACCCATTGCAAAAAAATGTAAAGATAACACTCAGAATTTTTCATTTCAACCCTCATGCCATCATTACAAGTTTAATTCAGGACTCAGTCTGTCCAGGGCATGATAAGAAAACTGTAAATACAAATCTATCAATTTCTCGTGAGTTGTATGCGAATGTGGTGAGTCGAAAATGTCACGAAAAAAATCATTAAATAAAACTAAAATTTTTTTTTTTTTTTTTTTTTTTTTTAAAAACCCCCAAAAAAAAAAAAAAAAAAAATATAATTCCCGTCTTTATTTTTTCTTGGGTTTGGCTTTTTTATATTTTTATTTTAATTAATTTCTTGGGGAAAACTTTTGATTTCAACTAAATTTATATATAAAATTATATTTTTATTGTTATATGAGTCATTTTTCCCTCCACCCCACGCGGACATCTCTGAAAGTCATCCATTTAATTTTGGAGTTGAATAAACAGTCGGAAGGAAAAATTCCTCGATTTTTATTCACGAGTAAATATCAAATATTTTCCAACGATGTCTCGCAGAAAGAGAAAAAAATATTTTATTTATATATCGGAAGATGGAATGACAATATTTGAGCTCCATACGGGGAGAGAGACAGATTCCATAAGTAGATTGAGAGTTGGAAAGCGGAAAATTTTTTCAGTCCTCTCGCATAAAAAATGGCTCGCACTTTATGGCATTTATTAAAAGTTTTTTAATCAACATTTATCGCATTAAATTCATAAAAATTGAATAAAGTCTAAGTGTTTCGTTTAATGAGAAGTCGTAAAATTAATTATGCTGCAACAGCGAAGTGTGGAGAGCTCATACAAGTACGAGAGTTACGGCATGATATGTTTATTATTACTAGAAAGAGTTTGAAGGGTTAAGAATGGCATTTTTTGATTTTAAAAATTTCTTCGATAAAATTAAAAAATATGAAATTTTATTTTTTAATGGAAATTTGAAATTCAAACAACTTAAGCTTTCTATAAAACTTCTCATCACTCCTCAAAAGTGAATTCATTAAAATATTATCGTGAAAACTTGGAAATTCAATCCGAATGGAGCAAACATGGTGTTTATGTGTGTATTTTGCAATATTAAACTAATTAATTGAATTGAATAAATGAACAACATTTTTTTCTTGAATTTAAATAACGCAAAAAAAGTTATAATATTGGCAATGATACACTCCACAAACGGGCGAGTCATGCATGTTTGTGCGTTGGACCTTGGGTGGGGAATAGACGTGTTCAATAATTCATAATTAACGCACTGGAACTTCACACAGCCCATAAATATGCATTGAGTTGCGATCTCATGAGAAATATATATATTTTTTTTTTGCATTTTGTCATCGATTCGTTGAAGGTTCTGGCAAAAAATATTCTCAATTAAATAAATCGATATCGATTATAATCTCTTTGACACTAAAATTGCAAATTTCACAAATAACATTCCTGCTTCGAATAGCACAATTCGCATTGAGATGACGATCAATGTCGACACTGCAACGTTGCTGCTGTTTTTCTTCTTTTTCTCTCTCAAACATGACAACTGCTTTTCGAAACAGTACTTGCTGATGATATTTTTAGAGAAATTTCCAATTTTTTTCCTCATCTTAGTGATTGCTATCTCTTGAATGGAAAATTATATGTACGTACAAATGGTTGAGCATTGCATTGTTGGTACAGTGATGACGATTGATGGGAAATTATTTTATTGATTGATAAATTCCTGGACTTTTACTGGACTTTGGAATACAATGCAGAATTTTTAAGCCAAAGAATTTGAAAGATTTTTATACCTTGTTCCCTGGATTTCAGGATAGCTTCTACTCTTATGAAATTGCAAAATTTTCTTCAACAATTCGGAAATTAATTTTTAAATAATTTTCTCTTGCTTTTCAAGATTTCACTGTAGCTTTTCTTCTTCTTCTTTCACTCCTCCAACTTCATCTTCGCTCCATCATGAGGATTTCATGTCTGGAAAATTTTCCTTCCTTATTCTTATTTTTAGAAACGACAGTAGCAAATGGCATTCGAAGCGAATGAAATCAGATGAAAAAATTTGAATGGTATAATTGAACGAAGAACGACATGAGCATGAAGAAAAGTTTTTTTTTGTGTTATTCAACATTTTCCTCTCTTCCGTCCTTTCCACAATATAATAATGTTATTTTTACTTTTTTTTCATAAAAATAAAATTATTCGCAATTTCTGCTGACGTTGAGTAAATACATTTGAAGCCTTGCAGATATTGAGGGAGAAGAAAAAAGAAACATGTTGATGGCAGAAAATTTTATAAGCAATTCGAGAAGTGAAATTTTTTCTCTCATTTGATATTTATTCAATGTCAATAAAAATACAAAATAGTTACGACTTTTATGTTGCCCTGTTTTTTGATGATGCATATGAATTGACTTGTTGGGTGATTGTAGAAAAAAATTTATGAACAAAAATTGAAGTAATCAAAATTTTGTGATGGCTCTCTGATTTTAATTAATTAACCAATCAACTTTTCTAACATTTAAAAAAATCGTTACAGTCCAATGGTCAACAGAAAAATCTGAAATCTCTCTTTAAAAATTACCTCATGCACTGCGGTTATGACTCAATTCTTTCACATCAACTTCTACACATGTCGCCATGGTTATTAAATAATATGATGATGGCTTTCATCCCTATGAGAGTCGAGCATGTTGTGCAGTTAATTTCTCAATTTTTTAGCATAGAATTTTTCTACTCAAAAATGCCACACATAAAAGCGATTTACAAAGTTAAATTGACAATAATCGTTGAAGTTTATTTTTGATATAAAAAATTTTCAACCCTCGAGAGTTGAAAAATATAAAAAATGATTTTTTCCTCCCTCGCACATCTTCGAATATACTTTTTTATCAATTTGACCTTTTGTATGTGTGCTCATACACATGTAATCAAGTTTGATGCTGTAAATAAATATAAAATCATTTATCACTCGCTCCATAACCATAATGCTCGTCGCTCTATCACTGAGAGATTTCCACGCAGAAGTGAAATGAAAAATTAGATTTTTATTCAAGTCTTAAATCGCCTTTGCACATAAGATTTAAATTTTCTTCAATGTCCGAGGGTCGAAAAATGTCCATAATCGAGTCACACATTTATAATCGGAGCATGACGTTGTACGAACATGCGAGATGAGATTAGAAAAAAAATCTGAAAAATATGCGAGGGTGGTTTTTGTCTGAAGTAACGATGGCAATTTTTGAATTTGACATGAAGGGGAGAAAAATGCGAATAAATTAGCATTGTGGGTGGACATGACGCTCTCATACATTCACATGAGAATTTGCATAATGAATTGATTTTTTTACTAGGGATGAATTAATGAGAATTTATTTTCTTCTATTTTAGGGTGCAACACACACTCGCATGTCGATGAGGATTATGGACAATCGTTAATGACATGCAACATGAATGGAAGCTGCACCAAATAAAGTGAAATAATTATAAGAATCGAAGCGGAAAAATAAACAAAATATTTTAGGCAGAAATTTCTTTTTGCAAGGGATGAAAACTTTAGAAAATATTTAAATTAATTTTGAGCAATAAAATGTAATTAAATTCTAAAAACTGTTAAAATTTTGATTTTAAGTGAAAATGCATTAGAAAATGTAAAATAAATTTACTAAAATCAAGGGACAGAGACTTTTAAAAAATTAGCATGACATTTTTGAAAACTAACATCAATGAATTTATATTAATAAAAAATATTTTTTTAAAATTCAAAAAATTAAAAAAGTTTCCAACCCTTTTAAAAAACCATAAAACACCAAACTAAAAAATGCATTTAAAAAGGTGTGAAAACACTCAAATTGAATCGCTGATAAGTTCACAAAAAAAACTATAATGCTCGCTGGCACAATTTAAATAACAATCGTATCACATTTTTGCGATTCAAAGTGGCCACGACAACTGCAAGCAGTTTAACCCTCGCACTCGGTAATTTGGATAATTATTTTATCGCCTCTCTCGCATTGCATTCTCTTGCATTTGCATGTTTATAGTCGAATAATATATAAAAAAGAGTTCTCGATATCGCCATGAGAAATCGAAATCGCACATTTTATTGCATGCTACCACCGAGCGAGAGAGAACAATGGCAATGGCAATTGTTGAATGTTGAAGGTGCAAATAAAATAAAAAGGAAAGAAAAATTTTCAATATTTCACATAAAGTCGCTTTAATTGATCTTATTGAAAATCTCTCATTGAAAAAATATTGCAGTCGGAGGAAATGTACGGTTTATTTAATTGCAAAAAAAGAGAGAGAAGTATTGTAAATTGTAATAAAAAAGCATAAGTGAGAGAGGTGAGAAAACAAGATTTAATCGTTATGTTATTATTTTTTTTACTTCTTTTTCTTACAACTGAAGTCGAACAAGCAACAAAAATTCATGTTTAAGATATTGTGAATGAAATCAATTGTGATAATAGTGGAAGGATGTGAATGAACTTTGTGAGGTCTTTCTAAATTTAATGGACATCAATTAACAATTTCAGTAAAAAATTATTTAAAATGTAGAAATTATGTATAATTATGTAGAAATTAAATTTGCAAATAAGAATGATTTTAAAAATTATAAAATCCTAAAATTCTTTAAGTTATTGTTCTGCTTTTAATTTAGTTTTTTTACTAAGTTTACATTTATGTGATTTTTGTGATATAATTTTGCTTCAATCAATTATGAAACCTCTTACAATTTTGATATAAGCCAAGCGATAGCTATTTGTTAATTAAATTGAACAGAAAACTTTTAATGAGCGAAAATTGCTCCGATAGATGCCATAAAATTGATTGATAACATAATGAATTTCAATTTCCTTTCTCATTATGAAAAAATAAATATATAAATTTTATATTAAAGTGATTTATTCAAATAAATGAATTTCATTGTGCGCTTAATTGGGGAGTAAATGGGTGCTTCCGGTGGATTTAAAATGAGAGGTGTGGATGTTAAGAAAAATATGGTGCTTGTCGATTTCAATCTTGGACGGATGGCAATTATGAAGACATCAAATTTAATGTTGAAGATGAAAACTAGAAAATTTGATGAAGTTGAAAATATTTTGAATAGGTACCTCAGTAAAATTTACTTACGCCACATTTTAAAAATTTTCAAATGTAAAATTTTATTAGTTTTTAAGTCACCAACAAAAAAAATCTTTTAAAGATTGGTCCACATGTCTATGACTATTTAACAGCCTCCGAAAATTTGTGGTAATGTAATAAACATTAGATAGATCTCTGTCGAGGCGAGCTAATGTAGAAATAATTGAGAGAGTAGAAAATTTAAATTTTTTTCCTACTTCTCAATTCAGGCCCGAGAGTGAGTTATTATATTTATATTAAATGAAAGTTCATCTCAATGGCGATGCTTGAGCGGGACTAGATTTGAAAAGAGTAGTAATTTCAGGCCAATTTGCCGCGCGGTACATCCGAAAAAAAGAGAGAATTTCTTTATTAACCAAAGCAAATGATGAATATTATCATTATGGTTTTATTTTTTTCTATGTTAATGTATATTACTCAATTATTATGGGCTGCCAATGCCACTAGCACTTAACATCTCATGAATGAATCTCTTTTCATTCTTTAAGAGTTCGCTAAACCTTTTTTTCGCAATTTAAAAAAGGTGTAAGTGAAGGAGCTGGATCGAAATGTTTGAAGACTTGCAAAATACTTTAAAATTTTCAAATTAAACTTTTATATATATTTTTTATATAAATTAAGATGCAAGTATATAAGAGTGATAAAATTATATAAGCTTTTATGCAAGCACAAAGTATATAAAGATAAATAAAATTTTTATATACTTATATAATAGTTTCTCACTCCCTGAAAATTCCATTCTCACTAGATTAATCTAAAAGATCTCGACAAATAATCATTAATGATACGCTTCTATAAAATAGCTCTTCAAAATCATCAAAATATTTTTCATTGAGAAGTAAAATGGGCTCAACCCGAAATCTCATTCATCGATAAAAGAGAGATGTTAAGCATATATATTCAAATTACATATAATCAACTTCTAACAACTTCTCTCTCATTCATAAATAAATGCACAATGTCCAGATGATCTCAGCGATTGTGCATTAATGAAACCACAAAATGATCGAAATTGCGAAAAAAAAGATCACGTTCTATAATTTAATCTTGGACTCGGGAAGAAATTATTTCCATAAACTTTAATGGTTGGTCGGAGTTTCGAGCATGCAAAAATATTAAAATTGATCCGAGAGCTGAAATTAAACTAATTTATTTCCATATCATAAAAAATGCAACATCGAAAAAAAGGTTCCGAAGTCGAAGGTAATCATCGTGATTATCATGTTTCGGTTTGCGTATGCACGAAGAGAATAAAAACAAAAGGCAGAAATCAAATTTTGATAATAAAATGATTTGCTTGGGATGAAATGGAAGCGCTACGATTATCTTCTTGCAGTCTGCCGCAATTGCATTTTTTTATGCATGCGAAGAAATGTTTTACGATGCTAATTCTACGCCTCTCATCGTGTATTGGATGTGCTAGGTTGTTATTAATGAGCACTTTGTGCATTTCTTTGGGTAGTTCTTCTTTTTTCAGGAATCATCGACAATTAGGCTGATGAATTATGGTGAGGATGTTTATGACTTTGCTAGGAATTAGTTTTATTAGTTTTGAGATGAATTCGATTTATTTTCAGGGAATTTCAAATTTTAGAAAGCCGTTAAAAACTATAAACAATTTTTTAAATTAGTCTTTAATAACTTCTGTCATTTTCTGGCGCAATGCCAATCGTATCACATATCCAGCAAACTGAGTTATGCTTTTAAAATTGAAACTAATGATGATGGTTGATCGCATATACACTTTTTTAAAAATAAATGCTGTCACTTTTGTCATCATTTAATCGATTAGCGATCAAACCTCACCCTCATCATAACGTTTGTCGCCATTGATTGTCGCTTATTGAAACCCTACTCGCTATTAATAAACAGTAGCATGAAATGGAGAAAGTCAACCCGAGGATGTGCACGCGCTTTCATATATTGAACCCTTTTTGAGTTTAAAATTTCCTTTTTAAAAAATGGCATCCGCTTATATGACACGATACAATGTTATTAATTACACGATAAATAATGTGTAATGTGATTTGATATGTGAAATCTGATAAAATGACAATATCTATTAAATATCAATATATCACTGAATTAGAAGACAAACCCTAGAATTAAAAAGAGTTTTTTAGCTCTGCGGAAATTGAGAAGAATGATAGAAATTTTTAAGGATTAGTTTGGAGATTAGGTCACAAGGTAATTTTATTTTATTTTAAATTTTTTAATATTTAAACAAGTTTTATAAAAAATTAAAATTTTTCAGCCAAATTTTTAGTGTCACCAAATTTTTACTCGAACCCCGTTCAATATAAATTTATATCACACATGTATGATGGACAATAAATATTTAGTTTTAACTTACTTTTCCTATCAATTATCGATCATCTAGAAATTTTAAACCCTCATCGCTGAAAAATGTCATCTGGCTGTAAAAAAAACCGGCTAATAATGAACACACGACATCAATTGATGAATTATAGATTTTTTTATTTTCACTATATTTTTTATTTCGTTAATTTTTTTACACACAAATAATTAATTCCATTAACAATTAAACACGATTTTTGTAGCATTTCTTCCGTTCGACTCGTTCTTGATATGAAATCACACAAATTTATTTCTTACTTTTGAATATAAAAAAAAATCAACAAAGAAACAAGGAAAAAGTTAAAAATAAACGATAAAGTTGGATATGTAGGAAGCTGAACGCAGAGAGCAAAAATTCTTCACTCGTCGTCCAGGCACAGCAGCAGCAACTGTGCATGAGTGGAAAAAGTTTTTTTCATGTGTAAAAAAATTAAATTCTAACGAGCGACAATGAGAAGTAAAAAGATTTAAAGGAGAATTTTTTAACTACTTACACGATAATGGTACGAATAAATGGATGGTGATGATGATAAAAGAGATGTGGAAAGAATGCAACTGAGAACTTAAGAAATATAAAAACAGAAACAAAGTTTTTTTTTGGAATTCTTATAAACTACGGTTGACAATTTTCTTTTCTTACGTTTTTGCGCTATGAATTCTTTTAAAATTATTCTCGCTCTACACAATTCTAATTGTTTCATAGGAACCGTTAAGTATCTCTGTGAGTTTTGTATAACTATTTTTTTGCTGTCATGAATTTAGACTTTGTTGGAGGAGGATTTTTGATATTTTATGACCGAATAATTTTTTTTAAATATTTTCTTTAAAATTATTTAAATTTAAAATTTTTTATCCGCCTACTTAAAATCTATTAAAACTAAAATTTATATTTTTTGACAAAATTCCCCTCAACTACCTCCAACAAAGCCTTCTTCATTTCACTGATCTCTATTTCATGCTTTCGTGTTATTTTGGAAGACAATAAACATTTCATTATGATCGTATTGTATTTGTGCGGGGATCAAGAAGAAATAAAACCACGACTAACAATCATTTTGGTCTCACTGTAATCAAAGTAAAATCTTCTGTGCTCTCAATTGAGTGATCATCATACAGCAAGCCTCGTGTCGTTACCGTTTCTAAATTATTATTACTACCATTAGAAAATTGTTGAATGAAAATCTATCGCATGACTTTCAATAGTATACATTTTGTAATTTTTTTTTCTCGGAGCCGCAAAAATTATAAAATTTGTTTTGAAAATATTTTTTTTATATCTATACAAGTTTTATTTCTCTTTATTCAATGCTGGAACAATTTTGTGTAGTTAATTGAAGGGCGTTTGGTAAAAAATAGCTTTTCTAGCTTTTGTTCATAAATTATGTCACACAATTTTTTTATTTAACGGAAAAATTTTAAAAACTGTTTCAAAAAAATAGAATTTTTTTTACCAAAAGTCCTTCAATCATTCCTCAATAAATGCATTCATAATGATTTCACTGGAAAAATTAAGGATTTTTTCTGAGTCATTTCAGATCAAAATTTTGCCTCATTTTCAGAGTAAATTAAGGGAAATCTTTCAGCTTAAATTACTATGAAAATATTTGTGCAAAATTTTTGCGCATTAAATTCGATTTCTTAAACAAATTTTCTTGATATGAACAATTTCTATACTTATGGATGATGATGATAGTGATGAATGGATGAAGATGTTAAATCACTTGGCGAGTAATTCCACCACTGGGAATCGTGTCATTCCATCTTTATTGATGACGGCGAGAAGTGCGGTGGAAGTGTATTGAAACCCGCTTCCATCTTAATCGACGATGACGGTGAGAGGGAACTGAAGCCAAACATATTATCGATTGGACTATCCGACTCAGACGGATTAACGCGCTTCTCTTTTTGTCGCCGATTACAATACCAAACTCGAACTACCTCACGTTCCATGCAAAGATTATCGGCCAGATTTTGAATGTCTTCGCTTGTAGGCTTCGGATTGGCTAAAAAAGCCTTCTCGAGTGAGAGTCGAACATTTGTCTCGATTGACGTTCGCTTCTTGCGTTTACGTCCGAGTGTCTCGGGTGTCGAAAGGTGATTAAATGAACTGCTGCCAAACATGCTGTAAGAAGGGCTGTGAATTAATAAAGTTTTTATCAATTGAGTTTATAGGGATGTGAAAAATGTTCACATCTCGCTCGATGAACTCACCCACTAGACGCTAAAGATCCGTCAGCATCGAGAAGCCATTTTTGAAGCAACGGCTTGAGCTTGCACATGTTCTTGAAGCTTAAATTCAAAGCCTCAAATCTTGATATGGTTGTTTGTGAAAAATCATTTCCATAGAGCTTTCCCATCGCCAAGCCAACATCACCCTGCGTGAAACCGAGTTTAATTCTTCGCTGCTTAAAAGTTTTTGCAAATTGCTCGAGTTCCTCTAAATCTGTTGTCTCTTCAGGCGACGGTTCCATCGAACGTACGGTCGTTACTGTTGTTGACTTTTTCATCTGCGGCGTGTGCGTACCCGAGCTAGGTGTCGATGGCGTTAAGATGTTAAGCTGTGGTGTCTGATTTGGTGGCGTTATGTGATTTGTATTAAAAATAGTTTTTGGTGTCTGATATTGCTGTGGAGGACTTCTTGGAGGACTGTTCGAGGGACTTTTGACTCGATGATTGCGATTAACATCTTCTTGCTGCTTCTGAAGAGCTTGAAGTTGTTGTGCGGCTTGCGCCATTGCCTGTTGAACTTGACTTTGAATGAGAAGCTGTGCGGCGGCTTGAGCTTGTGCTGGTGACGTCGCTGAGTTTGTGGATGCTTGAAGGAGCATAAATTGTTGCAACTGCTGATGAAATTGATGTTGTTGAGCTTGCAATGCCTGCTGTAATTGGTGCAAGTCTTCTGGTGACAAATTTCCAAACGCTCCCATGCTCAATTGATTTTGCAGCAACAATGGCGCTAACGGTAACTGACTCTGTAACGCAGCCAATGCCATGTTCATCTGATTTGCCGAGCTGTTAATCGATGCAGGCGGCGATGGAGTGTGTCGTGCTGAATCAGTGATCTGTCGAGAGAGAGAGAAAATTGAAAATTGTTATTCAACTCAGGAAATATCAAGAAGATTAAATACATAAAATCGCGCATTTGAGCTTCCTGTGTTTGATGTGCAAACCTTTACACACTGAAAATATGCCAAACATAAACGAAACGAATTCAATAAAAGAGAATTGTCGGCACGCGCCCGCAGGCAAAAGAAGATTCCTCGATGCTCTTCACCCCTTTTATTTTTTAACAATCAACCAGTGAAAAATTCTTTTACTCTTACTTCCACTCGAATGAAACTCCTCTCACTATCTTCCCGATCGTTTATACATAAAAAAGGGGTTAATGTTATTCGGCATGGAGTTAATATTATTATGGAAATCACTCACTCGACAAAAACAGGAAAAAGAATTCATTTTTTATAGTGTAATGTTACTATTAATATGGAGTGTTAAATGCGCGAATTAGATGCAATTTATTGCACTCGAACCCTTTTCGAGATTGTGATTTATGATGAGGCGTGGGAAATTTCAGAAAATTGGTGGAAAATTGTGAAATTTATTTTGACGATTTGAGATTTTTTAATTTAAATTTTAACAGAAAATTTTCAAATTTTTCTCTTAAGTTGTAACGTTTATTTTCAAAATAGTTTAACACCCCTTTTATGTTCAATACATAATCCATCAAAAATCTCTTAAAATTCATAAAAACTCACCAAATTCAAAGCGGTTGATTGGAAGCGCTGTGGATGATTTATTTGCAATGGCGGCGGAGGACTGTAGTTCGAATTGTCTCGACTGCACGCTGATTGATTACTTCCATCGTCTGTCAAAGAAGAGAAGAGAATTCTTAATTAAACTCATCTTGCATTGCATTAATTAGCGAAGGGGTAAATGCGAAAATCATGCTTTGATAATGACGACAAAAATGCGATATCAATCACATCCGGTGAGTGAGAGGGAAAGTGGTGTGAGGACATAAAAGCCTTTTAATTCATCATCGATAATAATTTTCCTCAAACATATCAAACAACCCCTTCATCATTGATTATGTTACTTAATGTGTTGATAGCATGAAATAATAGCTCGACATTTTTCCTCGCTACATGGCATTTTCGGAAGGGTTGAACAGTTTTTTTGTATTTGGGGAAAATATAAACATTTTTCACATTTTTTTATTGCATGATTTTCCCTCCTCGAAAAAAAAGAGTTGTAGAGCTCATAAAAAATCATCATAATATGTAAGAACATGTGTTATTACAAATGTAACTGGTGGATGAGAGCATTACAGTTGATAAATCTCTCATCGGGAGTCAATTTTTTGATTTATTATCGGTCGTCACTTTACAGTGGACCCGAGAATCGATAAACACTTTTTATTGTATTGCTACAAGTCGAGACTTACCGTGAGAAGGTGCAGGTGATAATCGACTCAATGAAACGTCTACGGAAAAGAGAGAGAGAGAGAAGAAGAAAGGAAATAATGAAATAATTAACTTTGTATGTGGCTTCGACCGCTTCGTCGCCTTCGGAGGAAAATTTCAACGAGATGAATTTTGTGTGTTTTATTAATTAAAAATTATTTACAGAAAATTTATGATTGGAGTTTAGAGATGGAGGTTATTGTAATTCTAACGGAAGCTTTGATTTTGAATGGAAATCATTTAAAAAATAGAAAAAGTAAAGTTTGAATTTTTAAGCAATTTTTAAAACGTAAATTTTCAATTCCTAACTTTGAAATTTACATTTTGGATTTTAATAAATTTTTCAATTTATAAATTTCTAAAATTCCTCAATAAAATTCATAATTTTTAAACTACCCAAGTTTCAATCCCCTTTCACAATTCTCGATTATAAAAATACCGCTTTAGTTTCCTTCATCGTTTTCAGTCACATTTGGCCTTAATTGCAAGGAATCAAAATATTTCTTCTTCTTTCATTCTTTTCATTTAATTTTTTCTCTATTGATGCATCTTTAAAAAGTTTCACGGAAGTGATCTGCACAAGAGCATAAAAAATTTTGTGATGCCCATGCGAGTGAAAAAAATTCTACCTGGATTGTGGTCCGAAAAAAAGTAATTTTTTAATATCATCATGAAAATCTTCCCTCAATTCACTTTTTAAAATCTTAAATTTCAGAATAAAATTCTCAGAAGTGAATTTTTACGAGCATAGGGCAGAATTTTATTGGACATGTGAAATTTTTCGAAAAGTCGACCAGCAGTTGCGAGTTTCCTGCAGGTTGCTTAAATTGTATCGACTAATTGAATATCAGTCATGCAAAAGGCATACACACAACTGAAATGTGTTGAAATCAATTTTGTGGTCAAGAATTATGACGTCCTTATAAAAAATTCAATTTTAATCAAAAACCCATTGCATAGCACCCCTCGAGGGAGGAAATTTTTCAGAATTCTTTTGATTGAAAGTGCTCGTGAAAATTTAATAAACTCATTTTCTAGTCAATTTCGAGAGTCACTCATTTTTTTGCGGTTTTTCTATTGATTGATTTATGAAGTAAAATTTGAGTAAAATAATTGAATATTTTTGACTTTGAATTTTGATTGAAATCGTTAAAATTTTAAATTCTGTAAGTTTTTAAATTTTTAAATTAATTTGAACAAAAATTTAAAATTTTTAACCGTTTTAATTTTTAGATGTTAACATTTGAATTTAAATTTTTAACGTATGTAAAATATTTGAATTTTTACATCTTAAAAATAGTCTCAATAAAATTAAATTGAAACGTTTCGATCACGACCATTCACCATAAGGTATTACGAGCACAAAAAAAGAAGTCAAAATCAAATTAGATTAATGAACTCTCAGTTCGGTTAAGACACATCGATTTACATAGAAAACCTACATCTGGGTGGCGTGCGGAGGATTTCTTTCTTATTCACACTGTTATTGTTATCCTCACGCTCCTCATCACGTTCCGCTTTGGCAATGAATGAATGAACTTGCGACAAAACCATTTCATTTGGCTCCTTCAGTGCACTTTTTCGAGACGACGATAGCAAGAGCATTACATTTAATCACTTGAGAATTTTTTTAAAGAAATATTTTTTTTTGTTTCGACGTGATAAAAATTAAAATTTTATTCTAATTCACTTCTTGCGTCCTTAATGATGCGTTTATCCAAAATAACTAACAATCATTTTAATATTTTTCTGCAGAGAGTCAACGACAGCACAGTTGTTGTTGTGTACCATCCGAAAGCTTTTTTTCCCCTCATTCTGTCTCACAAATACACTCGTAAGAAATTCTCTCGAACACACTAAAAAGAATTTTTTTCTTTTCGTGAGAGAGAGCGAAAAAAATTTCATTCGTTTTTTATGTTTTCGCTTTAAACAAGCACAGCAGCGTACACACGAATATCCGTCGTTGATATGAAAAATCATATAAAAAAATTACCTACATAATGAGATGTAAAAAGGCGTGGTTATTTTACATTCGAATCCGAGCGAGAGAAGCAAACATATAAAAAGCAAAAAAAAAATATTCGATGCGAATATAAATTTTAAAATCATCCCGACTTGAGGAATTTTTCTTCTTCATCCCGCTCTCGCTTGTCAGATCAACCGCGCGCCTTTTGCTTCTTTGATTAAGTCCGATTGTTTGAATTTCAGTAGCGCAAAAAACACGAATGACTTTAATGCTGCAGCTGAGATACGTCTGAGAGAGACGGGTTTCTTCTTCTTCAACTGTTTATGTATCATGTAGGTATGGAAAGAATGAGATAGGTGGAATAAAAAACGGCATTTTGGCGGTTATTTGATGAAATCGAATTTAATTTGTGATTTGTTGGTTTAAAATTTGAGAACTTTATGATATTTTTAAATTTTAATGCATTTCAAAGTTCATCAAAAATTTTAGCCATTAGTGAACATTTTTTATCCCATCAACAAATGTGAGAAGCTCATGCAACATAGCGCGAATCAAACTAATCGAGCAAGATGAGAGGGATTTTCTATATGTTGGCTGCTGTATCAAAAACTATATACATGTTGAAATTATCGATTTTCTTCTCTCTCGCTCGTTAAGAAAGGAAAAATGTAGTTTATGGTTCTTCTACTCGCAATGTTCGTTTCACGGTTAGACAGAATCATTAAAGCTATTTTTCCTCTAATTTTTCGTCACGAAAGAAATCAATGATTGATTTTTACGTTAAAACTTTCAATTTCGAATGCGTAAATAAATCGAAAATTATCGCTCGATGCTGATCGTGAGAAAATTATTTTTAGCCAAAATCTTCTTCACCTTTTTTTTGTGTAAGATTTTTTGTTCGCATTATTTGCGCAAAAAATGTGTAGTTAGGTAGAAATTTTGCAAAAAGGGATTTTTGTGTGTATGTCCTGTGCACATATTTCATGTAATTCTCTTTTCTTCTTTTTCTCTTTTTAATCGATAAACCTTGCGCAATACTGGATGAGAGTTTGACATAAAAAAATTAATTCTGGATTTTGTAAATACCTGCACAATATTTTGGGACAGAAGGCTGACTAGAAAAATATTTTTTGTAATGATTTTTTTAAAAATTATTAAATTTTTCGAAACTTTCAAAATTTTAAATTCATGAAAATCTCATCAAAAAAATCGCATAGTCACCACATAATCCAAAAATCATACACAAAATAATATAAATAATCGTTTTTTTTGAGGATGCACAGAGAGAAAGGAAACAAAAGAAAAAATGCAACATAAAAATTTTTGTGCATCTTTTTTGAATTTATTTTAGGACCCTCACACACAAAATTACCTGTTCCAATTTATCTCAAAAAATTTTGTGAGGGTAAAAAGATTTTTCTTTTGTAAATTTTTGTAATTGATGGTGCTTGATGACTAAATGAAGATTTGAATGCAACATCAGTGGATAATGTGATCTGAGGGCTCCAGTCTGCACTATAAATCAATTTGGGTCGAGATAGTGAGTGAAAATGTCAGGAATTGCCGAAGATGTGCCATTATGTGAGTTTTGTAGGTAGATCTTGGACTTTAGGAAAAATTAATTTCAGCATTTTCAAATTACAACAAAAGACTGGGTCTCAAATAAATAAATTATAGCGCAGAAATTTCTAAGCAATTTTTCAGAACTTTATTGCCGATTGTAAAAAACCTTCTTAGAATTTTTTACACGCTGTAAAACAGTTGCGTAACAGATTCTCAAATTTTACTTTCATTTGAATCCTTTTGTTGGCCAGAAAATTCAGAAATGGGTTCTTATGCAAATGCTGCATGACTTATTACGTGACCATAAAACCATAAAAATTCCTTCTTGACTCTCCCTTTCCATAAAACTCATTTATGACATCTGAAGGTAGAATTTTTTTGAAAGGGATTAACTTGAAACTTTGCATAATTTTTACAGATGCGGTATTGAAAGTGAAAAATTGCCTTGGTCCGTTTTGAGGAAGGATCTTCGAGGGACTGAAATATTTTGCATAATTTTTTGAGGGTTGAATTGTTTAAATTTAAAAAGTTTTCCCTCTAATAATTTTTAAAACAAATTTATTTGAGTTAAAATTGTTGAGAAGTTGAAAAAAATCATCTTGCTATTTTATGCATGCAAAAAGACACAAAAGAGATTTATGGTAGTTGGAGTTAAGGCAAAAGTTAATTACGAGAACAAAGAAAAGTCCTTCACAAGAATTCTTTATGGCAACGGGAGTGCCGAGCATAAAACTTTCTCCTTCTCTTTTGTTCCTTTCAGTGCACTGCCTTCGTCTCCCAGTAAATTTTTCTCTCTCTACACATGTAAAAGGAATAAAGTGCACGCATAAAAATTCAAATAATCTCTCATTTATTTCTTCATCCTGCATCACCCATAAAATACTGCGCATTTTAATTAATTCCTCCCTTTATTTTCTTTTCTCAAGCGCATGCAGATGTAGTGGAGAAAATTATGCATGTGTGTATATGCCAATAATATTAAAATGATGATGATGAAAGAAGAAGGAAGAAAAATCAATAATTTCTTCTCGACGCCGTACATGCATAAATGCTCTTTACGTACACTCACGGAGAAACAAAAGAATTGAAGAGAAATTAATGAGTTAGAGCGCATTTTTATTTTAACGTCTAAAAATTGTTTAAATTTTGATCATGAATGATTTTTACATATTTTATCTCAAATGTAAGTAGTCACTCTTTAAAAAGAGCAAAGACATTCTTAATGCCCAAAAACTAATAAAATAAATTTTCCGGACATGAGGCTAAAAAATCCCTTTCAAAAAATCTGCTAACAATATTTTTCATTTATTATGTTTGTATTAATCCTTCGCCCGTCTTTTTACCGATAAGAATCGCATCATGCTCCGATGTTCACTCAACCGAGCATCTACCAAAACATTAATTGTATTGAATTGAATTGCATGCAAGAAACAAATAAAAATTGAATTGAAATTAATTGAGGTTGATGCTCGACTCTGCTGCGCTCTCATAATATTTTATTTCTCCTTCGTCTCATTTTCCAGCTATCTTTCATGAGGACATGGCTGCTGCTTCTTCTTATTTAAGCGAATGAATTATGGGCTTTTAATTAATGGTGGAATGATAACGACTGCCGAGAGTCAAAAATGTGAATAAATAAAAAATTTCTCGGCTATGATAAATCGCTGCGGCAGCTGACTGATCATTATTGGCCCTTAAATTCAATTTAATTTAATTTTCTCTTATTGGCTTTTTTAAATGCAATTATGGAGAAAAGTGGGAGGTTGTTTGCTTAATGAAATTCATTTTTCAAATTTTATTTGTTTACAATCGATGGAAATTGATTAAAAATTAAGCTTTTAATTGAATTTTAAAGTGGATAATTGTGTAATTAATTTAACTGAGTTGAATTCGCTTAAAATGTAAATCATTTTACCTCCTTAAATTTCAAATCATTACTTTACTCAAATACAGATGCTAAATCTCCCCATTATCCTTCCATCTATTGTCTAAGTGTTGGCGGTAATGGATGAAAATTGTTCCAAAAATCGTACGCTTGACCCCTGTCCATTATGCATCCTTATCCTCATTCTCTCTCTCACACATATAGTTTTATTAATCATTGCCATGTGTCATTGTGTGTATCAAATTGTAAAATATATTACACACTGGCATGTACAATGAAGAATGATAAAATGTAGCAAGGAAACAGCAGGGGAGAAAAGTTGCAAATAGTTTTTCTCCTCTCGCTTGTATGCAAAGCTATTGATTCTCCAAACAATTGAGACATTGCTCAAAAGAAGAACAAAATAATAAATTAGAGTGATAAATGAAGTCTAAATTTTTTATGAGGTGTTTAAATTTCGCAGAATCCATTTTAATGCCATTTACTCTCTGCGTAGAGGAATGAGGAAAAATTTACAAAACTTTCTCATGCGAAAATTTTCATCCATGAATGGATTTTCCATGTACAATAAGACGACCAGCAAACAGGGAAAAAGGGTTAAGTCTTGTGTGTGAACACATATAAAACATATGTGTGATGATAGATAACCTTTTTATGAACTTTCCCAAGAAGCATTTAGAGCAACAACATAAAAAAATTGAAAAGTGGATTAGACTTGAGTTGATGGGGTTGAAAGCGCATTTTTATATTCTTTTTAACTTAACGGTCGAAAATATTTTGAATTTTAAAAAACTAAATTTCCTCAAAAGTTAATTTTTCAGCAAAATGTTAATTTAGAAATCCAGAAACAATTTTAATGCATCGTCTGGTCACATGGCCACATTTACACATCCTTCTTAAAATTCTGGCAAACAAAAGTGAATCCTCAGCAAAATTTCAAGTGATTTTATTGGAATTAAATTGCTCTGCCTGTTGTTGATTTTTTATATTCCTCTTTTCAAATGCCTCCCGCACTCGCCTCACAATGAACGAGAGATTTTTACAATTTGAATGGCAATCGAGGGAGCTAATCGGATGTTTAGTTATTCAATTTATTCACCAGATTTTTCTTCTTCATCCTCGAGGGTCATTCGGGATTAAATGGATGATTAATTGAAGTTGCTCCTTCATGCGATGTGCGACCTCACTTGAGAAATATTTCAAATGCCATTACATTAAGCATCGGCCATATTTTAAATTTTTCATCGCCACCCTCACTGATTGTCGCAGGGGCAAAAAAAGGGGTAGGCCAGCGATTCAACGGTTTTATCAGTTCGTAATCAAATCACATTAACTCGATTCATTTTACGACTCAATTGATAAGGGTAAATATTTGTGCTGTTCATTGAGAGAAAGAAAATCTCCCTTTTTTTCAATTTTCCATTTTACTATTTTCAATTCCCTTTTAAATAACAATTCACTGCCTTACATTCATGTTATCAAATGCTCTGACCAAATCGATTTGCGAGAAAAATGAGAATTGAAAATGACTTCAAAGGAATGAGAAAAAAAATCGAATTTCCATTTAAATAAAAGTAAATTTGAGAATGGAGGAAAAGTTTTATGTGAATTAAATCTGATTTTCCTTTGATGATTTTTGAATGATGGCGATGAAAAGCTTTAAACGTTTTATTTTTGATTTAAACGCCATTTTTCGACAATCCTCAAAAATATATCCCTCGAGTCCAAGTCTTAATAAAGAAATTAAGCATGGCGCACAAAATTCATCAAATACGCGCATAAACTTAAAATTTTTGCAACTTACCATGTTTGGAGTGCTGCTTTCGACTCGCCAATTCCTCGCGAACAGTTTTGGCGACATTGCTCGGCTCATAATTCACGCGACTTCTCGACTGTCGATCTTTTCCCCGCTCATTCATGCGACGCAGCCGATCAAGATATTGCTGATTTTGATACTTTTCTCTATGATTCATTTCCATTATGGAATTGAGTGCCGCTAACTCATTCGACGAATCACCGCAATGTGGCACGGACATTAGTGGCATAGTTGCTAATGATAATGGTAATGTGTTCGATGAACATGTGCTTATGGTGCTAATCGGCGCTAATTTTGGCATCTTCATGTCATTGCTGTCCAAGTCATTTTCACTTAATCGCCGCTTCTGCTGTTGGTGATGATGCCTGAGCATATCTTGCAGTGTCAATAAGCCACTTGGCGCGTTTGTCGATGGTGGCGGCGATGCCATTTGAGGTGTGGAAAACATTAACTGCTTATGTTGTTCCGCACTTAGTTGTAATTGTCGCCACGCCATCGCTTCATTATCTGACAGTCCTCTTCCTGTTGTTGACAAATAATAACGGAAAAAACATAATCGCTGATAAATTTATTTTTATACAAAAAAAACAATGCTCTTTATCTCACTATATTGGCAACAAAAGGAGCTTTTTATCATAACTGCGAAATTAGTTTGTAAATAAGTGTGAGTCACGTGTGATTAAAGTTTCCATTGAACTCTTATCGATGACGAATATTTGCGTATTGTGGAAAATATAATCAGAAATTTTTAGAATGTTTTAAAATTTTTTGATAAACACTTCACTTGAAATTATTTTGAAGTTATTAAAAAAATCCATCACAAAATTAATTTAAAATATATTATTAAACCTTAAAATTATTCCTCTATTAAAACTCATCCAAAAATAATCAGAATCCCTTTAAGACCTAAATAATGAAGTTCATGACACTGAAAATAGAGTCAACAAACTATAGCCAAGAAAAAAATAGACTTTAATGAAAGGAGAAAGTCGCATGTGCCTCCTCCGCACACTATTATTTAGCAATTGCCATAAATTCGATTTCAAAGCGACATCGTCGATATGTGTGAGCGTTTAGTTGTATTTTCCCTTCAATATCGTAATATTTTCTTATACTTTTTTTTCGAGAAACGTATAGTAAATGAGAGTGTAAAGAGAAAGAACTAAACCATATCAACATCATCGTGATGATGGTCAAGTGAATGAGCCGGTTGAAGGCATGAAAAGGAAAAACAACTTTAATGAGGGAAAAATAAGAACGAGATAGTTGAAAGAGAATTTTTGTCTTTGGTGATAATTGGAGGCGCATTTCATGAGGAACTGTTGGAATATCGGTTTGAAAACTTTTTTTATTGAACGATTATTAAAATTTAGACCTAACGGTTTTTTAAAATTCAAATTCAAAAAATTTGTTTTAACGGATATTTAATTTTTAAAAATTCTCATTTCGCCCTTTAGGGAAAATTCCCCAAAAAAATCTCTGATGGCGAGAAGTAAAACGGAATGTTTTATGTGTCTGCTGCCGTCCTAAACAGATGATTGTTGTTTTCTCTCAGACTATCCGGTATGTACTGCACGCTTGAAGTATGTAAGTCGGGTACAATGGATGCTTCCTATTTCCTTCTTGCACGTCAAAATCAAATCTCCGAATGAAACATAAATAGTGGCAGTTTCTTATGTTTGACTTTTGCCATGATAACATGTGAATTCATTCTTATCGCATTCAACGCAATTTTTCCTCCCCATAGAAAATATTTTTTTTATGATGGTTAGTATTTTGCCGTAATGAGCTATCTGGTCAATGACACAAAACAGAGAAAATTCTCTTGAGATTGTGCGACAGGACACGAAATGCACTTGCATCATTTTAGCACATTGGACAATGTCGAGGGAATGAAAATGTGCTTTAACTTTTATCTCAATTTTCTACTTCAAACACACATACGAAGGACATAAAATTTGCTGTAGGGAATGACGATAGTTACGTTATTGATTTTACCGCTATTAGTGTCATTGTGCTCTTGAATGACTCGAGATTATTTTTTGGGAAATTTATTCCAAAAAATCCAAAAAATAATTTTTGATTTAAGTAAATTCAAAATTTAAAAGTTCGTTAAAAATATCAGAAAAAAAAATATTTTGGTAAACTCGATGCCCACCCTCACCGAATCATGTATGCGAGTCCAATATCGCATATACGCTCTCATTTTTATTATTATGTCTTATATTCTGTCTTTATGAGCGTAGAGCGTACCTTTGTTGCCATACAGCATATTTTCCTTTTCTATTGTTTCATTTTTACATAAATACACAACTGACTCCGGTCTGAATGCCATGCGCAAATTGAAAATTTTATCGATCGCATAAAACACATAAAAAAGCATAAAAACTCCACGTAAAGAGTCGAGAGAGATTTTTGTGTACATGGAGCTGTGGCAAGAATTTATTCATCGAGTTTGTGGGGCGAGAGAAAAACTTTCTTGACATCGATGCAAATTCACGAAGCGCTACGGTATAAAAAAAAGTTCTCGCAACGAGCATTTTTTTTATGTTTTCAATTCACGCAGTAGCAGGATGTCATTGGTGTTGGTGGTGTGTAAATCAGTGTGCCCATAAGCTGCTATATACAGAGCGAAATGGAGATTTCGACCCTCATCATATATTCATATTTGCCTCTCCGCTTTGGGCCTTCTGATTTTCCACCCTCTCCTCGACTCTTTCAACATTTTTCGGAGATTGGCTCGAAAATTTAAACCAATAAAATAGGGGAGCTCAAAAGTTGCTGTTAAAAAATATCAAGGGACTTGTTTTGTGTATGTATTCAGAGATTTTAAATGAAAAACAGCCACCCTAAACTCCCTCGCACACACATATTCTGAAATTGTTTAGTTGTAGGAAGCAGTTTTGCTTACTTCTTCTATGATTTATGTTCACATCTCACTCCTCGTTTATTATTTTCACTCTCATATAGCTTGGACTCTCATGATGCAGAAGCGAGATGATGAAAATTTATGGGTTCTTTTTCTCTTCGATGCTGTTTTTATTTTTAATGACGTTATGAAGGCGATTCGAGGAATTTATTAAAATTATTTTTGATGTAAATATTTTTAAAAATCAAAAATTTAAATAGAAAAAAATCGTTAAAAATTCAAAAATAAATTTTATGAAAATAAAATTAAACTGTTTAGTTTTCAATTTTCTGAACAGTTTAAAAATAATTAATTGACTTTATAAAATATTCGTAAAAAATTACAGTAAGAAGTTCTTGTCCAAAAGTGCCTTAATTGAAATTCTCTCCCAAAAAGAATGTAAAACTTATTATTTAACGCACTTAAACATTTTTCAAATGTAAAAAAACATTTTCGAATAAAAAGAAAAATTAAATTTGTAAATTTTTCCCCTCCAAAAAATATACAAAATTAAAGAGTTTAAAATGATGAAAATGGAAATAAATTATTCATAAAAGTGTTACGTGTAAAAATATGTTAATGAAAATATTAAGAAGAAAATTTCTTCACTGTCTTCGGCTTGAAATTGAATTTATTTGCTCGTTTAGTATGCAATTATTCTCTCACTTAACTGTTTTATAATATTTTTAGTGTGTATGGTGCGGTAGACAGTGGACATTAGTCATTCAAGTTCCCATCTTAATGAAGAGTTGAAAGGCACTGCGTGGAATTTCTTTTGAGGAAATTTTCAGATATTTTACGATTTTTTGAATGAAATTTTATGAGATGTAAAAATGAAGTCATGCTCGCATAGTCCATGATAGTTTAGGCTTTAATTACAATGGCGAGGTGAGGAAATAAAAATGTTAAGAAGACAAAAGTCGGCGTGAAGAGAAATGTGTTAAAATTAGAGGAAAATAATCCACGCAAAAGTAACATTACACAACAATCATCATTAGCATCGGGTTGAGCATAAATCATAGCGCCGAAAAAAATAACATCTCAAGTAAGCTTAATTAACGAAGGAAGTCATCACAATAAAAATAGTTGATATGATGATTATTCATCAGTACTCAGCATTTAGTTATATTTTTTTTCGTACGTAAGACTCATTCAAGGTTTTACGGACTGATAAGCATTTGAATTGGTAATATTGGCCATATAACACTTCTCAAAGCACTTTTAAGCATCCAACAATTTAATTCCTCATGCAAGAAAATACCCATAAAACAAGAAGGTGATCTTATATTATGGTCTGCGAAATAAATTCATAAATATTTCACTTGAATTAACCAAAAATTGCGCTGCTTAAATCTTTTTCTAATTCACATAACATTACTTAATAAATTTGAAGATTAAAGACGTAACTCGAAATTTGCTGAGAATATTTTTATAAAAATCTTGATGAGACATTAAATTTTTAAATTCCACATATTTGTTTGTTTTTCTTGGGAGGGAAGTGATGATAATTTTCGAGAATATTTGGGCTATTTTTTTTAATTCGTGATTATCATTGCTTTAAAAACTCTATCAATCAGTTAAGGCGCATTTTTATAGTTCCTTAATCTCCTATCGCTATAGCACACTTGTTACCCAACCTTCATTACTCCGATTTTATGTGTGTCTGTAGGCAAAGCGATAAAATTTATGTGATAACTCTTGAACATGAACAAACACGGCCCGGGCCATATAATTTCATTCCATAGATTTCTAAATAGACGCCATTGAATATTCATCATATCACCAACAATTTTTTAAAAGTCGGAATATTTTTTATTATCACATCACAATGATTACGCACATGAAGCGTTGTAAGCGCGACGAAGGTGAACTATAAATAAAATGATGAAATAATCAGCACCACCGAAAAAAAATAGCTGATTACAAATCAAATCAAGTTACGAAATATCTTCTTGTACTCTATGCGCGCAACAATGAAATGAATTTTATTTAATTTGTGTACAAAAAAAGTATTTTTGCATTTTTTCAGCTCGCAACTCGGCTGAGCATCGCCACACATTTGATTTATTTAATGATTTTCTCAGAAGCGTTTTAAGTGGTTAATTATAAGTCTCGAGCACAAAAAAAGAGAGAAATATTATTATTGTGTGTGCAAAATGGAAAAAAAAGACGCAAAGAGAGAATTTTGAGCGATATGTAAAAATTTATTAATTGTTATGTTAATTTATCATTAAATTCCCGAGCTTTTTAACCGCAGCGACGACCCGTGAAACCTCGCAAAACTGAAAACTTTTTTCGTTGAGTAATTATACACAAATCTAATTGCCCAACGGCCAATTAGCGAATGAACTGCAATTAATTAATCAGTTGTATATGGTTAGGTGATTTATAGTCGATAATTGGTATTCAAATTTTTACTTAGTCAATGTAAATTAGGTGGAAAAATGTAATTTTAAAGTTTAAGTTTTTTCTGTTGAAAAAGTGACGAAAGTAAAATTTTTAGTGACGTAAAAATTTAAGTTAAAAAAGATTAAAAGTGAAAAATCTTAAAATGAATTTTAAAAAACATTCAAAGTTTCTCAACCATCGTATTGAAATATTTTTCCTTTTCTTTCCAAATTTATTCCAAGAATTTAAATTAATTCATTTCAGTCACTTGTCTCCGACATGATTTGCAAGTTCTCTTGTGCAGTAACTGAAAATTATCATCATCGCTAATAACACACATATGCAGAACTGTACATTACAGCGAGCAACGCATATAGCAGCACAAACGAGTAATTAACAATTTTCCATAATGCGTTTTCTTTAATTGCTCGACTCTGCATTTTTTCCCTCGCACTCGCACATGCAACTTCTCGAGAAATTTTTGCATTGCAAATATCGCTAAGCAAATTTTTTTCTACCTTTCCATTGCGATTTCGATAATTAGCATGCAAAGACTCTCGCTAATTATATTTTATCATTACTTTGGCATTTAATGAAATTAAAAATTTTTTTTTAGCTTGCATTGTGTTCGAGTCAATCGATCAAGCACGTTTTCTTGCTCTCGTGATATGAGCGAACGAACAAAAAAAATTATAAAAATTAAAGAAGAAGAAAAACTTCTTTCTTGGTTGCATCGCGCGCGGTCATAAGAAGCTCCGAATAAATGTAACGAAGAGAGTCGAGGATTGAGTGCAGTCAGTTTCACTGCCTCCGTTGAATACATACACGAAATTACCATAACGTTCATAATTCTTTAATGGTTCTCTCTTGCAAATGCAAGCGCACATTATACAGCCCCGGAATGAGTTTAAATGAAGAGACGAATAAGCAATTTATTTCAATATGGATATTATTATGGACGTGGAAAATTCTTGAAGGAGATTTTGTTATTTTGCTGCTGCGTTATTGCTCGCTTATGATAATTATGGCAATGTGTGCCTTACTTGTTTATGAAAATTTATTTGTAACGGAAAACTGGATTTTAAAAATTATTTAATTGAGGTTAGGTTTTAAGATTTTATTAATTAATTAAGAAGTTTTGTGGTGAAATATTTTTAAGTGGTTGAAAAATTAGAAATAAAATTTTTGTTACTAGCTTTCAAATTTAATCAAAAACAGCAAAAAAAAATATCAAAATTGTTCAACTCATCTGCCTCCAAAAAGACTAAAACAACTCGCAAATCTACTCTACATAATGCATGCACTTAAATCGATATAATGTTGCTCGAGCAGCATAAAGCCGAAAAAAAAGGAAGGAAGAGCAGCGAAAGAGATTGTAAAATCGAATAATAAATGATAATGTGCGGTTATAAATAAATCGTGAAGGCTTTTTGATCTCCATTCAATCCCACCGTACCCACAAAATAATTCTAGTAGCTCCTCCCTCAAGCAATTTCGGTTTCCATATCAGCCGCATATAAATCACGGGCCGAAGACTGCTGATGGATTGGCAATTTATGCAAAAAGTTGGCGAACGATTCTCACACGATAATTAGAAGTAAATTTACATTGTAGTTGACTAGGCCTTCCATATGCTGTGACCTTGCCTCGAGCAACAGTTTTACTAAACGTTTGTGTGTGTGTGCATTATCGGCCATCAAGTCGATATCATCTTCTTCTCCTCTCGTGACTAACGAGAAGGAATTTTTTAAGCCGTGCAAGAAGAATGCTTGGCTGGTGCAATATCCTTCTATGGTGATAACATGTTCCGATATCGCAAACAGGTTTTTTTCAGCCGCTGATGTGCTCGCACATTGACATGTGGAATGAGTGCATCACACACAAATTTCATACATTTATATCTTTAAAAAAACAGTTCTCAAGACCCAAGCATTAAAAATATTCATAAATTCTTCTGACCTTTTCTTCATTCAATGGAAATTGAGGCGTGCACCAAGCACACACAAAAATATATGTTTCATATTCTTCTTTTTTTGCATAAGGGATTGCATATCAGTTAATTGGATTTTTGCAGGTGAACATGCACAACATAATATTTCTCTCGTCTTTGTTATGCAGCGCAAATTGACGCTGCCTGGCCTCTTGGATGCTCTCGATGCAAATTTCTTTCTCCTCTCGCATCGAGATTTTGAGTTGTTATTTATGAAAGATTCTTTTTTTTAGTGTGTTGCATAAAATATATCGACGGAGGGCGGGCGATATGAGAGAGCCTTCGAAGAAGCGTGAGAATTCGGAGGAATTGATTTTTTGCAAGACTTGATGCATTTTTTTTTTGTGGGAGGCAATTTGAATTTTTAGTAAGAAATTTGTTAATTTAATTTTCAAAAAATTTAAATTTTTAACAGAGTGATTTTAAAATTTTCCGTTAAAATTCAAAAAAGATTTTAAATTTCTCACGTAATTAAATATATTTAAATTTTTCCTTCTTTTATTAACTTGTTGCACTTAATAACGCGTGAAAAAAATTCTCTCATTATAATAATTATTTTACATGAAATCCACATTTTATTACTTATCCAATTTGATGGATGTG
Source organism: Tanytarsus gracilentus (assembly GCA_038502055.1). Classification (NCBI taxonomy): domain Eukaryota; kingdom Metazoa; phylum Arthropoda; class Insecta; order Diptera; family Chironomidae; genus Tanytarsus; species Tanytarsus gracilentus. The sequence goes on along the minus strand of JAXRKN010000044.1, from coordinate 5,109,386 downwards.
GTTAAGAAATTTGCATGCATAAATGAGGGAAATGAGACGATCTAAATTACTTTAAATACTATGTTGCAAAAGTTGGGAGAGCAAAAAAGAAGCTCATCGATAAGATCCGAAATGGAATGCGGAGAGGGGAATAAAATGTGCAATTAAAAGTCACGCAAGATGCACCGTTTTGTCGGAATATTTTTATATGAAAGTAAATACAGGGCCAAGGTGCATGATTGCAACTCCAGTATAATTGCCAATAATGATGACAAGTCTTAGCATCTAACATAATTTTTCAACACCTTACCTTGTTCCTCATTTCGGTCGTCGTTGAAATTATTGCTTCCAAAAAATTGCTGATAAAGCGGATGTCGCATCGGCGATGATGCCCTATACTTGGACATTGTAAAATCAAGTGGTTTCTCAGCGCCTTCGTCACACAAATTGTTCAAGTTCCTTATCGCACTTTGCACTACCATCAGACTTGGCATAATTCATCAATATTAACCAATATCTCAAAAAACTTATCGCATGTTCTTAATTTTTTATAACGCTCTCGACTTCACGAGAAAAACGAACCTTTTTCTGAAAAATATTGAGAAAAAAAATTAATAATCATATGAAAATTGATAAGCGCCACGCGGTATCCTAATGGAGTTTCTTATCAGCTAATTTATTTTTTTTTGAGAATAAAATGAACTCATTATTGCTCCACCTCCGTAATTCCATCATCACCTACATCTCAAGTATGCAATTTTAACCTTAAAAGATTTTTGATTGAAAATTTTAATTTTTTTAGCTTTTCGTTTTTATAAAAACATCCACGTTGTGCATGCACGAATCAAAATATATGCCAAGAGAATCTGAAAATTGCGCGGTAGATAGCAAATTGGAGACAAACAAAAAATTTTATAACCAAAAATTTATCAATCGAACACAAAACGACACTCTAAAATATTTTTCATTGTAAATATTTGTCAATTCGACTATGAATTTATTTTTGGTGTCTGTTTGATTTATCGCGACGGTGAATGTTTTACATAAAATTCAACTTTTAACAAATTTTCCCACTACACAGTGTCTTATCAGCACCATTTGAGTAAATAGAGAGAGAAAAAAGTCAGCTACAAGGTGGAAAAAGTTCGTTCGTCAATAAATCACTTGTCAATAATGTTGAATTGAACTTGATTCAACATGTGGCCGAGCTGTGTGCGATGGCATTAGCCTCTTAACCCAGAATTTCATAGAACCATCAACGAATTCGAAGTCAAAAACACACCAAAAATTGGATGCTCGTAAATTTACGCACAGACGTTGCTTTCTTCCCTTCCTTATGTGTCTGCAGCCTCCCGAAAAATAAAAATAATAATAAGAGAACAACACGCCGCACACATAAGGAAATAGAAGAAAATCTCACTCGGTTGCCATGTCTTAATAAAGCTCTCTCTCTCTCTTTCATCGTAATTAAAGCTGTATACATAGTGTGTGGGATGAGGAGGAACAAAATGAGCAGTCAACCACCGAGTTCGTGCTTTCGAGCTTTAATATTATCGATTTTTCATTTCGGCTAAGATGCTGTTGCCTTTTTTTCTTTATGTACTATTTTTCTCGGTTTTATTTCCGTGTATTTTTCTCTCACTCATTCACTAAATCTCACAACTAAGAAGTTTTCTCCTCTACTTTTCTGGTCAATAAATTTATCGCACTTTTCCTCTTCTTCTTTTTCGCTCAATAAAATGCGAATTAGTCAATGAACTGCGATGATGATGGAATTTCGATTGTGATGCAATTGATGAGTTTCATATATGGATTTTATGAACGTTAGTGGACTTTTAAAGTGATTGCTTAGCTTTTAATTTGAATTAATAAAGTTAATATATAGCGGAGCTATAATAAAGATTTTAGTTTAGTAGGCTTTTCTTCATTATTTTATTAAACAATTTTTTAACAAAATGTAACGGAAATTTTAAATTTGATTTGCTAAAAATTTATGACTTAAATTGCTCAATAAAAACTAGCAAGCCATAAAAAGTCTAGACAGTGAATGAAACTGAGAACTTATTCGAATTTCACAATAAAAGTCACACCCAAATTTCTTAGAAATTCAGAACAAATTTTATCTAAGGTTAAATTTAAGTTTTAGGATCATGAAATTTTTTGAAAATTTGAAAAATTAAAAATTCTTCAAAATTTGAATTTGATTTTTATAAATTTTTAAAAATATATTTGATTATTTTAATTAAAATTAGGGTAAATGAACCTTAATTTAACTTTTAAAATATTTTATAAATTTCAAAATTTTTTTTAAAAAATTTATCAAACTCAATTTTTAAATCTACCTAAACTCGAGTTCATTTTCTCAAAAATATTTTTAATGAAATCTTCAGCACTCTTTAAACAGGTGAGACATTGACGACACAGCATAAAATTATGAAATTATAATTTTTCGCACAGTCATTTGCTAAAGAGATTAAAAAAATATTCTTCTTACTTTTTCTTCACTTAATAATTTTTTTCTTTTTCGGTTCTTCTCAAAATTTTGCACTACACAAAAAATTTTAATTCAACTGAATTTAATTGTTGATTGTCTTCTGTTTGCTCCCGCTTCGACTCAATGCACTTGTTTAAATGTGTCCGAACACGCAAATGCAAACACCATAAGAACTCTCTCTTTTTTTGCAATAATTGTCAATCAATTAATTAATTGAATTTAAATAGTCACAATTGCGTAAATAAATGCTCTCGAGTGAGCGAACTTAATGGTTATGTGAATGGGTAGTAATTATTTTTTCTCCTCGCTGTTTTCAACCGTTTCACTGCTTAACTTGAACTGCTTATTGAAATCGCCTAACTCCGCTATATTTTGTCTGCTTGCGTTAAGTTGCGAGGTAAAAAAGAAAAAAAATTTAAATTGAGAATAAAATAAAACTAATACAACGTTACGCGCCGCACATTCGCTGATATGAGTTCGTTGTTGTGTTTCTTATTTTTTTCAAGAATAAATTTACAATTTTTCATTTATTTCATGTCGATTTTTGCATTTCACGTTCGTTTAACGAGAGCGAGAGATTTTTCTGCCTCTTCGCCACACAAACACACACACACGCATGTCGTCTTCTGATGGTGGACACACAATGTACACGTATGTGATAAATGATAAGCAAACCCGACATTCATATATATGTGATTTAAAATTTTACATTCCACTCTTCTTCTTTTTCTCTCATCGCCCGTCAATCGAAGTCTCTCGTTCACTCAAGCTCTCCGAGCTCTCCGTCGGTGTGAGTGGGGGATACACAATAAAAATATCCAATCAAATTTTTTGTATTTTTTTTTTAAATTTAATGCGCGTTTTATGTGTGCGCACGATTTTTTCTTCTCTGTTTACGAGAGTGAAGAAAAATATTCAAAAAAAGAGTGAGCATGAGTTGAGGAGGCGAAAGGCGCTCACAAATACACGCGCGAATGTGACATGAGAGCTTTCGATGAAATTTTTTACTTTTTTTTCATCTACCGAGAGAGCTTAAAAAAGTTTTTCAAGCCTCTTTTTTTTGATGTGTGAACGACAAAAATTTGGCGTCCCTTTTCACCCTAGATTTCTAATCTGTCGCTTTATATCTTGTCAAGTGTCATATGTGCGGCACACTTGCTCGCTCAATCATAAAAGTTGGGATTTTAGATGACATTTGATGGATAAATTTTTTTGAGTTTTTATGTCACAAAAAATTAATTTTAAGAAATATTAAAATTAATTGCAATTTTTAAGTTCTGCAACCAAAACTCTAAGAATATATTTTTCAAAATGACTCATTACTTTTCTTATCAGCATCAACAAATTAATTTTTGGCCCGATCGAAAAGTCTCGAAAATGCCCAAATAAGTAAATCGAGATAATTTCCAGTTCTCAACCATACATCAAAATAAAAGTTTCGAGTGTTCATTTGAAATCGCTTACATATTCAAGGAAAAACATTTTTACTCCTTAATCTCGTACAAATTGAGATAAGATAGCGCGCCACTTTAATTCCGTCTCATAAAAAAGCAAAATCGAGTGACGCAAATTCATTAATTTTTCATTAATTGACGACAATTTAATTTAATATTTTTTTTATGGCTATTTTGTAATTGTAAGAAGTTGATAAAGTTTTTCAAGTGGATGTTGACGTTTGATATGAGAATTGCTCATATTTGGATTTAATTTTATTGATTTCCGTTTTCTTCTCCCTTTTTTTGATAATAAAAACGGGCTTAGAATGAATGAGTTGGCTGTGCGAGATAATTAGTCACTTTTCTTCTTCTTTCCATTCCTCCCCGACCAGCCAACTCATTCATCGTCTCAGTTTCATTCATCACGTTTTTACTACACCACGCCAAGCTGTGCGTTGTAAGTAAGTGAGTAAATCAATAGCGTGTGAGATTATAGTGCCGGAGCTTTAAAGGCAGCCCAACCGTACACGAAAACTTTTATTTTACCACACAATCATCGAGATGAAATGAACTTGAAATGTGCTCTCGAGTATGTGACTGCAAGGAGAAGGAGAGAATAAAAGCTCAGGAGTGAGTATCAAAACACAGTTCACTTGTACATGGTTATTATTGTAGGTCAAAGGCGAATAATCGATTTTTATTAATACATGGCGGTGGTCAATGGACTGAACCGAATAGAATGAGAATTTTTTTCTCATAGAAAAATTAATATTTAACGGTTTAAAATAATTTGAAAATTATAAATTTTTGCTTGTCCATAAAAAGTGACATCACTTCCAAAAAAAATTTCCCCAATTAATTTATAAATTTGACGCAATAAATTAAATGAGCGGTTACAACTCATCAAGCACCAAACCGAATGAGCAAAAGGCTTTGAATAATCAACGCCAATTGAATTGCCCTCATTTTCAATTATTGCACGCCACATGAGATGATGATTATTGGCATTTGGTGCTATAAAATAATTTTTCCGTGTACCTTTATGAGTTGCCATGTACGCTTATCGCGGGTGAGTTATGGAAAATCTTCCAAAGGCGCCTAAATAATTTTTAGCCTTCGAAATTAATATTTTTTTACATAACATTTAATTGTTAATTATTTCTAAACTTACATAAACGCATTTTTATAAAAAAAATAAATAGAAGATCGCTTCCGATGTTTTTAGCTCATTAAAAAGAATTTCGATTTTTGATAATTAGCAGCTAATGATGAATATTATGAAACATACACGTTGCAATTAGCTGTCGATTTGCTTATACTCGCACCAGTCCAGGGATTTTGGTTGTTTTCGATAAATTATCAATTAGTTTTAATAATCTATGAAGGTGCGTAATATGCTGAATTTAGTGAGTAATGATTTTGCTGTAAATTATCAATTAATTTTGGACTATCTCAAAGTAATAAAATCCCTCAACCTGACTCACGGTCAATTGTTGAGAAATCTATCAAGCAAACAACAAGTGTTCAGCACAACACAAAATTAATCATAAATCATGTGACATTTTCTTATCAATAAAAAAAATATAAAATTTTATATTCACGATATCAGAATTTACATTCCAAAAGGCTTTTCGAGCAGCTCATTCGCTGATAAATTTTAAATTTGTTTCACTCCTTATCAGCCACTTGCACAGGTGACGATAATGCATGATTTCATTTACGTATTCATGTCTTTAAAGGTTTTTCCGCTACCATTATCACACTTCTCTTGTCTTATCGGCTATTGAAATTCTTTTTTTTTTTCATTTTGCAAGGTAAAGTTTTCATGTCATTGCTCCCTCGAAATCTTACACACGTCCGGTTGTGACTCCATAAAAAAAATTGTTCTCGTTTATTTGTTTATCACAAATTTTACTTTCGCTTATCAATTAATTGAATGTACGTGTCTAATTGGGCGAGATACAGCCTTTTTTTTCGAGAAGAATTGATGGCGTAACTAGTTAAAAGTTTGTTTTATGACAGTCACGAGGACAAAAGTAATTGAATTAAATTTTACCCTTTTTAAATTCAAAAAATTCCCATGACTAGAAACTAATTAACATCGTTTTTTACACATCTAGTCATAATTTTCTTAGTACCGTACTTTATGGTTTTTCCAACCGTAACTTAATTTTTTATTTAAACCTAATTGACGTCTCATTTTTTCTTCACATGAAAGTACTTCGATAATGAGGCGATTTATTATCTTTGGACGTGAGATTTTAAGCTAAAAGTCACAAAAGTATGAAGAATGTAGTCGAGAATGGCTTTACGATAAAAATCATGATTCATGGAGCTCTCAGAGATACCGAAAACACTTTAAATAATAATAAACTCGCGAGAGCTACTACAATGGTCAAATAGCGAATTAACATCGCGATGTTCATTAATTATGTAAACATGTTGCTGACTATGATAAAAACACAAACATTCACTCTAATTAAAGCCCAGCGTTATACCCCGAAAAAAGAGCGACGGTGGCATTATAATTAATTTGAATTGAATAATTGGGTGCAAAGAGGTAAGAACCATAACCATATTATGATCACTCAACTCTCATATTTAAAATTATTTTAATTTTTTTCCCGTACATTGTGCTCTCTCGGACTATTTTTCCCTACGGGATGAATGCGTGTGTGATGTGTGAACGATTTTTTTATGATCTAAATATATTTCGCACTCGAGCGTGAAGACGAAAAGTTATGAGCTGTTAGAAAGGTGGAAAATAAATGTTTAAAAAATCATTAGAAAAATTTAACGAGTTTTAAAATTTAAAATTAAACGTATTTTTGATATTTGAATTATTTAAATTTTAAAAACTTAACAGTTTTTATAAACTTGAATTTTTAACCTCTTTTAAATTATTTTTAAAAATATTCCATCATAACTCTCGAACTAACCCTCACTTAATTCCTCTCGCTCACTCACTCCACTTGACTCGCTGAGACAATTAACATAAAAATATATTTTATGGTTTGCTTACTTTCCATAAAAATTATGCATACTCTTCCTATCTCGCTCACTCATTTTTCTCTGCTCAACTTTTTTTTTGACATAGAATGATCGCTGCTAACTGAGAACAAATGCCGCTCATTAAAAATTTTACTCTTTTTTCTGGATTATCTTCATTTATTTGAATAAAAAAAGTTTTTTCCCATTTACGAGAGCGAAAAATTTACATTCGCGAGTAGTTTTTGCGAAAAGATGATTTAGTGCGCATATTAATTCGCTTAAAATCAAATTTATGAGGTTAATTTCTAAGCTTTTTTAATGAGAGAGATTGGCCAAAAAATAACCGCAAAATTATTCAAATTTACATCGCGCAGAAAATGTAAATTTAAAACAAAAATTGCGCACACTGAAAAGGAAGTCGTTAAATACATCAGTTATGAGAACATTTTTGACATTATACGCACATACTGGGAGAGCGTTAATTATCAGTTGCTGTATGCCGACTTCTTATTCAGGTTAAAGTTATGAATTTGGAGTAGGCAATGCGTGCAATTACGCAATAAGAAAAATATTACACTTCACATTCCTGTACGCATTACGAAAAAAAATTATTATTTATGTATCGATGGCTTTATGATTATATGGTGCATGATCGTCGCTTGTTTGCCTTTTGATAGTTTTTCGTGATAAGATAACGAGTACGTGAGGAAAGAGTTTTAAGTTTTTCTTTTTGAATTTCAAATTTTAAACGGAGAATAATTTTGGCAAAAAAAAGTAATTTCGAAATTTTCTTGTGGAAACATTAAAAAAAATACATTCAAATCCAATTAAAATTATTCAAATTTAATTTGTTTATTTGAGAATTTAAATTTTATATTTCATTGAGTAAATGTTTTTAATTATTTTTCAAATCTTTCCAAAATTATCACACGATGAAATTCACAACAGCTGATAATTTCGCCATTCACAAACTAAAATCTTCCAAAACCCATGTTCACTCTTTACATCACTTACTCGCTTAACGACTGCGAAATAAAATCACCAGCAGGTAAAATAAATACAAAAATTTCACTTTCTAAAACGAAATCAAAATTTTATGCCATGTGTGGGCAGATGGTAACATAACATTGAGGCAATAATCCTTTCCTTCGTAAAATTACATTCTCGAAATCCTTTTGCGAATTGTATTAAAAATTTAGAAATTAAATAAAGATTTTTGAGTGCGAGTGTAAGGAATTCAATTGAGATTTTAAGATAGCTCGATGGGGGTTTGAAGAGATTATTTTGCTCTAGTTGTTGCGGATTTGTTTGAGTTTAGAAAATTTGAAAGACAAACACAAAAATATCTTTAATATTTTTTTAAGTTTCCATCTCTTGCATCTATTTTTTTGCTCATCTTCTTTTATGACTTCTTTAATGCTGATTTTGATCATCACATGACATAATTTCTCCACAATGTTCTTCAAATATCCCTCGAATGTGCAATAATCTAGCATTTAATGTTGAAAGAGTTGTCATCATGATCATCCCTCGAGGGTTAAGGAATGACATCAAATATTAAAATCCCTTTCACCACCAGACGAACACATGAAATTATATTGTGCTGATTTGTGGACAAACGCAATTTTTTTAGCCAGATCCTTTAGAATGTTAAATTGAATCATCTCAACCAAATGAGTTTAATTTCGTTTTAGGCTGATAGACGTGCACGTAGGTGGAAAGTTGCTGCTGTTGTTGATGTTTAATATCAATTTTACATTCCAATAATCATCAATATTTTAATGTTTCATTTAAATTCAGGAGCATCCTTTACATACTTTTATAAAAACTCTCCACTGTGTACCGTGTATAAACAAAATGAGTTCAATAAAAAAGGTTTCGAGAGGGTGAATTGAGATGGTCAATAAAATTTGGAACCTTAAGGGGTTTTTTGCCTGTAATCGACATGAAAATGAAAATGCTCTCAGTATAATTTTATCATCGGACTTGTAAAGAGGAACATTTTCATAAATAAACAAATATGTGAGCAAATGTTGCTGGTCGTGAATACTTTTTACTCTTTTTTATTTTGGGGAGCATTTAATTTTGAAAGAAATTTTAATCAGGCAAGGGATGTTGAATTTTTTAGTTTTAAAAACATTTTTTAAAAATTGTATAAATTAATAATTTTTAATTTCTTTTAAAAACCTCAATTTTATTTCCAATTTGCTCACCATTGTCCGCATTTAGCATTTCAAATTTCTCCTCACACAAATCATCTTCATATCTCAACTCACCACACCGAATGCCCATTCGAGCGTTATAAAAGGCAATTTTCGCATACATTCGATTTATTTTCTCTTCTTTAAAATTTAAATAAAAACTTTTATTAAAGGTCAGTCATGTGAAATAATTTAAGAAATGCCCGGTTGCTCTTTCATCTTATCATCGACATAACATACGCTCGAAACTCGAATATTGAGAAGAGAGAAATTATGTAGGCATTTTGTGATGCTGAAAAACTGTTTTATTCATGCGACGAAAAGGAAATTTTTTCCTCCTGCTCATTTTTTCTTTCAATTCTCATTCAAGTTTATTGTTTTCTTTCGATCTGTATTTTTTTTGCTCGCTGCCTTTTTCAGATATAGCCGAAGCCTCTTTCATGTTTGCCGAAGACGAAAAAAATCGGCATTGATGGTTTTTGGATGTTTTGCGATTGACAAAGCAAAAAGATTAAAATTGCGGAGACAATTTAAATATCAAAAGGTGGTGGTCGGTGAAATTGCAATTTACATTTGAAAGGAAACGTGCGACAATTTAATCACTCGAGGCTAATTGAAAAAAGTTTTAAGCGTAAAATCAAAAAAAATATAAAATACACAGGAGTGACTTGAATTTAACTGATTTTTTGAAACACCTTGATGGCCATAAATTATAAAATTTTTCATTCACATCCACGCACTCATACGCACACACACACACACAATGCACATTCGGTCATTATTCAACCCCTACTGCTGTGCAGCGCTCCTTTCAAATTAAAATGCAGTTTATTATCGAAGAAGAGCTCAACAATAGAGAAATTCAAAATCTATGGCACACGACATGATAGATAAATTGCAATGAGATCGATGCCCGGAATGTGGTGTGAAATTTTGTGTGACCGAGGGTCAAGCGTTGCACTCTGCATTAATGAGAATTATTTTTTTTGGGGGAGAAATAAAATCTATAGAAAAGTTTTTCTTTACTCTTTTTACACCCTCCGTGCGATATGAAACGCATGTGAGCCTCGGAAAAAAACATCTGTGTCCTCATAATTGAGAAACATTTTCGAACTTTTTCTTTACGATAAATTTACATGCAAAAGGCACATAAATAACACCATTCGAGTTGATATTGAAGAATTTACGATATCTCTTAAAAAATTCTCCCCTTATTGACCACTCGCATGCGAACACTAGCTTATCGTCTCTTTGATACTTTAATGTTCTAAGAAAAAAATATGCAAATAATTCCATTTAATGGCATCATCATGCGACCCTCTCATATCCAACTTGACGTGCAAAAAAAAGTGAACCTGAAATGTCCACATTCGCATCAGTCTCAAGAGGCAAATAAATTTTCCAATAGCATATCCGATATTGAGCACTTTTACGAGGTCGATAAATAAATTTTCTCCTTACATGCTTCTCGATATGTCGCATTTTCTTCTTTCTGCTAATGGTATGCTCTTGAAATTCAATATTATTTATATTACGGGGACGATGTCCAGCAAATATTTTAATGCGATGTGTGGAATGAGTTGGTTAAAAAAATTATTTTTATAACGTTCAAAAATAATTTGAATTTTTTAGGACAAAAAATCGTAAATTTTTAACGTATAATTTAATTTCAAATAATATTTTATTAAAATCGAGTGAAGACTTTGGTTAATTTTCCATTCGCTTGCGAAATGTAAATCCATCGACTCTGTTTGCAATAAAATCATCCCACCCACACTCACATAACCTTATATGCACATCGATGCAACCCTCCATATCCCTTTTTTCTTCTCTTTGTTCCAATTCATTCAATGGACTTTCAAACTGAGAGCAAATAGATGTATTTGATGATGCACATCGTAAATTTTCTCTCTTATACTCTCTGGTAAGGTAATCAGGATGAATAAATATTCATTTCATGTCACATTGCTTATTTATTACGTTTGAAAATGATGACCGATGTCGTTTGTCCATTTATATTCACTTCAATGTATTGCATTTCGATGGATGCGAGCACATGGTGTGGATTTAAATTAATGGACTTCCTTTGAGGAGTTTTTAAAATATTTTTTTTGGAAAATTTGAATACGAAAATTGCAGCAATCAAAATTTTTTAAAATTCTAAAAAAACTTGACATCAACTTTTAGGTCCATCCTCTAAAATTATGAGTGACAATGATAACAACAGCAAGCTCAATTCATTCATTTGGTTTTTCAAGAAAATTTGCGCCGATTACCAACTAAATAAAGCGGATGATGAAGATTACACAAGGTTGAATGCTCCCAATCTCGCTCGAATGGCTTCTTACCACTGGAGTCACATGACGGACATTGAAAAAGCGCCATATAGAAGAGCCGCTGTCCTCCAAGCGATGCCGAAAATTGAAAAATCTGCAACACCTAGTTACATACGTTAAAGACATCTGCAAAATATTTCTATAACGGCACGAGACTCAGCACACGTCCTCTCTGACTTTTAAAACCCCTTCTTTTAAAATCTTCGACCCCTCGAGAAGAATCTTCAAGAACATCTTCATAAGCAATTGTCTCGAATTGTAATAAAAAGGAATGGAAACAATCACGTCTGTTTGTTGTTTAAATCATTGTTCCTCATTTGAGTTTAGTCTAGCAAATCTTCCTTCCTCTTGTTGATTACGAACGCTCTCATTGCCATATGATAAAGTCACCTTGGGGTTATTAAAAATTTTGAGTGTTAGATGTGCTGGAAATTTTGAACAATAAAAATTTTAATTCAGATTTCTTGAAAATTTTAAATCTGACCTCACAGCTCTTGTCGATGACTTTGCACTTTATCCATTAGCATGATAGAAATTTTCACATTTTTGACCGTTTAGCCGCTTTTCACGCTCTGACGACTCTCTCGACCTTGTCATTAATATTTTGTCAGAACTCAGAATAATTTTCAACCCTCCGTAATCAAACAATTAAATGGCAGCGTAAATTACACCTCAACGGACATAAAGGAACCTGTTGCGGATTGTTGAAAAAATCATTTTGAATTGTCACCCTGAAATATTGCATGCATAATTATTGTAATTCATATCAACCTGTTGGATGTTGCGTGTCGGTAAAGGGATGGAAATTAATAAAAAGAACTAAATTGTGCATTAAATTTACTTTTATGTAAATTGAACCCAATAATTCAACAGTTCATTTAAACCGCATTGATCATCATAAAAAAGGGCATCAACATCAATAACTACAGCCGTAAAAAAAAGGGTTGTCGGGTGAGGGAAGGAAGAATTACATAATTATACATACTGCATGGAGGGGAGACGGAAAAAAGGGTTGCAAATATATTCATAAAAAAATAACATTCTCGAGGGATGCTCGACGATATTGTAAGATGCTTTTTATTAACTTCCTCGACACTCTCTCGAGTTTCAATCCCTTTTTATGTCGACACTTTTATTCAAATTGGAATTGTTTACGAGTCATTTAAATATGGAGGGGAGAAAAGTTAAAGTTTTTATTGGAAGATGTTTCAATTAGCTCTGAAAAAAAATTTAAGTCATTAGTAAATTAGGGACCTTAATTTCTTGAATTTTGATCGCAATTTTGCCAATTTATAAATTTTTCTTTCATTTCACTTCTCTAGAAAAATAAAATGCAGTGACAAAACTTTCCAACCTACCCATAAATTGCAATCCTCAGAAAGTCTTCAAAACTAAAATATTCTAATTAATTATTCATCCGACATTATTTTAATACAAACTCACTCGAGTAACTCAACTAAATCGCCTCTCTAATTTTAATCTAAAATTGTCATTAAAATTTCTAATCTCATTTACTACACACTTAAAATGGCCTCATTTATATGGAAATTTCAACATGGCTGACCATCATCATCACATGGCTGTATATTAACTATTCATGATGATTTGCATGAGAGCGAGAGAAGAGAAAAAAATCGATATTAGGACGTGAATATTTGTTCATGCAAAACAGGCAAAGGCGGAAGCAGAAGGCCACTAAAAAGGATGCTGACCTGTGTGCTATGAATACGATTTCATGCATCCGTGATTTTTATTTCATACAGTCATAAATCCAATTTGAATAAAATATGATTTTTGAATGCGAAATTAGGTGGAAAAAAATTCTTCTTTGGGAGGAAGTGAGAGCGAGGGATGGAAGATTTTGTTGATTTAAAATTTTAAACTGAAAATTAAATTTTTTGGACACCTGAAAGTCAAAAATCTCAACTTGGATTTTAACAAAATAATTTTTATTTCCTCATTTAATTTTCGTCATCGCTATAATCGCGCAATGTAAAATCTCCATTTGGCTTGATAATGCCATCGATAATGTCCAAATTGTTTTCCTTTTGATTCTGCATCAACTTGGCGAGATTTGAGCATGGTTTCATTTGACATACGAGCTTGTTGTGACTCATACCTGGATGCTGTTGTGCTTGCTGCTGTTCAAAGATTCCCTTTGCTCGAGCAAATGAATTTTGATTGCCATTGTTGTTGTTTTCGTTTCCGAACCAGAATGGACGTTCGAATGATCGTGTACCGTTAAATGTAAATTCATTGCCGAATGGTGTTGGTTGACCGAAGAGCGGCAAGCGATTTTGATGAACGACACCATCAGCAGTTGCTGGACGAAAGAGATTGCCTCCGAATAAGCTTGTAGGCTTTGCTTTTTCCTCTTGAGTCTTCATCATGTGCTCGAATTTTGCAATGCAAGCAGAGACGCGATTTTCAAGGATGTTAAAGCGCTGCTCTTGATCGGAGGACATTGCAGAGGTCGATGGTGCCATTGGAAATGTTGTGTTTCCATAGATGAAATAAACATTTTGAGGATTTTGAACTGAAACTGATGGAACTGCCATCGATTGAGTGCTATTTGAATTTTGAACTGAAGACTGACCGAGAGGGTTGACTTGCGGATGATATCCGGCTGCAGATGAAAGCAGAACAGGCTTTTTGAGCATGTTGTTTGACATTTTTGCGGAGCTCAAGTGTTGACACTTTAAATTTTCAACCAAGAATGAATTTTTTATAACTTCAAAGGTAACTGAGAAATTTTTTTTAAGGCTTAATTTTTTTTTGACGTTAAAAAGATTATTTTAATAATTTCTGTTTTCGGCAATTTTTAAATTTATTTAAAATTGATTTGTTAATTTTTTTGATTAAAAACAATTGAGTAGCCACAATATAAATTTTTAAAGACGTCAAATGAATTTTTTTATGTGTTATGATTTTTTAATTTTATCTAAAACTGTTAAAAAAATTATTTTATGCTCAAAATCTCTTTACCATTCCTGAAAAAAAAAATTTAAAACACAAACAAGATTTTTCTTTGGACAAAAACACTTAGCACGATTTCTTTATTTAATTTTTTCATCTAAAATTTTTCTCTATGTTTTCTTCCACTTAATGCTTAGTACTTAATTTCTCATCTCAATTAATTATCATTATTTTCTACTTACACTGTTGTGAATTGTGAAATATTTTTTTTTCATCTTTTTAAAATAGTTAATTTTCTTCAAATTGTCTCTTCATGCTCTATAAAATGCTTTTTAAGAATCCACCCAAAAAAAGGTTTATTATTCCTTATATTGGAAATCGGTCGTAGTTCATTCATTTATCACAGTCATTTGAAAGTATTTGATGACATTGCAAAAGTATTTTATCGTAAATTTAAATCTTGGGAGGAGAATTTTGATAATTTTAGAATTTCAAGAAATTTGAAAGGTTTTACAGAAAAGTTGTATGGTTTTATGGACAAATCAAAAATTTATACGGTCAATCTCTAACCTCCCAAGATCCCTCTAATTATCATGAATGTGTGCGATTCTCAAAAATTTCTTAATAATTTCTACATTAATTTACTTAAATCGATATATTTTATGCAACACTATTCCTTCGATCAGGTCATTCATGTTTCATCGATGATGTGTATGCATTCGCTAGCTCAAACATGCTCGCACCGTTACCTAATGAGTCGGTCGGACTTTCTGGACCACCACCAGGCAGTGTGCGTTTCTCCTTCTGTCGTCGATTGCAGAACCAAACACGAACCACTTCTTTCTCGATGCAAAGATTCTCAGCGAGATTTGCGATCTCTTGACTCGTTGGCTTTGAGTTGATAAAGAAAGCCTTCTCGAGTGCTGTACGAACAGAAGATTCAATCGAAGTGCGCTTCTTCCGACGACGTCCCATATTCTCTGGAGTCGATAAGGGACTGCTAAGTGTGCTCGGTCCGAACATGCTGTTATAGGAATTAAATCTATTCATTACTTAAGTAATGTTGAAAGTCTAAAACTTACCCTCCGGGACTGTTGAGACTCCGGTCAGCATCTTCCAGCCATTTTTGAAGCAACGGCTTAAGTTTGCACATGTTCTTGAAGCTTAAATTCAAAGCCTCAAATCTTGATATGGTTGTTTGTGAAAAATCATTTCCATAGAGTTTTCCCATCGCCAAGCCAACATCACCCTGCGTGAAACCGAGTTTGATTCTTCGCTGCTTAAAAGTCTTTGAAAACTGTTCAAGTTCTTCTAGATCAGTTGTCTCCTCTTTCTCCATGGTCCTAGCAGCTGTTGTCATTGTCTTTTGGGGTGGATGAGTGCCTGAGCTTGGCGTTGCAGGAGTTAAAATTCCACCACCAACTGACAACTGGGCAGTGTTTGAGTTTGGAGGCGTTGTTCGATTGTTTCCTAACAGTGGACTCTCGGGGCTATGTAAAGGACTTCTCGTTGTCATTGTCTCACTTTGCGAATGAGTTCTCTTCAAATTATTTTGCTGTTGCTTTTGAATAGCTTGAAGTTGTTGTGCGGCTTGTGCCATCGCCTGTTGAACTTGACTTTGAATGAGAAGTTGAGCGGCGGCTTGAGCCTGTGCTGGAGATGATGCTGGATTTGTAGAAGCTTGAAGAAGCATGTAATTTTGGAGTTGTTGTTGGAATGACGCTTGCTGTGCATGCAGCGCTTGTTGGAGTGTATTTAAATCGCCTAAAGCACCAATACCCAGTTGATTTTGAAGGAAGAGTGGAGCAAGCGGTAATTGAGATTGGAGGGCGGCCAAAGCTGCCATGTTAAGTGTCGTATTAGCTGAGTTATTAGGAACTGGAGGCGATGGTGTTTGTCGCGAGTCTGTGATCTATTTAAAAAAAATAATTTAGATTTGAATTTTTTGAAATACGTTAAAATTCTTACCAAATTTAAAGGACGCATGTGATGCGGCTCATCCTTATGCGGCGGTGGACTCGAGTTTGAGTTCTCTCGATAACTTCCATCATCACTCTCGCCATCTGTAAAGATACAAAGAAAAACCAATGAAATTCCTGACCTACACCATCGTTCGTTCGTCAATGCATTGAGAATTGATTAATTTTTATGAGCTGTTTCTAAACTAGCACAATTCCATCTGCCGCCTTCAAACTTCACCCTTTCATATTTATAAATTTACATCATTGAATGTTGCAATATATACTGCCAATTCATATCTACCATCATATTTATTAAAAATTTTACGTTATAATTTGCAACTGATACGGAAAATGCATTTTAAATTTGAAAAGAGGGAAGTTAGAGTGAAAATTGTAAAATTAGAGGGTGAAGGAGAAAGATGGAAACAAATTATAAATTGAGATTTTTGCAATGAGTTTTTAATTTAAATTTTGAATTTAAAAAAGTTGTTAATTTATTAAAAATTCTAACAATTGTTTTAATTTGAATTTTTAATTCTCAAAAAACCGTTAGAAAATATTAATTCACTCTTAAATCCACGCAAACATTTTTTTATTGCGCATCGCGTTCATTTTTTAACTTTTAACTTTTCCCTCTCTATCACATGCGTAAGTCTGTGACATAATCACGTTATGCTTTACAAACGAGGGTTGTTATTGTTGTCGATGATAGGATTGCGTAGTTTAAAATGTAAAAGAAATTCAAGGGGTTGAACAATATCTGCATGATGCTGCAATCAAATTAGACTTTAAAATGCATGAAATTTCAACTCGTTATAAAATGGTGGATTATTAGCACACAGTCTTGACTTTCACTCTCTCTCTCGAGGGCCATCAAAAAGAAAAGATTTTTTTAAATTCCCAGCAAGTGGTCGTCTTACGATATTGCAGCATCGATCCATCAATTTAGAGCAATAAACGTGTGAAAAAATGTTTCACCCTTTCACTTCGAACTCAATGCCAGAGCGTTAGAAAAATCAATCAATTTAGCTACAAATTGAAACTCTTTTCATCTTAAAATTGCAGCATTTATTGACTGCACTCGAAGTTACTTTAATATTGAAGTCATATCGAGCACGTAAATTCAAATTTCTTCCTTTCCGTCCCTTCTCTGCTCATTAAAGCGTGGCGATTGATATGAAAATTTTGTCCATAAGGAAATTTGCTAAAAAACCTCACGTACGTTTATCCATTTTGTGCATCATATGTTTCGATCATATTTTTTTCGACTTTAATATTCACAAAAATTCTTTAAAGGATTTTCAGGCATTAATCCTATTACGGGCATAAAAATATTGATAGTAAAGTTCTTGAGTGTGTCTTATGGTTTAAAAAGGATGAGCATGAGATTATTGTCTTTCTTTTTTGTTAACATTTTTGTCCATCCTTAGGTGAAAATGTGAACAAAATTTTGACATTTACAAATTTTTACCAAAATTGCAAAACTCATTAAATCAGTTCAAATTTCCCCGCAACAAAAATCTTTAAGATAAAAATCAATTCCTTTCATCATCGTCTATAGACGAATGAATTTTTAATAGAGTGCAAAACCTTGATTTCATTTCAATCTAAAACCTCATCTTCACGTAATAAAAAAGGTTTGAAGAGATTTTCTTCACCAACTTCAATGATGCCATTTGTGGGGTTCTTCTTCTTATTTTTCTCGTCTTCATCCAAAAAAATAAATAAAAGAAGGAAGAGAAAGGATGAAAAGGTAACGAGAGGGTTAAAGAATTTTCAAGGAAGCGATTTATAAAAGTTTAAACATTTTTAATGACACAACACAAGGAAGTGTGTTAGACTCGTGTGCTTTAATAAAATATTCGATTGTTATGGTAAAATTGAGAGAGCAGGGAATTAAAAAAAATCGATCCTTCCTAAGTAGTTACTTTATATTAAGTTCTTCAGAGGCATTGTAGACATGAAGATTTATGGCACGATTGGAACGTGTTAGGGAGCAGCTTTTAATAAACGTCGATGCCGTTGTTAGTGAAAGGTAGAAAATTTTTTTATTGACACAAAAATTAGCGGCTTGTTTAAAAATTAATCCGTTAGAAATTTATTTAGTATTTATTTTCAAAAATCAATTAAAATATGAACTCACCATGTGAACGACCCGGTGATGGTGACTTTGAGGATCTCTTTAGTGGAATATCTGCAATGAAGAAGAAAATTTCATCAATAATTTATGCGAATAAGCTGAATGCGAACCCTCGCACGCATCAACGAGCAAAATTAAATTTCTTCCTCCCAAAAAAAAAGAGAGAGAAGAAAAAAAATATTTGTTTATGTAAATACATCACATTTGACCATCTGATGTCCTTTTTCTCTCCCTTTAATCTTTAATGCATTCGTATAGGAAGAATTTTTATGCATAATGTCACAGTCGATGTTTTCTTTAAAGCCGACATCAATTATGAGATGTGAAATTAAAAGGTGCATGGGCATAATTAGAGGACTGGTCTCTTTTGTCATTCTAATGCGTTAAATTCGGAAAATTTTCTGTTCTATGTCGAGACACACAAAAAAAAGAAAAAACAAGAAATCCATAAATTATGCATCTCTAAATAACATTAATGATTTGGCATTTTTTCTCTTCTTCTTCGTCTTGCATTTCACAATGCAGTGCGCACATCCTACACACACGTCGAAGGTAGTTTTTTTGTGTTTAAGGGATGAAAAAATTCTATAAATGCCAGAAAATAGCTAGAGAAAGACCATTTGCTATAGTTTGAGATAAAAGGTGCGTGTGTGGGACGAAAAATATTTCATTTTTTTGGAAAGCGAATGAGAGGTGAAATAAAAATGTAAAAATTTCATGGAAATCAGATGTCGATGCTTTTGCAGATTGCTGACGCCAAAAAAAGGGATTTCAAGTGAGATTGAAACAAAAAGATTATTTTTTGTGTGTAAATTACTTTTGTAAAGATAGCCTTGAAGGGGCATGATGGGATGTGGACAATTGAGGAGCAGATTTGGAAAAAATTTAGAGCACCCTGGGGTTTATTGTTTCATTTTTTTTGAGATATATTTAAGGCATTGACATTTTTGATGTTGCATAATTTTAGAGCCAAAATTTAAAATTTAATTTAAAAACTTTAATTTATTTTTTGTATCTCATCTCTAATTAGAAAATATATTTTTTAAATTTTTATTTATTCCGATGAAAAAAAAAATTTTAAGCATATTTTAAATTTTTAAATTGCTCAAAACTATTTTTAAAAAATACTTCAAAAAAATTAGTTTCAAAAATATCATTAAAAAATTAAATTAAAATATTAATCGCCATTTAATTTAAAATTTGCTTAAATCTCATTAAAAACTCTTAAAAATATTTTAATTAATTTTTCAAATATTTTTTTCCAGCAAATTTTCTGTATTTTTCTTAATTCCCTCAAATTTAATTAATTACTCAACGTACATCGTGGCGGTGTTCGAAGGATATCACTTTTAACTGAATTATTGTTATTTTTCTCGCACTCATTCACATCATCCCACGATCGCACTTTTGAATAAACCATATTCGTTGGCATCAACAACATTACACAATTTTTATTTAGTTATTTTTTTAATTCTTTAATTTGTCTTTTGTTCACTTGACATTTAAATTTTATTCAAATAATCTTTTTTTGATATCGAATATTTTGTTATTCAGATCCGCATTTAAATTTTGCGACTATTTCGTTTCGAATATGCAGAGTGACTGAAAATTCCAACAACAAAAGTGGCAGCAAAAAAATATATATTTCTAAGCAGTGTGCCTAGCATGAAATGTTTACGAGAGTAAGAGAGAGATTTTTTTTCGTGTATGGTTAAAAGCTCACTCACTTCTAATGTTGCTACACATAGTCGAGAATTTCCCCTAACATTTTTTTTCTGCGTTCGTTTGTGTGTCGGAGAAAATGTGAGAGCGAGAGTGAGCATGCATGCACACGAAGAAGGGAAGGGATTTCTCTTCTTCTATATTCACGTTTTTTTACACTGAAAAGCTAAAAAATCTCGAATATGAAAAAGAAGAAAATAAAAAATTTAATACATAAAAAAAGAGTCGAGCGACTGTATGTAAAAAGGCGTGGTTTTACAGCCACTCTCTATGCATAGAGGAGTCTTGGTCTCGGTGAGAGAAGCTTTTGGCTCTTTTTGTTTTAAGCATAAATTCATATCATAAAATTTTCATACATACGAGCGGAAAAATTTTCCTCTCGCATAACTGCTGAGCTATCCCGAACATTTATTATTATGCTCTAAACGTATTTAATCAAAATAATTTCCTTCATTATTTCTTCTTCTTATATTACTTTTCGCTCTCTCACTCGTAAAGCGACAAAAACTTTTTTGTCTTTATATATATTTTTATATGCGACACTCGAGAGTGCAAAAATTTCTTAGAGATTGTGAAGAAATGATTATTTAGAGAATGAGATGGCAGAAAAGAAGAAAAAGATGGGTTGAAATTGAAATAACGATAATTATGTGCTAAATAAGCACTTTTGAGGGCACTAAAGTTTATTTTTGGAATTTTTTATGTCGAATAATTTTGTAGAAAATTATTCGCAGTCTTTTTTGAGCATGATAAAAAAACTTTTTACATTTTTTGGTTTTTTTCTTCTTTTTATTTTATTAAAACACTCCGCATTTTTACAACAAATTCAAATCAATCAAAATTCAGCTCTATTTGAATTTCACTCTATTTTATTCGATTGAAATGCATTCGACATACGAACTGCACATACTCACATCCATCCAATTCATTTTCATTTCAGTCATATCCTTTTGAGATCAAATTTCTCTTTGCAACATCAGAGGATAAAATTGACCCAAATTTTTTTACATCAAAATTCATTCAATCGAACTTTTTTTACCTCATTCAATGTCATTAAAAATCCAACGAAAATTAATCTCTCAATGCAAGAGAATCCTTTCATAAATCAATCATCTGTGTGTATTAAAATCGATTCTTTTTTCCTCTTCTTCTTTTTTCCCTTTTATGCAATAACCTTCAAGATTTTTTACGCACAAAAAAATTACCCAAAAAAATATAAATGTCTGAGATGCAATTTTTGGTACCTTTAGCAAAAAGTGCGTGAGAAAATAAATTTCATTGTCGAAAGATCCGTTGAGATTTCAATAAATGCATAAAAAACTGCATTCACATCCCTTACGCAAGCAAGTTACCCTCATTCTTTTTCCTTAATTTATTGAATTTTTTTTAGCATGTAAAAAATAGGTAAATTGAACACACATGAGTTCTTTGTGCTGCTGCGAACACTGAGGGTACGACGAATTTTTATCTCCAGCCGCTCTGCATGATGTCGCAGTTTTATCTATAGGAATTTTTTAAGGACTAATTTATTGAAGATTTTTGACGCATGTTTTTTAAAAAAATTAAATTTTTATAAAATTTTTAAAAAATATTTAAAATTTTTTTGAAAAGCTTCAAATTTTTTTAAAATATCGAATGACCGTTACACAGTGTTCGGAAAAAATAAAATTTTGGCCAAAATTCTGAAAGTTAACTTTTCTTATAGATTTTGGGCCCAGGAACTCGGGAAAAATAGCTAAAATTTTTTTTGACCAACCAGTGCCTCTCTAGAGGTACCTTAAATTTTACACCTTTGAGGGGCCATAACTACCTCAAAAATGAATATTTTTTTAATCTGTTTTCGGATTCGAGTAGCTTTTACTAAGAACTACAATATTTATATAATAACTTGACCACTCTGGCATACCATGCGACCTGTAGGATAAAAAGTCCTTAATGACCCGTCAAGGCAGAAAACATGTACAATGTTTAAAAAAATTTTTTTTCGCCTAAAATATTCCTTGTTGAAATTCAGTAAAAAAAATTATAATTTGGGACCGTACACTAGTACAAAGTTTTCGAGCTAGAGCACTTTGAAGATTTTCAATATATATTTTCAATTTTCACTTTTTTGTACCTAGCTTTTTTTTAAATGCATCTTTTCCAAATCTGTTTTCGGTTGTTAATAGTAATTAATAAGAGCTTTATTTTAGTAAATCAACCTTTAAACTTTAGTCCTCAATTGGTCCCAAAAATTCCAAAAATCGTTAATTTTTAAATCTCATAAATCAAAAAACCCTCAAAAAAAGTATGATGTACAAATTTTAAAAAATAAAACTTTTGTTTAAAGTATTCCTTGTTGAAAACTGAGTTAAAAAAGTACAACTTGGTTCCGTACACCAATACAAAGTTTTCGAGCTAGAGCACTTTAAAGATTTTCAATACTAATTTTTTTTCACTTTTCTCATGCAAATTTTTTTAAATTGGATTTTTTGTTTTTAGTCAATTTCTAATTAAATCCAGTTTACAAGAAAATGATAAAAAAAAATCATACTTTAGAAAATTTGACTGTCAAGGTTAAATTTTTGATTTTTTTTACACACTATAATCCAAAATCAATTTTTCGCCTAAAAAATAATTCTCAAACGGTTCATTTCTTCCAAAATGTCAAAATCTTGTTTTTCATCTTCATTAATTACTTTAACGTCATTATTGTCATCGGAATCTTCAAATTCTGGATATAAAATGAATTGTTGTTTAAAAAAATTAATATTGAAAATCTTTAAAGTGCTCTAGCTCGAAAACTTTGTATTGGTGTACGGAACCAAGTTGTACTTTTTTAACTCAGTTTTCAACAAGGAATACTTTAAACAAAAGTTTTATTTTTTAAAATTTGTACATCATACTTTTTTTGAGGGTTTTTTGATTTATGAGATTTAAAAATTAAAAGTGCTCTAGCTCGAAAACTTTGTACTAGTGTACGGTCCCAAATTATAATTTTTTTTACTGAATTTCAACAAGGAATATTTTAGGCGAAAAAAAATTTTTTTAAACATTGTACATGTTTTCTGCCTTGACGGGTCATTAAGGACTTTTTATCCTACAGGTCGCATGGTATGCCAGAGTGGTCAAGTTATTATATAAATATTGTAGTTCTTAGTAAAAGCTACTCGAATCCGAAAACAGATTAAAAAAATATTCATTTTTGAGGTAGTTATGGCCCCTCAAAGGTGTAAAATTTAAGGTACCTCTAGAGAGGCACTGGTTGGTCAAAAAAAATTTTAGCTATTTTTCCCGAGTTCCTGGGCCCAAAATCTATAAGAAAAGTTAACTTTCAGAATTTTGGCCAAAATTTTATTTTTTCCGAACACTGTGCGTTATTTTAAAAATTCTATAATTTTTTTGTCTCTTATTTTTAAGCAATAAACTGCATCCTTCCATCCCTTAGATTACAAAAAGCCAAAAAATTGTATTTTTATCCATTCATCTAGTCATGATGACGCATTTTTAATCTAAGGGAATTTGTTTCCTCTCAGTGCATTCATTGCAAAACCTTACTCAATTCTCTCACTATATTTTTTATATAATTTTTACACAAAAAAATCTAAGAGAAAAAAAAATCATAAATTACATAGACCTGCACATTTCAGCTAGGGGATGATGATTATTATTATAGAAGACGATTTTCTTTAGAATCGATCAAATGCACGCAATTTATTCTCCCTTTTCTTCTTCTTCCTCTTTTCAATATCTTCGCATTTAATTTCTCAGGTATTTTCTAACCCAAAAAAATCTCTTTTGCAATTCTTTTTGTTATACCTGACTGGACTGTCAAACTGAAACATTTATTTCGTTAAAAAAATCTAAGCTAATGACAGTTTGAACATTTTTTACGATGCCGAAATGCGCGCATACAAATGTAGCAATTATTGTTATGATTCTCAAGAAATTGCGTACATTCGGTAGCCACAGAGTGAAACAATAAAAAATGCATATCGGGTTGTAAAGTTTTGTTAATAACCCATTGAATCTTCCGAGAAAATTTGTTTATGCTCTTCAACATCCATAAAGTGCCTCTTGAGGCTGCCGATCGTTGGCATAACTTTTACTTTTCAACAGAAAAAAAAATATTTCACAACCCCTAGGGCAGACTTTTTTTTATGGTCATGTTCCTAGGAAAGCAAAAAGTTCATGCCGCGATTGAAATTAAATAATTTTGACGCATAAATTATTTCCCTAATTGTGGTTTCCTGCAATCGCATGCATAAACATAAATTTCGCACAATTCCTCAATGACTCTCCGAAAGGTCAATTGATATTTGAATAATGCCAGAGGGGTCAAACAAACAGTAGCATTGAATTTATAAGTAGGGGAGATTGTTTTTCGAGCAGGTCTTACTGATACTTTTTTTGCAGGTCTCTATCGATTATTGTTATATTGCCATTTTAGAAGAGGGAATTTTTTTGTTGGCCTGCATCTAATGTCCATCATAAAAAATTACAACAGTATCATGTGGATTATTATTACTGACCGGTGCATTAAAAAAGGAGAAGAGGGTCGAAAAAAGTAAATTTTTGGAATAAAATGTTGGTGCTAAAAAATAATGAAACAGGTTGAAAAAAAATCTTATTTAACGTTTACACACTCATTGTTGGTTTTAGGATTCGAACCCAACATTTTTGACTCTTTTAAAAATTGGTCATTAATAAACTTTTTTAAATAAAACTTTCAACTCACCTAACTTAGGAATTTTATTGCGACTCGCCTCGAGTTCTTCTCTCACGGTTTTCCCACTCCCGCCGCCATACTGATGATAGCTCTCAGCCTTATTGCAACGATTAGCGCTAGTATTAAGTTTAGTTCCATTCTCTACACCACACGCTGCCACTGTCGCGACTGTCTCATGCTTATTGATCGACAATGGATGATGAGTTGTTTCATGTTTCTCCGCCGTATTATGAAAATGCATTGCATTTGGTGATAATGATGATGATGACGACGGTTGGATTGAAGACGCATGTGATATGCTCGATGACTGTATACAATTTTCATTTTCATTCTTTCGCAATTGTTGCAATTGATAATGTTGATGATGGTGGTGCTGTTGCATCATTATGTCTCGAAATGTCAACAGGCTATTATTATTAATTAGCGATGATGTGGTCGTCGTCAAAGATGGACTTGAAACATTCTTTGGATAGTTAAATGATTGTTGTAATTGCATCACAGGAAGCTGTCGTGTCATTTCATTGTAGTATTTGTCTGGAAGTGAAGAAGAGAGATATGAAATTGTGTGCGAACTCTTTTATTCCTAATTAAGACACGTCGAGGAGGGTGAGCGTAGACACGTCTTTCACCAACCACCCACCACCCACATTTTCATTCTCGAACACGAAGAATTCCTAAAAATAAATCTCCGAAAAAATTGAGAGAGAGAGAAAGAAACTTTGTATATGATGAAGGCAATGGAACAATGGTCAATGACACATCCAGCAGCAGTAGCAGTAATTTTTTTCCTCTCTTATGTGCATAGCAAACGGTAATGTTATATGTTATAGCCGTCTCGATGTTCTTTCTTCTCACACTCCACGTTCCATTATGAGCCATATGTACACACACAAAACTCTCTCTCTCTCAAATAGTTTTTCTTCATAGAGCAAGTTTTTATTGCAATTCGAATCTATTTGAATTTTTCCTCTCTTATATTCTCATACAGCGCGCATATTATTCATGTTTTATGAGCATTATTTCTGCTTCTGTTTTTCTTCTTCTTATATTCCTCACATATTTCTGCGATTTCTGTTTATATGATATTTAATGACTAACAACGATACAATAAAATATATAGAAAGAGAGGAGAATTGTCGTGTACTGTGCGCGGAGCTCGAATCTATTTTTTTGCTTGCAATGTTATATATAAATAATAATCATAAAAAGTATCTCGCTCATATATCATGGCGAGCTATAAAATCTCGGGGGTTATGTGTGTTCGGGAGCACTATGTGGCATTGGCAGCAGAATAGAAGATAAAAAGGTGAAAGAAATGGCAATTTACGTACTTGCTTTGTCGTCGTGTTGGCTTTCATTAGCTTTTAGAATCACCAAGTTAAGGGAAAAATAATTTTAACAAATTTTGGGAGATTAAAAACTTAAAATTTTCTTTTTTAAAAATGATAGGAAATAAGTTAGTGAAAGAAAACAACTTCAACAAATAAAAGGTTCGAATCCTACAAATTTTAAAGTTTGAATTCAATTCGAAAGATTCAATTTTTAATTTTCCTGGATTTTTAAAATTTCCAGTATTTTAAAACTTTATTAAAAATATATAAATAAAATTTTTAGTCTTTACTCCAATTTTTTAATCCAGTATTTTTTTAACCCTGGATATTTTAATTCCTTAATTTACAAAATCATCAAATTCCTCTTTTGATTTCGGCAAAACATTTAAGAGCTCACTGAAATTTTCCCTTCCACTCATTTCACTTTTACGTTTCACATAACAATAATTTTTTTTTCGGCAAAAGCATGCGCATAAATTTAATGCCCTTTGTTATTCAAATCAATACACACAATTCTAGTATAAAAATGAAAATGTAGCACGTATATTTTATGTGCTCCATGCGGAAGGTTTTGTGCTTGTATGTACAACGATGAAATTTTTATTGATGCCATAAATAAGATTGCCTTCATCATTAGCATAAACCTCTCTCGCTCTCGGTTTCGTGCTTTAAAATCAACGAATCAGAGATTTTAAATTTTAATGTTATGTAAATGCCAAAATGGCATAGGGAAAGGCTGTGATTGCGTAGATAAATTTTACATAAACCCTTTCCCGTTTGAATATTCAATGAGAGAAAAAAAGGGGTTGAACCGGCTGCTGCGTGGTAAAGCAAATAAAATTTCAACTATGCCGGAATTTAAAAAATTTTACACTTGGGAAAATTCTCAGCGGATTTTCCGCACTCATGAAATTGTGATGTGTGAAATTTTTCTTCTTCTTGCGTCAGTTGAATTTTGTCTCGCGCCAAAATAGAAAATTTGTAAATCTTTTAGGGATTCAATTGCAACCCTCAGAGTAAACAACACACGGAGACTCGTGAGTTGTTTCGTAAAAAAAGAATATTGTCAAACGTGCATGTGTGCATTGTCGGGGACTGTGAAATATGATTAAATGACGGTATAGGGTTGGCTTAATTGTACTCAACCCCAATTCCCTCTTTTTTAACTATTCATCAAATTTAGAATGAATTTTTTAAACTATGTACGGATGCTGCCGATTGGATGTTAATTGTGACAATGTTCGATGCGCATCGTAACGATGAGTTTAAAATTTAGTTTTAAGCATATAATGAAAAAAACATCTGCAGAGTTTTTGCTATTAAAAATTTATGGAAAATTGGCTTTTGTGCAATGAACATCGGATGACTGCATTCGCATTGATGGAACACTTATTGGTTTGCCAGTGCCATTGTCTCTCGTCGGGCTCAAATTTTGATCTCATTTTTTCGCCACCTACAATAACAATTTTACTCTCACTTCGTCCTATTGTCATAACCTTAAAGCTATCTATATGAGGTGATATTGTTGATGATGTGCACAATGCAGCGGACAACAATTGAGTCATTTTAATGTCAAATGTGTGATCCTTAACATTTCTTTTGTCTGAACTGCTCTATCGAAAAAAATAGTTTGAAGTGTGTGAGTTGAATTTCTATCAAACTTTGATGATTTTCTTTTGTGTGCTGAATTTTTTTTGGAAATGTGGCGATAAAATTAATGGACTGTCTAATGGTCACGAGGCGGATGAATTAAGTTCAATTTTACAATTATCGGAAATTCTATTTTGTGATTTAGTTTTAAATTTTTAAACGTTTTTGAAAATTTTAAAACATCAACAAAAAAATAATATTCCAGGAATTTAAACAATCGATAAACTTTCTTGTAAATTTGTTTTGCAATTCAAAATTAATTTTTGCCACCATTTTCGCTTTTCTCAAATCCGAAATCAATCTCAATGTGTTGCATTAATGGAACATTTCAATCAAATATTCATTCAATATTCCATCAATAAAATTTATTCTTTTTCTCGTGAAACTTCATCCAATTTTTACCTACACACTTCCTCTCGTCAAATACCAAAAAAAAACGAAAATGAAATAAAACCAGATTCGATTTCATTTAATTTCAATAGAAATCGACCATAAAAAAATGTTCGAAATCCTTTTTCTCCTTGCACCTTTTGCACATTGCAGCTCAATACGAAAAAATTTCAGTTTCGTTGGAGGATTTAAAGAGGTAAAAAATTGATGCAAAGGAAGCACACTTTGGCAACATATAATCTCACTTTCGTTCCCTCAGTTATCACAACCCTTTAGGCATCTTGGAAGGCATTATTGAATATATTTTTCTCCTTCTTCTTCTTCCTTTGCACAAAAGGAGATTTATTGTGAATTGTGCCATGCTCGCAGAAGAATGAACACAATATAAAACTAATAATAATGATGATTCTCAAAGCATTATTGATCGCGTGTCACATAGCAGAGAGCATAGCAACATTACAACTAGCTCCTCCACGCGCGTTTCTTTAATTAGAGTGACAAAAATGTAGCAGCAGATGATGACTGTTTCCATTGTTCCCTTCGATTCTCTTGTTGTTGTTGTCTCTTCGTGCTTTCTCTACACCGTTTTGTTCCACATTACATTCAATAATATTCTTTTTTTTCTCTCCTCGATGGCAATAAAGATAAAACCTCTGTGTAAACTGCTGGTCGACTCGTTGAAAAAAAGGCAAAGCGTTTCTAAATTGAAGTCATAGTTTTCATAGTTTTTTTAAGGTCAATTAGAGAAAAGGGGAGGAATCAAGCTACTGATGGTGTTTTAAAGAAAATTTAATTAAGAATTTTTTTGATGACAATGAAAGAAATTTTTACGATAAAAAATTGTCTTCAAAAAAATAACGGAAATATTTCCAAACCTTTCTATAATCTCTCATTTTTAAAAACCCTTAAGAAAAATTATTTTTTGCAACACTTCGCGCCAAAAATCAGTCGTAAAAAAATCTGAGACATTTCAGATTGCAGAAATTCTTTAATGCATCAAATCTCACCCCATTATTTTTTTATGTGAAATTTTTTCTAACGAATTTTTTCTTTCATATTAAAATGAGTCAATTTTTTAAGGTAAAAAAGTTTCCCTATTTTTTTTAGTTGCAATTGTAATCGATGAGAGTCATCGAACCCTCGTGAAAGATTTTTTACTCATCAATAAAATTTACGAAGATTTTTATAAGAAATCTTTTTGCGACAGTTAACGAATTTTTTTAGGCAGTAAATTGTGTAAAAAATCACAAATGATAATCTTTAAAAAAAGGGTAGAAAAATTCCGTTACAAAAAGCGCAAAAATAGTCTCAAGAAATTTCTCTCTGCAGATGTTCGAGGTAAGAGCTAATTAAGGATGTCGATGTCCATTTGCTTCATTTGAATATAAATGTATGCGATTATCTGTCATCTTTTTACGTGTGACATGAGTGTGAGACTGAAGACGTCAAAAGAATTATTCACGACCTAGTCGAAAAAGGGAAGAGAGAGCTTGAGTTAAGCTGAGGAATTATTATTGCTTTAATAATTTTATGCAATTAAAACACGCAAGTATTTTATTTTTCATTTTTACGAGCAGCCCAGCGAGAATTATTTTGGGCAAGATTTAAAATAATTTTAGTGATTTTAATGAAGAACTTAAAAATTTTAACGAATTATTTCCAACTGGGCGGCGAAGTTTGTTTTTACTCAAGTCCATGTAATTCCTTTGCTATGCTCTTGCTCAGGTGTAATGAAATATGATACGCACTAATTACTATTCATTCATTTACTTACGGCTTCATACTCCGATCGTAAAACGAAATAATATTGTAAAAGTCCATTGTAGATGTGCATATTTGCATAAAATCACACATTTATAACGCAATCAAATTTTTATTGCGCAACATAATTTATGTCTCTCTTTGTGAGATAACTTTTTTTTTTTCAAAAAAGACATAAAATATTTTAATTAAAAAATTTA
Organism: Tanytarsus gracilentus; assembly: GCA_038502055.1. Classification (NCBI taxonomy): domain Eukaryota; kingdom Metazoa; phylum Arthropoda; class Insecta; order Diptera; family Chironomidae; genus Tanytarsus; species Tanytarsus gracilentus. Next base: position 5,079,170 of record JAXRKN010000044.1, on the reverse strand, counting down.
TGTGTAGCACCTCCAAAAAAAATATGATAATTCAACTCCGAATGATAATTTATGAACCTCTTGACTCTTTTACTTTTTGCACATTAAACAAGACTTTGTGCTAGTCCACTGCTCACTTATGTTGTGCTCTACGCTTCACCTCGCACTACGTAAATTATAATTCTCTTTTTTGATCATTATCTGCATAATTATTTAAATTTCTTTAAAATGTTTTGAGGCTCACTCACTCACTCACTTTAAAGTCATGAGCATTAACATACTCACATCATGTACTATTCCATTTATCAAAATCTAATAATTTTCTCTTCTCTCTTCTTCGTTAAATTTATTTCCTGTACTCGCGCCCGCAAGAATTTCATCGGAAAATGTATTCAAATAAAAAATCATTTAAACAACATTGCTTAACAAGATAATGAGCTTTAATGTGGCGTTCTTTGCATAACTCATTTTATTTATTTTTTTGATATTTAATTAACAGCTTTCTTGCACACCGTGGTTAGAGAGTGAGAGAATGTGTCGAGCGACGATGGGTTAATAGCTAGGGAAACAATTCTTTTTAGATTTACATGATTGCGATATGTGTGAGTCGAGAATTTTATGATGGAATTGTTTGCTAATTCCACTCGAGTGACTGTAAATATGTTGTGAAGTCTTAATTGATTTGTGATCATAAGATGGGAGATTGTAAAAAAAAATATTATAATTAGCAGCTACTATATTTAATTTTTAAGGATTCGAACCTTTAATTTTTAACATGAAAGTTTTTATTTATTTAATTTTTAAGTGTATTTTGAATTTTTTACTAAAATAAATTATAAAATGACGTAATTTAATTTTTGTCCATGAATTTTTCCTGGATTAAAAATATTTATTCTTAAATAAAAATATTTTTAGTTTTAACTAATTTAATTCGTATAAATATGCATCACTTGCTATTATCATTCACCCCTCATAAACAACTTCCAATTTATTTACTTCTAAAAACTAAAGAACTGAATAAGAACTGAATTATGATTATTATAATGATGAAAACCTTTTCTCTCACTGAAAAAAAATGAAAAATAAGTTGGTAAATAAAAGCGAAAGAAAGATGATTTGAATAATGATGTTGGAATGTTTTTATTCGAATTAGATTACAAGCGAGAAAGAAATTGAAAACAAAAAATTTATTCACTGAGTTACACACACGAAACATTCTTTAAAAATGTAAAATTATGAATTCCACTTTCAATCTAATTTCATATTCAGACAAAGAGATGGTTCGCGTTAGGTAATTTTTGAAAACAATCCAATTAGCCCATTGAGTGAAATAAACATTAATGATAATTTAGATTGAAGATTTTTTTTTAGATTTAAATCGGCCTCAATATGCCCGATGGGCACAAAAAAATGAGAGATGCGAGACATCTCGCTTTGACCATCATCCTCACATCTCTCCATGAATGAAAAGATTAGAATGAAGAACTTTTGAGGTTAACAATCTCTTTTCTTTTCAGTCGAGTAATGAAGCGTGAATCGAAAAATGTGAATAGAGCTAATTTTACTCGATCGAAGCAGCAGCTAGGCGAGTGAAACTATGATTAAGACATTTTCATACCCAGAAGCTATTGATGTGTATGAGCATCATCATTTTGATGGACCTAACAAATAGAGCTCTCTTGAACTATTAAAAATGAATTAAGTTATGGATACTAACTTATCATAAAAGATGTCTATTGCCGAAAAATCTTCTTTTGAACGGGAAAAAATTCTTATAAGATAGTGCCGGATGTTCTGAGCTCATGTAAGGGTCTCATAGTGAATTTCATGATGAGCATAAATTTCATCAAAATTAAATGCATTTAAATTAAAACTAATTAATAAATTTTAGTGAACTCAAAACCTTTCGAATCCGTTTCAATGTTTTGAATGATTCGATTAAAATAATTGCACCGATCACTCAGCATTGAGTCACACACATCCATCAATATTCACTTTGAAATGAATGTAAAAAGCTCAACCCGTCACTTATATGAGAAAAATGTAAAATCTTTTTTTTTCTCGGCAGTCACAAGCTGACCTTATTATTGTCTCCTTATTTGTCACAAAATGCGAATAATCTGTCACATCGCACGATTTTCATATGCACATATGGTGTCGAGTCGACTATTAAGGTACGTTCTGAGTAATCACTCTCGCATGATCACATAATAATTAATGGACAGCAATTTCATTTCCGTTTAAGCTTTTTTCCATGCGATCTTTTTTCACTCTCGCTATGAATAAAAAGTGCCTTTAATTAGTGGCAGAGCTAAAAGTTAATTACGATGCAAAACAATGCAAATATGAGAAAGACTCGAGAATTTTTCGGTGCATAAAAAACGTGTGTGAGCTGAGCTCATCAGCAAACAAAAAAATGCGATGATAATCAATTATAATCTCTCAGCTGAGCGCAAGTGTAATGCATTAAAATGACATTTTATCGTGCTAAAAAAATATTTGCCATTATGTGGAGCGCATTGAGCATGCAAATGATGACGGAGTTATAAAAAGTTTCAGGGGATGGAAAATTCTCATTGAAAATTTTCTTCTAAAAATCAAAATTTAAGCTGAAAATTTTAAATTTTAATTGTAAAAAAGTTTGAAGATTTTCATCCCTCGAAAGCTCTTTTTAAACTTAAACTTGTTGCATATATAAAAAAATTATATATCATTTTTTTTGCGACACTATGCAAACAAATGAGCGTCACATAACGGCGTGCATGTTGTGACTGCATCAAAAAAAGTGTGTTTCGCCTTATATGAAATGACAGCTTGCAGCTCATTTAAATACAATTATAATTAGAGAGGTAGCTTTTTTACGACAATTACGGCATCACTCGTCATTGCGGCTAAGTAATTCTGAAGGTCTTGTCGTGCCGATCGAAAAATAAAAAGAATCGTTAGAAATTTGAATAAGAAATATTCAAATTGAATCCGCATAAATATTTGATTGATGCTAATGAGCGAATGCGATCGATTGATGTCTCTAACGGATCATTGAAAACATTCCGACATTGAGCATCGAACACGAATAAAAAAAATGCTAGTCGTCAACGGAATTTTTATGCCAAATCATTTTGATGATTTTTCATGTGTGTTTGTGCACGGCATGCACTACATTGTTCTCTGATATTCCAATCGTTGTAGCGATGAGGCAAAAAAAATATTAAAATTTTTTAACGCGTTTTGATGATAAAAAATTTGAATAAAATAAAATAATTTTTAACGTCTTTATGAGAGTTTAATTTTTAGAGTTATTTAATTATTGGTGTTGCACCTTCAAGCCATCCTCAACTTAATAATCATCATACATTATATTTTTTCTTCCGACATATCTCTTCGGATTCAGAGCAGCAGTAGCATTGATTTGTTTCCTTCTCTCGTGTAGTTGTTTCTTATAAAGCCAGCCCGAAATTGAGGAGCGAGAAAGAGAGAGCGAATTAAATTATATTCGGAATGGAATGAGAAAAAAGATTTTTGCCGGCCTCTGATCAAAAGCATATAATGTAAAGTAAACAAAAAAAAATAATTTTTTTATTGCATATATTGATCGAATGTCAAAGCTCGTGGAATTCACTGTCGTTGAAACTTTTTGTTTTGCACACTGGCTCGCTTAGGTCACTTAAAAAATGCTTTTTATTACTCTTTAAATTCCCTTCGCTGTTGGTGTGCCTTTACATCGAGGGATCTAATTATCCCGTGTGTGAGATTACCTTGAGAGAGATTCAATTTTAAAATTCTCGAGAAAAGCGGACACAAAAGACGCCAATTGACGTGATATATAATTTGAATATGAATATTCATCTTTTTTTTGTGTTATAACTCCTCTCGTTGTATGGGTCTGACTGGCGAGAAACCCTCTAATTAAACATCAATTTAAAGCGTTTTTTTTCCTCTCATGCTCTCTATCGAGTCGCGTTGAATTTCTATATGTATTTTATGGGAAGCAACAGAGGTAAGAAGAGGAAGATGAAAAAGTTTTCAATGTGACTTTAGTCGAAGGGATTTAAAAAATTTTATGAATGAAAATTTTGACTATGCAAATTTTGACGGTAATTTGAAGTTTGAAATATATTTCCTAAAAATAATATAAACTAATCAAAAATTCAACGACAGAAGTTCAAAATGTCCCATCATTTCTCAATTCCGCTCTCGAAAATTACTTAATTGAGTGACTCTACATTTGTCGATATTTCCATTGCTAGTTTCGAAGGCATTTTATTCAAATTACCTCTTTTCATCTCTTTTTGTCTGTCTGTCGCTCTAAGTGCCATGTGAAGAGATATGCTTCATATCCATAAGTTCAATCAATATGACTTTAAAGTAGCAATTATTTATACATTAGGAAACACTTTATAACTCTCTCATCGCTCTCTCGGTGCTGTAATAATGTTCAGCTCTCTTTCATATAAATATAAAAAAAGCGAATATATAAATTTGATTATTCCTTCTCGACTCTTGCTCTTCCCATTTTTGGCCGGTGATGATTCCTTTTTGCTGAATCTTTCGTCTTTACTTTTTATCATCATCATCGGTCGCATGTGAGCAACAGAGAGAGTCACAAAAGAGCAGCAGCTTCAACATAACACAAATACACAAAAATGATGATTGGAATTACCCAAAACAGAGAAAGAAATGAATGATAATTGGTTGATTTTTATTTAACCGTAAACTCTCGCTCGCGCTTTGATTTCGAATAAAAGATTGAACCAAAATTAAGACCAGAAATGTGTTATTTGCGCTATCACTGATGCGTCTTAATGCTCATTTCATTGATTGCCAAAACGAACATAAAATGAAATCGCTGCGTAGTTATGAACTATGGCCAGAAGTTTGATATTTTTATGATGAGGTTGTAGGGGCATGTAACTAGTGATGGATATTTTAAAGGGTGTGAAACTATTGATGGATTTTTTAATAGTCTAAATCCAGGAATTTAAATAAATTTTATTTTTTAAAAAAGAGTTAAAAATTCATCTCACTCCGAATTTTTATTGCCCATCTTTTACTACATCGCGCCGGCAATAAAACCCAAACACAATGGAAGAGATGAGCAGCGAACAAAATAAACACAAACCAAATATTTTCTTTTAATGAATAACTAATTTGATACGCTTCTTAAATTTAATCAGAATATGAGATGTCTTTATGCGTACACGGGGCGGTGTGTACACATCTACTTGGTGATTATCAATTGCAGTCATAAGAAACCGTCAATTGTGTAATTTTCAGTCGGCAAGCAATTGAAAGAGATCTTCGCATATCTTTTCTTCCTTTGCCACGGCATGGCCAATTTAGTATGATTTGTCATCTGTTTACAATGTCGTAGAAAGGCGCACACTGACTTTCCACATGAGACGACTGCGTAAGTGATATTACCATCTATAACTGCTCTTTATCTTTTTCTTCTTTTTTTATTAAACTCTCTCGGTGGCGAGTAAAAAACGGCACAAGGCATTATTTTTCTATTAACTCTCACTTCCATCGCACCACATTACAAAATGTCTTAATTTTATTTTTTGTTTAACTTGTTTATGATCATTCTCAATTTTCCCCCTTTCCACGCCACTTTTGTTGTTGTTTTTGCAGGTCTCATAAACAATCATTATTTCAGCTTCACTAAAGCTCAATGTTATTATTTTTCAGACAACGGCGGAAGAAGGAGAGAAAAAAGTGTCGTAAAATTATTTTATCGACATATGCTTGCATATCATTTTCGAGTCTTTAAATTGAGGGTAAGGTGTGAGGAGTATCAGTGGATAACAATTTCTTGATTAAATTAATGATGATTATTATAGTCGGTGCAAAGTGGAGTATTGTGGAAGGGGGGAGTTAAATAGGCGAGCAAAAGTTATGATTGATTTTAATTTCAAAAATTATAGTTTCGTGCAAAAAAAATTTAAGAAAAATGTAAAATTTTCTCAACATGATAAAATTAGGATTCGAACCTTTAAATAGCAACAAACTCTTTGAAAGTTATTTTTGGATTTTTATATTTTGCTTAATTTTCTTAAAAATATCTTAAAATCTGCCACACATAAAAAATTAAAATAAAATTTAACGCCTTTTTTCTAATTTTGTATTAAATATTTTTAAAAATTCATGAAATAAAATTTAAATTAAATTTTTACTTCATCTCACAACTCAAACACCTTGTTGCACATTTTTCTTTACCAACTTACTTAGCAATTGAATTGCAATTATACCTTGAAATATCTCTCTTCGATTGCACTTTGCATAATTTCTTTTTGAAGAAATAATGAGAGAGAACATAATTAACAGCAAAATACGAAATATTTACATAAATAATAATCCAAACGAAGAATAACGATTATTATTTAATTTGTGCTATACTCACACACATGCTGCGTGTTTTAATATTCAAAAAAAAGTAGTTGCGGATAATGACGAAGTCGGGAGAAGAAGTTTCATTTCAATATTCATGTATTTGTTCATTTACATCGTAAATAACTTTTAATAGCTCAATTCTGTATTGCTGAAAATTAAAAACACACCGGCATGTGCATTAATGATATTCTCTTAACTCTCCACGTAGACCGACTGGGAATGTTCGCGCGCTAGTGAGGCAGTAAGTCTTCAGGCACTTCATAAAATAATTTTTCCTCATTAATTACAATACGCAAAAAAAATAGCGAGAAGAGAAATTACAGATGCGAAGTGAAAATTTAAATAAAATTCTTATAAATTACTTTTTAAATTTCCCATTATCAATTAAGTTTTAATCGCTAATGCGCACGATATCCATCTTTATGATGCAGTCACAGTGCATTGTTTAAAGTTAGTCTCATTAAGCTCATTGACACTCGCTTGTTCCAGGAAATTCTCTCATCATCGACGAAAAAAAATACACAACAAAAAGTGCTGCCTTGTTCACTCTGTGCCTTATCGACTTGCGCTCGAACTTATCATTTATCTTTCCAATTATTTTAAAATGTGCATGAATAAGCAACAGCACACGGCAAACAGCAAGGTATGTGAGCATGAGAGGGAAAAAACTCGGAGGAGAGATTTCATGCATAAAGTAACGAGGTAAAATAATTGCTGTTGATCAGAGAGCCGAAAAAAAATATAGATTATCGAATGGATAATGTGGATATGTGAGATGAGCACATAGTGCACACCAAAATAAGCGTCGATTTTACTTCAGGAAGACACACGCGAAAAAAAGAAGACATAAGAGAGGCAAGGAGATATTAAACAATAAAAAAGAGACTCTTAGCTTGGGTTTGGTGTGGAAGTGTTGTAAAGGAGATTTAAAAAAAATTCCTGGATCTTTAAAAAATTTAAACTAACAAATTTTAAAATCTCAAAAGATGTAAAAAAATTAAAACCTTTAAGAATCACGATGATCACATCATTTTCGAACCTCCATCGCAATAACCTTGCCGCAAGAATTGCACACAGCACACAGTCAATAAGTTATTGATTTTCCTCCCGTACACATTCATGCAGATCTTTTAATACGCCATGCAGACATTATGGAAAAATAAAGCAAGCAATGAGAGAATAATAGCCGTGATTTTAATAAGCTTTTAATCTCAATAATGCGAGTAAGCAAGCAAAAAGAGCAACGAGAGCTTTATGGTTAATGAAACCGCATCATACATAAGAAGGGAGTTGAAGAATGAAAATAATTTTTATATGCTCTGAGAGGATGAATATGAAATCGTGTTGGAATTAAATCAAACCGCATCATAATAATCATGATCATCATCATCATCGAGCTCTAAATGATCCATAAAAATTAGTCAAACGAGAAATGATAGTTTTGCATCTTCCGCCTGCAAACATATTCCTGGGAATTTTCATTACTTCAAAGAAATGTTTAGTGTATGCAGAGTGAAGGAAACAAAGAACCGCGAGAGACTTTTGGCAACATTTTTTTGCCTCCTCTCGCATCGCTTTCTTTAAAAAGAGATTAAATTGTTTCAACCAAAAGGCGCCAACGATGAAACGAAATGGGTCAAAAGAGAATTTTGAGAAAACCAAATTCGAATTGCCTTGTGCATGCCATGCCTACCGTTCACCAAAAAAATCATATTATGACGATACGTGGAATTGCATTTTATGGATCGCTACCTTCTCATAACGCGAATATCTTTTTTTTCCTACATTAAAAAATTAATTTCTTATTAATTTATAAAAATCATCTTCGTTCACCTTTTCATAAGAGAGAAGTGGGAACTTCCTGTGTATAGTTTCGTTGATGAGCACTTGTTGCCACTAATTGACACGAATCGTAATTAATTTCTCTCTCACACTCAAAACGCACTTCGATTCAGAAAATTATTTTTTATTATTATTGGCAATCGATCAGCGGAAACAAAACTTGTTAAAAATTTCAGTACAAATTGATTGACCGAAGTGAATGTGCCGAAAACCCAGTGAAAAATTCACAACTTTTAAATAATTTCTATAGAGTTAAAAAATAATTTTTTCCTCACCGGGTGTGCATCAACTTACTCACTCGAGTCAATTATTAAGTACACACTTTTTTTGCGCCATAGCAAATTTGTCAAAAAATGAATTTTTGTGAAAAACTTGAAAGTGATAATTGATCGTGGATTCGAAGCTTTAAATGAGGAGGAAATACCTCATTTATAATAATCATCGTATACATTTTTTTCGAGGAGGGATAATTAGGTTAATGGCGATTTAAAAGCAACGATAGAGAGTGTTAATGTAAACATCCAATTTTCACAATAACTTTTATATTCACCTTCATCGACATGCTTCTTATCGTACAACTCTTCCTCTCCCGTGTCGTCATTACTTCCATTTGTGAATGTGCTATTACACTTGGACATGTCTAATGGATATTGATCGTAATGAAATCTGCCATACAGTTTTTGATGATGATCAACTGCCGCAACACAGCTTCTACTACTTCTGTGAGTAACCAAAAGCGGCATAGCAACGATAAATTCTTTCTTTTTCTTCTACTTCTTCATCGTACACACTCTCACATACCACTCACGACACTTGTTCGGTTCACTTGACTCTGTTTGGACTCATAAACTCTCGTTTTATTCTCACTGTCTTTCGCGGATCGATTTTTAGATGAAAATCACTTTACTCCATTTCACTACCTCGTTTGCAGTCAATAGTCACTCAACGCGATGATTGTTTTAATGAATTTTAGAATATGACGTGCTACACTTTATGGCCGTCAAAACTTTTCGATAGTCTCTCACATTCGCACATCAATTAAGGTTGAAGATTGTCTGGAAAAGAAAGGTGAATTTTAACGTTTTAGAGAAAGTTTAAAAATAACGTCAATTTTAAATTTAAATTTTTCAAAATTTGAATTTGTAACAATAAATTTTAACTAATATTTTGATAATTACTTTAATACCCGTTAAGTTGAAATTTAAAGCATTCAAGTTCAAAATTTGAACTTTGACCTTAAAAAATTAAATATATCTCAAAAAAGTGCGTTGATCATGTCAAAACATACACAGTCCAAAGCTAATGGAACTCTCCTAAAAAAGCATGAAAGCTCCTTAATATGGCAATTGAAATTATTTCCAAGCGCCGCCGCCACAAAACAAATTTCTACTTTTCAGTATCATGTTGCTGTCGAACGTGCACCGCATCGATAATTTTTCCCTTCATATGCTTCTAATTTTCTTTCTCGATATCACTATCGATGAATCATTATCTCAATCTACGATTGGAGTACGTACTTCGAAGCCTTCATGTGTGTGCAATATTTAATACTTGGAAGAAGTTAATTAAGCCTCGGTTTTGTGCCGATGGGGAGGTGGGCAGGTATCGTTAAATGATTTCAATTGAAAAAAAATTCAGTCATTTTTCACACATGTGAGAGACGAACATTGTGCATATGCGAGGAAGGAAGAGAGAGAAAGAATTGAAGGTTAATTTAAATAATTTTTAATGACTCCACGACAGGTGATAAGATAAGCGACGATAATTTTTTGTATTGACTGCAAAATGTCAATTTAAATTTAAATTAATTCACACAAAACATTTTGCGAGCGTCGACGCGGGAGTTGAGTGAATATGAATGGGAACGTAGAAGAGTCGATGATGTGATGAAGCCGCGGATCGAGCAACAAGAAGAAGCGAATAAAAAATAAGTAGTCTTGCGATCTCAGCAGGTAAGCAGCGTGATCATGAGAGAGCCTCACAGTCAGCAGGCCGCAGCAGCGACTACAAACCAATTTCAGAAATGACTTCTGATGAAAAAAAGCGAACCTTTTTTTTGCTGCTCGACAAATTTTTCTCTTCCAACTTAAATTTTATGAGATTCCAATCGTGCGAGGTAGCACTGATGAAAAACACACACGAACATTTGAATGAAATTAGTTTATTCTCTCATGAAATGATATATTTTAGTTTTCTCTAAACATAACTCTTTTTGAACGCTTTTTATGAATGGAAACAAGCCCAGTTAGTAATGTGATTAAGATCAATTTAAAGAGCATTAATTTTTGATTTTTCAATTTGAATTTTCAGCCAAGAAATTAACGGTTTTTCAATAAAAGAAAAAGTCTAAGTAAAATTTTTATTTAACGGTCAATTCAAATTTAAAAGATCAATTTTCAAAATGTAGACAAATAATTTTTTTAAATTCCCGGCTGGGGTTGAAAAGACTTAAAGGTAGATGAAAAAATAGCGAACAAATTTGAATATAATTTGATTTTTTCTTCTTTCATCTTTAAACCCAACATACATAACATGAGCACACAACAGCGCGAGGCGACGATGATGTATATTCGCTTCTGCTCTCTCTACGCGCTTCTCATCAGCATCTTAATATTATGATTTTAATTTTTTTTCTCGTCTCCCATCCATCTAACATCACATCGCAGTTAGTGAACGGTTTCATTATTCATTATTCAAATTTTGATCGGTCGTAGATCAGAATTTCTCGCCGTGTCAAATTTGTAATTATCATTAAGCTTTAATGATCGTAAGATCTCTCAAATTTATATATTTTTTTTGGCCTTTTGCCTTCACCATCTCAATTCTTCTTCCTCCATCAAACATCGCCTCGTGAATAGTTCACACGTTCACATAATACATTGATTGATTATTTCAATGCGGCTGCTGAATTGTCTGTCCAACAAAATGTGTATGTGTGTTAAAAAGTAATTTAAATAATTTCGTTATAACCGGACTTCATCTATTCATTGCGCGAGAGATGAGGCAAAGAAGAAATAGTGCTGAGCAGTAGTCAGTCAGTGGCAAACTACTGTTTGAATGAAAAATTCTTCACTGCGATTAATTATTATTAGATGTATGTACACACACATAAAAATTCCTCCTTGATGATGCGGAAGGTCGATAATCGATTTTACTTGTTGATTATGCTTAAGAAGCTCGATTGATTTCATGCTGCCGAATCGCTCTCATCGAGCATTTGATTATTGTTTTTAGTTCTACTTAATTTCAAATAATTTTTAATTATAATAATTTATCTCATGGCTATTTTTCGGGGTGGTTCGCAGCCGGCGAAATCAATAAAACCTGTAATTTAATCAATTTCAATCTCAACTACACGCCGCAACTCCCCGTCGGTGCGGATTCAATTTAATGCCCACCATCTATTAAAATTCATCAGCTCCGCAATCAATTTTCCTCTCTCCTCGAGCTTTATTAGTAATTGCTCGCATCGAACAATCACCGAAAAAAAATAATCGAGTGAAATTCTCACAAGTGCGTTTGCGATCAGAGTGCGATAAAAATTACGTAATATCAAGTGTCATTGCTGAATAAAATGAAATTCATTCAAGTTGAAATCAAACAGCGAGTGAGAAATTTAAATATATAAAAAAATATTAACTTCAAATATTGACATACAACATGTTGAAAATGAGGTGATTTGTGATAAGATATCGAAGGCAGTGTAATAAAGTTATAAAATCGAGTTAAAAAGATTAAGAAATTTCCAAGTCGTAATTGGGTTAAAATTCAATAGACGGAAAATTTGTGGATAATTTTTAAAATTTAATAATGAAAAATAAGGTTTGAATCCTAAAATTTAAATAAAACTTTTCTATATTTAACCTTTTTTAACGATTTTAATTTAATTGAATATTTTATTTATTTTACTTTAAATTACATATAACTTATGCATATTCTTTCATTATTTCTAAAAAATAGTAAAATTTCAACGAAGTTCACAACCCTTGATCAAAAATTCCAACTCATCATGAAGTTACCAATTTTATTTTATCCAATTGAACTTGCAATGTCTAATCTAAGCTTTTATGATACTTACTCGTAGCTCTTGATGGAAAATTTTTATGCTGCCATTAAAACTTATATTTTTTTAATTCTGATATGATGACAATAATTTTATGATTCTTAATTATATTGCACTCGAAATATCTTTTTTTTATTATTAGCACGGGAAATTTCTAAAACTTTTTCACACGCTCATTAGCGACGAGATAATCGTTCTATTCCCCTTTAGGATAATTTTATATTTTTTTTTCAGGTGGCCTTTTTAGAGATATTAAAAAAGCACACAATACACGCTTAAAAATCCAACAACCATGCGTGCGTCTTTGAAAGCAGCACTAAACTAAAAAATGTTTCCGAACTTTGTATTGAGCTCCTCTTATTTTTTATTTCTCACTTTGTTTATTTTTTTATCGTGCACACACGCGAAAAATGTACATACTGAGACTTTAAAATATTCTCAACACACTCGGAAAAAAAGAACTTCGTATATGCTTGTGTTTATGCCCCCCTCGTATACAGTCATAAAAGCTATAAATTACAATCGTCTTATTTTGAATTTAAAATTTACATTTTCTCTCTTTATTGGACGAGATGCGAATGGCAGTGTACAGGCACACAACATAGAGAAAATAAATTTTATGTTTTCAACGTATAAAGTTTACCCACACACTGAGCTCGAATGTGTATGGTGTGGATGGAAAAAAGCTCTCACCGTGCTCGAGAGAGAGAGAATTCTAAAGTGGGGGATTTTAATGCGATCCAATCACGAAATATGAAATGTCAGTACTTGCGCAGAGCGTCGCGCATTTTTAAATATGTGTGGGTGGAAAATGCTCACATGAGCTTTCTCTCGCTCTCAAAATGCGAACATAAAAAATTCTTTTAAATGAAAATTTTCTTTTGTCGCCATTTATTAAAGAACATAGAAAAATTAATGGTCGCATCTCGAGCGAATTTAATTAAATTTTGATAAATCCAATATTGCTGAAATTAGACAATGAAATTTCTCTTTTTTTTCTCATTCAGAATCTCTCTGTTCGATGTTGCTGTATATCTATTTAGTGAGAGAGTAAGAAAGTTCACTGACATTAATGAATGTTGTGACTCGGAAAAATCGATTAAAACTCTTCATTTGACCTAGAAAAATCTGCTTTTCTGCGGGACGAGATGTGATGAAGATATATTGATAAATACTTCATCTCGTGCAGTCGTCTATGTCGACGTTGTTTTTCCTCACTCCCTCCACGTCTATTTAAGAACAAGAATAGACTCGTCCATATTGACACATCGTAGATATTGAAAAAATTATGCTTTTATTAAACGGATGAATTATTTTATAATTTTTGATTTTAAAATTTGAGTTGAAAAATTCTCCGTAAAAAATTTAACGGTTTCTAAATATTCAAACTCACTCTAATTTCTTACTGGGCAGTCGATCGATATAGAATTCTATAAAAACCAGCCAAACGAGCTTTCATAAATGCCATGTTTTTATGCAATCATACACGCATACAGTTTGCATATTGAAAGCGCTGCAATGTGCGTCGTGAATTGTGTGCCGTATGATGAAAATGGCAATAATTATTGAAAGGAATTCATATTGTGTAAATAAATAAATGATTTTTTTCTCTCTCTCCATTTCAATTGAATATCTGGGCATGAGTCGACCTCATTCATTATAAATCGAGCTCGATACGTAAGATGCTTATCGTTAATTAGAAGTATGTGCCGTGTGTGTAATGCATTAAAATTTAAAATTAAATTTCCTATGAAGAGTGAGAGAGAAAAATGAAAGACATTTTTTATACATTGTACGGGTGTGCAGAGCTCGGGGTGCCACTTGACAGCGCATGTCCTAAGAAATTCATAAAAATATAATAATTCCATTTATGTATACAACTCGGTACATTTATGTGAATATTATGATCGTAAAATTCTTCTCCGTCGACATCGCGTTTAAAGCCGAGCGAAAATCACTTCCATTTTTGTTTCATGCACTCTTTTTTTCACCTTCCATTGCTCCCGCCGCTGTCAAGTTGCATGTAGTGAGATGTTATCATTTAAAAAGACATTCAAAAATGGAAATTTTGTTGGCGAGAGGAAAAAATATATTGATTTAAAAGTTCTCGAGATTTTTAAATGCGCAAAAAATTTAATAAATTTTTTTAATGATTCCTCTCTTGACTTTCTTTCGAGCTTGAAATTTTTAATAAAAAAAATAAGAAAACATGTCCTCAAATATTTTTTAATATTTTGTAGGATTCGAACCTAATTTCAAAGGGAAATTTTACACATAAAAGTTTTGATATTTTCATAAACCTTACTTAATTTTTGATCTATTAAAATGTTTTAAAAGTTCAAATAATAAATTGCAATCAAAGAAAATAAAATCTCAAAATTTTAAACTTTCCCCCTTTTCCGATTCCTTAAATAATATTTACTCAACATGCCTGATTGATCTTATTAACTTACCGTCTACAACAGGTACTTAAACATCCTTATAGCAATACATCCTCTCAACCCTTCACATCCAATCTTTTTTTCCCTCTCGTCTTAAAAAAAAGTATTTCGTCACCTTTTTCCTTAACAAAACATCCTCACTCAATCCCACTTACAACATCATCATCGATATATTGTTGTCGTACGTCACATAATATAGAAAATTTTCACCATTGCGTGATTCGGTAAATCATTATTGGGTAAAAGGTGGAAGAAGAGCTGCACGTGCCAATCCTTTTTACTTTTTATGTTGCTAAATTGGGATTTTTACTGGATGAAAAAAAGAAGTATGGCACAAAGTCAACAGAAATTCAATGATTTATTTACGAAAATTAAGATCTCGAGAGTTTATTTGGAGATGAGAAGTTTTTTAAGCCTTTGATTGAAATTTTACGGACATTTAGACAGCGTCAACAGGTCGGAGGGTGTGAGGCGTGTATATTACTGATAATAATGAGCTGATAAGCGACTTTGCTGCCTGACTTGTGTGTACAACAATTAAACACGAGTTGTCGTAGGTCAAAAAGAAGAGAGGAAGAAAGGCAGCGCCACAAAACTAAATAAGAGGAGAAAACACTCAATTTTGTGATGGTAAAAATTCCAACCAATAAGGCACCACATCATGCGAGAATAATTAATTCGGCTCATTGCAATTGAACCTGTCCAGATGGAAGCGATTTTTTTTCGGTGAAGATCAAAAATATTTAATGCACATATCGTGGCGGTCAAGTCGAAGATGCTACTTGAGGATAATTTATCAAAATTCAAGCGAGAGAATTCCATCAAAGGCCGACAGAGGCAAAGTGCCGAAAACAATCAAATGAAAAATTTTCACATTTCGCAATCCAATTTCGTGAAAAGAGCGAGAGAGAAAGAAAAAGGTTAATTTAGCATCAATTGTTATGTTGTTATGGGGTTCACTCGAAAAATTAACAATTAATTAAAATGTTTTCTCCAAACTGGTTGAAAAAATTCAAAAAATATTTCAATTCAGAAATAAAATTTTTTTAAATATAAATTGTCCGTTAAATTTAAAAGTTACAATATTCAATTACCGACATTAACTCATTTCATAAAGTACACACACACACACACCATCGCATGAACTTTATTAATTTATTTCGACTTCTCTCGCACGGCAGCAGTTCTCGGCTGGGCTCAATTGACCGATCGCTGTAATTGTTGATGAGCAATAATGCAGCCATTGTCCATTTATGTCCGATTCCCATCTACCACCGGTTTTATACTCAATTCATCTGAAATTCGCACATAAACGATGTGCAGTGTGCATTTTTGTGCTCTTCTGTGGAAAAAAATGATTAATTACCTTCGAAATGAAATAAAAGTATTATGAGAAGTTATCTGCGGCATTTAAAGACTTCTTTAAACGCTTTAACAATGCGCAAGCACATGTAAGCACATAAAATGCGGTAAAAATTAAAAAGAGAAGTTTATGCAAAAATTAAATTAATAGCAAGTAAAATTGCTGTAGGATTTAAATTAAATGATTAATGCTCACAGGTATGAATGGAATTCTCACAGAAATTCAATTAATTCTTGCGCAAGAATGAATGTTAGAAAAATAATTAAAATTTTGAATTTTTAACGGTTTAAATTTATTTAAATAATCTCAAAATTATTAAAGATTCCAAAATCGACCAGGGATGAGAACTCCGATTTTTTTTGGCCGCAAATGTCCGTAAGTGTCCGTAAGTGTCCGTATGTGGCCGTAAGTGTCCGCAAAATTTTGGAGTTCTCATCCCTGGAAAATCGACTTCGCTTGTGAATTTGAATAAAAATCCAAACAATTACAAATAGCAATTCAATTTTTAAATTCATGCCATTTTTACTCTCTCCATAATGACCATTTTTGGGATGCAAGAACAAATTTCCATCGTCTCTGTCGAGCTCTCAATAACATTCCAATCTTTACTGTCTGCAACTGACACATTTTTCTTATTCTCTCTTTATCCGTTCGGGTGGACAATTTTAATATTCATCCCATTCATGAAGTTCGAGAAAGGCCTGCAGAAAATCCGGCAGCGAATTTAAATTGAAAGAAGAAAATTTTTTCTCGGCTAACGCCAGCGCGGAACTCTAATGAACAAAAAAAAGAGTTCTTTCACATGACATGCTAATGATATGAGAAACCCTTTTGTGCCTCGTAAATAATTTAATTTCTTCTTCTCAAGTCGGCAAGTGTCGGCATGCTTTCATCTTTATTTTTTGTGAGAGTGACTTATTAACAAGACTTGACGCCCGCAATTGTCTTATAGATGGATTAAGTGTAATTGAAATTAATTATGCATGCATGTCGCTCTCAATTGACGTCGCTAGCTCTGATGTTCGGCTGAAATAAAACAATTGACACAAAGTTGTAGAAATAAAAAAAAATATTTATTTTATTTTATCATCCGCCATATTTTTGCCAATCATTCCACTCTCAACAAACCCGACAATGCTCAATTTTTATACATCTCGCATTTCAGCATTTTTTCTCGTCAAAAAAAATTGCTCGATTCTTCGGCGAATAAAAAAATCGTCGCTTCGAAATGGCTTTAATTGCAAATGCGAAGAGAGGCAGCAGCAAAAAACCTGCTGCATATTCAGCAAAAACTCTTTCGCATGCTTGCATAACTATATCATGATGGAAAAAAGTCCTTTGCGACGACATTTCGCTGACGACGACGAGGAGCAATCTTTCAAGTAAGAAGTAAATGAGATGAAAATAATCAGAGACAGCACACAAAAAATCTTTCTGTGTATGCAACATTCAAAATTCACGATTGTTAAACGAATTGGAAATGAATTTTTATAAAAGTTATTTTTTTTTGCCATGGGAGGATAAAAAAATGGGGAATTTTTGAATTTTTTGATGAAATATTTTTAAATATCATTTATTTTGTATCAAAATCTTTCATTCAAAAAAGAAAAACCTACAAAAAATTTGAACATCCCTCGTTTAAAAATTTAAAATTTACTAAAAAACCTCCAAGCAAATATGTTGATCGAAGACAATCTAAAACACACGCGCAAAAACGAGCAAAAGTGACAAAAATTATTCACGTAAAATAAAATGCAGCATAGGAATGCGACGAAGACATAAATTTTGCCTTCTTAACATCAAGCTGAAATTGAACATTAACCATAGGCATCGTAAAATGTTTGCACATGAAGACTCTCGTCGATGCATTAACATGCAAATTGAATGCACTTCTAATGAATTTTTAAAGTTCTTACATTAATAACTCATTTTTTTTGCGCGACTGCATTTTCATGCGATTATAATTATTTTATTAAATTCTTTATGATTACTTTACACGTACATGACAGCCTGAAGAGCATAGGAGGCAAAATTGCGTGAAGAAAAAGTTAAAGAGGGCTGTAATTTTTGATCATTATGTAAAACTATGAAAACACACCGACATGCACCTCCAACATCGAGTGAACTCCGTGATAATCATCATAATCATAATTATCGAGCGTCAATCAATTTGCATTATAAAGAAGAGGATAATTAATTTAGAGGTGTAAAGAGCGCATTTTGTTAAATTCGTTTTCTTAATAATAAAATTTTTATTTTTAAAACAGAAAAAATATTAAATTTTTTTTAATTTTGAAAAATTTTCGACGTTGTCGCCCTTTAATTAAAAAAATTCTCCC
This sequence comes from Tanytarsus gracilentus, assembly GCA_038502055.1. NCBI lineage: Eukaryota > Metazoa > Arthropoda > Insecta > Diptera > Chironomidae > Tanytarsus > Tanytarsus gracilentus. The sequence continues at coordinate 5,060,753 of JAXRKN010000044.1, read as the reverse complement.
TCAACATAAAAAATTTAAACTGTGCGCAATTAAAATCGACAATAAAACAAGCTGTGTAAATGGTGTGAATAACTTAGCCATGTGTGTGCTTATAAAATGCGTTAATTATAGCTTCAGCCTATGTAGATTTACTCTTTTTTTTACAAAGCATAATTGATAAAAAATTTTCATTGAATAAATCGAGAACACAAAAGGGGTAAAGATAAATATTAAAAGAACTCTCCAAAAATGTACAGTTAGTGACCAAAAATTCCTTAATAGCGACAACAAAAGAGAAGGAAGTTGATCCACTATTGACGCGGTACATTTTCGTTTGATGCGAGAAATGCAAATTATCGTCCAGAGCTACTGAAAATCCCGACAAAGATTTTTCGCTCTCTCTTTTTTCGATGGTCACATTGCAATCGAATTGTTTATGAATAAAGTCCAGCTCCAATCTACCGTTGCATGAATACGTTTTTTTTTGTGGAACGGAGAAATAAAGAGAAAACATAGAAAAATGCGTTAACGCGATTTTTTGGAAATTCTGGAATATTAAATGTTTAAAAATTCAAAATTTTAAAATACGTTAAGACAAAATTTTCATCTTTTTATGCTACTTTATTGCGAAAACCGCGCTAATTATGCGTCGAATCAAATCAATAAACACAAAAGCAACTCAAGAATTTTCCTTCCGTAAAATGCAAGCGACAGAGCAAAAAATTCTCTTTTTTGAATTGAATCTATATACAGTAGCTGCATTCCTGTTTTTCCGTTTAATCATGCCAAAATCGCAATAGATGGCAATAAAAAAAAGATTAAAGGCAAAAATACAAATTAATTCAATAATCTTTCGCTCGGCAAAGATTAAATGCCATTCTTTGATGGCGCACCGTTAAAAATTCCTTTCAACATGAACCGCCGTGCGTTGCGACGAGGCAAAAAAAACTAACACTGATATCAATCGAAGTTGTAATGGATAGTCGCGAGTGGCCAGAGGCAAAAAGAGCCACACATGACTCATTACAAATTGGCAATTTTACACTCTATTGGTAACTCTATAAAATGAGAAGTGGAAAAAATGTTACGCTACTGCAAAAATTCTCATTTTTCTTTAATTTTCCTTCCATTTTTAGTCGCGAGTGCATTATGACTTTACTTCATAGCGTGAGAAAAAGATTTATTGGCTTGTTAATGCCGCTCAATCTCATTTCGAGAGACTATCGAGAGTTGAATGTTTAAGGTGATTGCCCACCCAACATGGCGATGCTTGATTTCACGCAATGGACATGAAAAATGTTTGTGACAGTTTATTTTAAATAATTTTATCATCCCACTCACCCTCAACGAAATCATAAGTGTGTGTTTTACCATCAAATTAATTCACATTAGTCCCGCATGCATTAAAACGCTACAAATTTGGCCGCTCAATTGACAATATTTATTTTTTAATGGCTTTCGCATCTTAATTCTTTCCCATATCCATGCATTTGTCATTTTGATGTCGCGCGGACATCAAATTAATAAAAAAAATATTAAGTTTGGTATTAAAATCAACAGGGGATTTATTGGAATTCATCAAAATGCCTCTTAATTATTTAATTGTTGTCGCGCATCGAATTACTTAACATTTCGTCGATGACATAATTGACTTAATTGAGAGCCAATAAACTTCTCTCTTTTTTTTCGTTGCCAATTTACTCTCCACAAGGCCTTCATCGATATCGTGTTGACATTCCCCTAAGAAAAAGTTAAATTTTCAAATTTACTATTTGAAAGAAAAAAATTTGTTTCAATTTATATTTATTGCAGCAGCACACCCTCACATTGCATATGTCCACCCTCACCACAAAAATGTTTCGATTTAAATTTAAATCGTGTGTGAACAGAAATTTAATTTTACAGTGCTCGCAGGAGGGTTTCTTTCAACATGTCATTGTTCACGATAATTGCTGCAGAAAAAAAAGGTCACGAAGGAAACTTTTCTGTGCAATGTGAAAAGTTTATTCATCATATTTCATGTCCTCAACAGTAGCTGTGGAGAGATAATGTCAGAATTCACTCAAAGCGCGGTTGCACATCAAAGAAGTTTAAAGACAGAAAATTTTAATTCAAAAATTTAATTTTCAATAAACAAAAACACTTTAGATTAATTCCCTTAATTATCTCTCCGTCATATCATATCACAATGTTAAAGTCAATCTCACGGTTGAATGTCTCAGATCCCTTTACGCACATATATAAAATGACACTCGCAATGACAATGGCAATAATATCATAAATGCATAAAATTATAAAAATGTCAACCTTGAAAAAAGTCACATGTGCTTGCGTTAATTAGCTGCTCAATTCTCATGAAATTTTCCAATCACGTTTTTATGCTCTGCGCGAGTTGACTCCATCGAGGCAAAAATTGAGTGCAAAATGCAATTGATTGATTTAAAATTCGCATAATAATTTTTGCATCGCGATAGACATGAAAAAAGTTTATTTTTATAAGCATATGTAAGAGGAGAGAGAGAGAAAAAAAATAAACATGGTTAATGACATGTACATACTTACATACATATACATACTCTCAGCTCAGCGTGGCTGCTGCTATGACAGCGCGGCAATGCGCAAAAAAATTATATTTAAAAATGGAATCGAGAAGGAGAAAAAAACAGCTCAGACATTCCAATTGATATGAATTAATTAATAATCAGGAGAGAAGACTTTTTAAAACCTTATAATTACTGCTTCGCATTTTTTTTTGAAATAAAAAAAATGAATGCCAAAATCGATTTGCATTTAAGGCGCCGCTCTATGATAATTAAGTTCTCGCACAAGACCCACCGAAAATATATTATGATGATGATGGTGATGGCGAAAACAAACAAATGAAAATTTAATAAATGCCCTGCGACTTCTGATCATCGCGTCTCCTCTTCCTTAGCTCTCTTTATGCATTCGAATGCATTCATGGGAAACAACAGTCGATGTCAATAAATTAATTTGCGATCATCTCGTTTCAATTATTTAATTATAGGAGGTTTTTATTAATTGTAATTTATACCAATGTGCTCGATTCATTGTGTGTTTATACTCAATGATTAATGTCCGTCGCTGAATACGTTAAAATTTATATATATATCGTACTCCTTATCTTTGAAATCTTTTGTTCGGCCTACCCGAAAATTAAATTTTAAATCGAATTTTTATCGAGCATGAGAATTTTTATTGGTGAAATCTAACCAATTTTAATTAATAGCTTTTGACGAATAAAATTTCTCATGACTTACATTAGATTCTAAAAAAACCCGTTAAAGTTCAAAATAAATAACGGAAAATTTGAACTCAAGATCAAGATCAAAGATCATCTATCTCACTCGCTCGCTCGCACGTCTTTTTTTCGTCTCCTTAAAAAATTAAAAATTAATTATAAATCGTATTACAATGTCGTCGAATTGCTGTCGCAGCTGCGGTAAAACTTGTGGGGATGAGTTGTTAAAAGTCTCTATTAACGATATTGTGGATGGAAAATTGACCTTTAAGGAAATAATTGAGAATAATATGAACGCCAAGTTGGATTCGAATAATTTGCTTCCACAAAAAATTTGCGAAGTCTGTCGAGCTCAGTTAAGCCTCATTGCCGCATTGGGAAGTAGCTGGAAGAGTAATGAGAATGCATTGCTGGCAGCGAACAACATTCGTGCAGCTATTTCACAAATCGCGTTCGATTTTATGAAGGAAGAAAAAATTATGCCGCCAAAAGGAAAGCGTCGATCAACAATCCCGAAAATTAAAGTTAAGGTAAGTGTTAGTTAGTTAATTAAGGCTTTTTAAACAACATCCTGTTTCAGACGGAAACGGAAGAACGAAAATTCTTCTCTTTTGAAAAAGCACCGAATTCTGGCGAGGGAAGAAGCTCATCCAAAAATTCAAAGGTAGACAAGTTTAACAGTTTTAAAACAATAATTTAATAATTCTCTTAACTTCCAGAGCTTTAATGCCTTCACCAGTATCCGCGAACTATTTGCCGAAGGTAACTTTTAATTTTAAATATTTTAATTATCATAAATTTAATAATTCATTTTAAATTTAACTCAAGAACTCGCTTTCAAAGACATCCTAAAGGAACTTGAGGATTTTACACACATCCATATTGATTTTGAGCATTTGAACGACGAAGGTGAAATTTCTGCTGACTGGCTTAAGGAGTATCAAGGTAAAATTTTAAATGAAATGCATTAATGAGAGATTATCGAGGCCTATATAATATTATGATATATAAAATTTTACAAGGTACAAAGAAGTGGACTGACTTTACGTATCAATGTGGCCATTGTAACACTGAAATCACTGGTTTGCTCGCTTATATGACACACTTGAAAAGTGCATCTATCAATAGTTTCAAAGTTCGTTGCGGTGAAAAAAATTGCGTTCGTGAATTTGCGGCACTCTACTCATTCATCAATCACTCGACAGAACATCATCAGCATCTCGCCTTTTCTTGTGTCTTTTGTGAACCTACGCGCATTTTCCTAAATATTCCATGCTTGATAAATCACTACATGAAAGCTCACGCCGATATGAATTTCCAGCTCTACGTATGCGTTGAATGCGCTCACTACTGCCAAAGCATGACACAGCTTCGTGTACACAAAATGAGTGTTCATGATACGGTTCAAGAAGTCGATCAAACAAGTTCAGATGATAGCGATGATGAATTTCCGAAAAAGCCAAAGACATCAAACGATTGCGATTGGAAAATGCCGGTACCTGGTGGTATGAAGCGCTCAAAATCGCAATTAGCTCTTCCCAATTCACCGCAAAAACAACGAGAAAAATGCAGACGACGAACAATTGTGGGACACGAAGGAAAGCACTTCCATCCAAAAGTTCGTGAAATTGGAAATCGCAAAACTTATCCATGCACCATCGACGGATGTAATCGAGTTTTAATCTCGCAGGCAGGATACGAGTATCATCTCTTGACCCATTCAGGTGATTTTTAAAATTTTTATTCTAATTCTAATCTAATTTAAACCTTTAGGTGAAAAGCCATTCAAGTGCAGACACTGCGTCAAGGAATTCCGCACTAATGCATTGCTCATCACTCACGAATTTACGAAACATTCCGTCCCTAAGCCATAAATAAGGATTTTCGTATTTTTTTCTCTTTATTAAACTTTAATTGGTTGAAAAACATAAAAATGAATTATAAAATAACATATAAATTTTTAAAATAAACACATTTGAGATACCTAAATGGCACGTTTCATAAAATTTACGTCGACGAAGGAAAAAATAATCAATTTTTTAACGTTTAAAAATTAGTGTTGTAAAAATTAACTGAAGGACTTTGTGAGGTATTCGAGATTTCATCCGTTCTTTGTCTTTTGTAGCTATTATTTTTAGTTATAGATGTAGTTTCCATTTCTTCCAGCAGATTATTAGACTCTTGGCTGCTTTCATCATCTTCACTTTCGCTATCACTTGGAATAAATTCGATTGGTAACTCGTACAAGGGCACTGAGCATTTTTTAATCTTTAGCATAAGATCCTCAATTTTTTCCCTGACATCAGGTGGTTGCGAGTCTACTGACTCTACAGTGCTGTTAAAGGGTTCATTAGGAAGTGCTGCATATTTAAACTGATTAATTGAGTCAAAATCATCAAAAATCATTTCGTCAACGAATCTAGTAAAATCAAAATCAGCTACTAAGCTTCCCTCGACTGACTCGATACGAAAATCCGGAGAGTCTTGATTGCTTAGCAAAGTATGTGTGTCTTGCGATTCATCGATGTCTGTTGAAAGGGGAGGTGATGGCGGAGCAATGTCGATTTCCTCCTTAATTGCAATAGATAAAGACAAAGCAGGAAATTCTTCGTTCAAGGCCGTTTGATTTTTGTCAATGATATCACAAAATTTGATAAAGTTTTCTATTGAGATTTTGCAGTCAACACAGACTTTTTGAGAGAGGCGAGGATCCTCGCTTAATTCAACACTAAAAAAAGAAAAATTTAAATGAATTTTAATAAAATTAACTGCGACTTTACTTACCGACAGTAATTTTGAACTAAATCCTTGAACAAAACATATCCACAGGTGTCATTTAGATCTATAACTAGTCTTGTGCAATTACCGCACAGTCGACAATTGCCACAATTTTTGTTATTTTTCTCTTTGGATGCTTCACTCGTGTTTCTTTCACTCTCTTTTGTAGAGCGTCTGAATTTTGTTATCTTTTCCTCAATGGTATTAGGTTTCACGCCAAACGAATTTATCCGATTTATATAGGATTTCGTGATGGCTTTGAATTTCAACTCGTTGGTTTTCTCGCACACCATTTCCATCTTGTTCTTGATCCAATTCGATAAATATTCTTGGAACTTTTTCTTATTGCATTCTGCAAGCATCTTCCCGGTGAAGCATTTAATTTGAACATCGCTTTCAATAATCCTTTTGTTATGCCAATCGTTGACTTTGCAGATTTTTTTAAGAATTGAAAGGTAAGCGATGCGATCTGCGTTATCAGTATTGTCATCTTGTTCGAAATAAATTTTTAAAGCTTCCTTTAGAACTTCATCCATTCGCATATCAAACACTTTCCAATTCATTAATGTCAACTCGGATTTTACATTTTTTCGCGCCTTTTCTTCGGTGGATCTTTGGACTCTTGTCGAACGCCGTCTTTTGCTTATATTCTTATTTCTTGAGTCCATGATGTACTAGATCTTGTGAAAATTAATTCAGCTTGTTATCTCTTCCTCTTAAAAGTAGATACAATGTTAGTTTAAAAAAATTCCAAGCACAATTTAATTTACTTGTTTTATTCAATGATGAGTGATGCCGATTACGAGCATTAAAATTAATTTGATTTGTTCTCAAGTCCTTATTTTACTTTAATTTTGAATTGTTTCGTCCTTTTAAATTAAAATTTTTAATCTGAATGAAAGCGGGGCAAGAACTTTCGACAACAAAATAATTTAAGAAATATCGCGGCACGTTGAATGGGCGTTGAAGCGCATTTTATATTATTTTTAATTTATATGGCATAAAATGACTCGTTTTAAAACTTTTGAAATTATAATAAATACAGCCTACAACTCACTCATTCGTGTTTTTTAACATGCGAATTAAATATTTCTTGAAAGTAAACAAACCGGACAAAGTGACAATTTTTAATAATTTATTCTTCTTCTAAAATTTGAGATAAAAACAAAAAAAATATTTCATTTGAAAACGTGAAAACAATTTAAAATAAAATTTCGGCAAAATGGTAAGTTTTATAAATCAATTTAAGCAGGCCAATATTTTAAACTAACTTTTATTCAGGGAAATAACAAGCAAAGAGCGAAACGCGTTGCCGTTCAGAAACTTGCACAGGTAAAAAAAACTTTAACGCCACATGTTTGTCATAATCATAAATTTAATTATAATTTTATAGCTCAAGCGAATGATTAGTTTGAAGGATAATAGATTGAAGGAAAAAGATCGGGTAATAAAGCCAAAAAAGGAGGATCCGACACAACTTAAAGTTATGGAAAAGCCTAAAGCATCGTCTGCATTATTCTTCAGCTACAACACTCAACTCGGACCTCCCTATCATATCATCCTCGACACCAACTTTATAAATTTTAGCATTAAAAATAAGCTAGATATTATCAAGACCATGATGGATTGCCTCTACGCAAAGTGTATTCCATACATACCAGAGTAAGTTAAAATTTCATTGAGTCCATTAATTTTATTTAAAATAATTTATTTTAGATGCGTTCGCGGTGAGCTGGAAAAGATGGGACAAAAATACAAATTAGCTCTCAAGATCATCAGAGATGATCGTTTCGAGAGACTTCCGTGCATACATAGAGGAACATACGCCGATGACTGTATTGTTAATCGAGTGACTCAACATAAATGCTACATTGTCGCCACCAACGATAAAGATCTCAAGCGAAGAATCAGAAAAATTCCAGGCGTGCCAATCATGAGTGTTTCAATCAACAGATATACAATCGAAAGAATGGGAGATCAATTTGAGCCAATTGGAAGTGGAAAGAAATAATTTTAAAATTTAAGCAAAAATTCTTTTTATTACGAGTGCGTGCGATAAGGCAGAGAAAAATACAATAAAGTTGTGAAAATATGAGTTAATAATGTTACTGGATCATTGATGGGTATTATGCGCAAAAAAAGGAAAGTATTTAATTTGTTCGCTTATGTGATGGTGTTGACAATATCGTCAATCTTCAAGATCGAACGAACTGTCTCGGATGCGAGAGTGATTGCAGACGTTGATACCAGAGTCGGCTGCACAACATTCTCGGCAAGCATATCGGTAATTGCTCCCTTTCTAACATTAATTCCAGCATTCTTTTCGCCTTGAGCGTGACGCGATCTTAGCTCGGTAACGGTCGAAATTGCATTGAGACCAGCGTTTTCGGCGAGAGTCGATGGAACAACTTCCAAGGCTTCGCCAAATGCACGGAAACAATAGCTGTCGATGCCTTCTAAACTCTGAGCAAAGCTTTGAAGTTGCAATGCCATTTCAATTTCACCAGCACCTCCGCCAGCGATTAATGCACGCTTCTTGACCAAGCATCGAACGACACAGAGAGCGTCATGCAATGAACGTTCAGCCTCGCCCAAAACAAGCTTATTTGATCCACGAACGATGATACTTGCAGTACGTCCTTGATTTTGAATGCCTGTGATTTTAATGAATTTATTAATTCCGCTACTTGCTTCCTCTGCCAAATCGGCGTTGACAACATTTTCGGGCGTGAAATGATCGAGCGATGCAATTGGTCGGCATCCGAGTGTCTTGCAGACATACTCAATATCCTCACGTTCAATGTCCTTAACGACCATCACTTTGATCTTATCGAGGAAGTGATGAGCCAAGTCCGAAACGGCATCGCGCAAGATAGACTTTTGAACGAGCAAAACATTGCAACCGGCTTTTTTAATTTGCTTGACAATGTTGAGAATGTAGGCACGTTCCTCCTTCAAAACACGATCCATGGCCGCGTAGTCAGACACTACGACATTGTGATCCATGTCAGTTTTGGGCGGTGAAATGCAGAATTGAATGAGAGCAATTTTTGCCTTTTCAATGCGCTTAGGTCCATTGACACCGGCTGACTTTTGCGAAAAAACTAAACCATCAACGAGTTCGGTATCTTCAATTGTGCCGCCGAGACTCTGAATGATTTTGACATTCTTGAGATCAACTGACCTCTCAGTGCCGCGTTCTTCAGTTACCTTAAGAACGGCATCGACAGCAATCTGTGCAAGGAGACTGCTTTGTTGCGAGACAACTTTCGAGTTGAGAGATGTAGATGCACTCTTAACTAAACTCTCGCGATCACTCTCTTCAATTGGATTTGACATTTCCGTGAGAATCATGACGGCCTTTTTTGCGCATCTTTGGAAAGCCTCAGAGATTGCAGTCGGATGAATTCCCTTCTGAAGGAGTTTACGGCAAGCGTCGAGAAGAGCGCCAGCAATAACAACCACTGAAGTAGTTCCGTCGCCAGCCTCTACATCTTGTGCACGTGACAACTCAACCAACATTTTAGCGGCCGGATGCATAACATTCATCTGCTTGAGAATTGTAGCTCCATCATTTGTGATTGTCACCTCGCCATTTGCGGCTTGGATCTAAAATGAGATTATATTTTTGAAAATTTAACGGTTTTTTGAAGTTATTTTTTAAAAATTGCGAAATTCAATTATTCTTACCATTTTGTCCATGCCGCGAGGTCCCAAACTCGTACGGATAGCATCGGCGACAGCTAATAATAAAAATAGGAAACATCAGTTCTCGAATGTTCACAACAATAACCCCAAATGTTTATGAGTAATGAAATTATGAATGTAATTTAAGCTGTTTAATGACTGCGTGTGATATTAATTACAGCAATTGCTTCAAATAAGCGAGTTAAGCCATTGAAATGTGCAGAAAGTACTTAATTTTGATGTAAAATTGAACAAAAGATGTTGGTGAAAAAAAAATTACTCACCTTTTGCGGCAGCGATGTTTGAATGTCTAATATCCGATGGTTTACTTCTATCCTTGAACGCTTGCCCCTGCATTTGAGGTGCCTTCATTGCTGGTCCTTTAGCGGCTGATTTAGCAGTCATCTTTATTTGCTTTCAATTAAATTTTACAATTTTCACGAGATCTCACGCGATTTTTTGCTTCTTTAAAGTGATGCGAAAAAGTTTAGATGCGAATGCTCACGCGAGGGTATTTAACTTTTTCTGCGTCATTCAGAAGAGGAATCAGGCTCGACTAGGCGAAAATTTAGAGAAAAAATTGAAATATCATGGCCAGCATCGCAAGTAAAGGATCAACTTTGGTGTCAAGTGAGTAATTAACATCCAGTGAAAGTTTTCCGCATAAATTTATTCACTTTCAGCATGAGTTGCATGCATTGTTTATGAAAATTGCAAAATTACATAATGAAGGCAAAAAAATCAATTTAATTTCTCTACTTTCAGCGCTAATGACACAAGCGAAACCAAAATTCGCCAAATTCATGAAGTATGCTGTCGTTGAATTAACACCGCCATCACCGACCGACTTGCCAGCCATTAAAAACGGAATTGTCAAGCTCGTCTCCGGAGCGAAAACAGGTGCCTGGAAAAATCTTACTGTCCGCGAGGCATGGCTAAACACTCTCATCACAATGGAGATTTGTTTCTGGTTCTACGCTGGCGAAGTCATCGGAAAGCGACATCTCGTCGGCTACAAGGTCTAAAAATTCCCTTTAAATTTCCCTTTACGATAGTTGTTTAAAAATTCACCATTGGATCCGAAGGAAATCAAAAATTAAGATGTGAAAATAAAGAACGTCTAATGGTATTTCAAGAAGTTCTCTATACAAATAGTTGAGTTAATATTTTTGTGACATTTTTAAATTGTCTTTATTTTATTGCAAAAGAGCCAACAACAAAAAGGGAAACACTTTTGATAGTTTTACGATCATCAAATGCTATTAAGCATTTTTTTACCATCATATTTCTCAGAAGAAAAGCATTAAATCATCTAGCTTTGATTATACTCTTGATAATCTCTCTAAAACTGGGGTAAATTAGACATCAGCGACTGTAAAGACAATCCCATTTTTTCTAAAAGAGATTAATTTTAAATTAAATCTTAAAACGTGACATTTAACTTACTCGTGACGGCTAGCTGAGCATGAGCGGCATCTTTCAGTGAGAAGATGTGAGTCAGTTCCATCTCGCTCTTTGCCAATTTGAGAGCATTCTCAAACAATGAAATTGCCCGCTCCAAATTGCCTTTAAATTAAAAAAAAGATTTAAATTCGGTCGTCGAATGAAGGAAAGGAAATGACAATTTACCTCTTTGAACTTCGACCGTGCCCAGTGTCTCGTAAGCGAACTCGCATTTATCATCGACTTCAATGGCTTTCTCTAAAAGTTTTAGAGACTCGTTGATGTCACCCTTCCACTGGAGCAAGAGGAGTCCTCGATGCACATAGAGACCGGCTAAAAATGTTCCTTTAAGTGTATGCACTTTTTAGTTGAAAATTATATTACCATTATTTGGTTCCAATTTCATTGCTTTCTCAAAGTAGTCATCAGCTAAGTGATATTGCTGCTGATCTGACAGGATTTGTGCAAAAAGACTATAGACTTCAATACAATCGGGATATTCTTTTACAGACTCGCTAAACTCCTCAATCTGTACATCAAAAAAAAAGAACGTTAAAATTTCATAAATTTACTCAATCAATAATGGGACCTTCTGAAAGAGCTTGCCGTTGTCCTGATCGTTAACGGCCTGACGATATTCCGAGTAGAGTTTGTGTACGTATGTGATGGGATTTTTCGGCGAAAGTTCATAAGCTTTCGCAAAGTCTTTGACGGCGTCCTCGAGTTGTTCGACTAGCAAATAAACCTGTCCACGATGATGATATATGTCGGGGTTATTTGGATCGATTTCGATGGCAGTTGTAAAGTCTGAAAATGACGCATCTTTCTGATCGGTTTGCATGTGTAATGAAGCTCGCTTGGTTAGTGCATTTGATCGCAATTTGGGATCTGCATCTTCGTTTGTGATAATTGTATTAAAGTCGGCGAGGGATTTATCGAATTGACCCGAGAGGAGGTAGAATGTTCCACGGAGTAAAATCGCTTCCAATTTGTAGGCACTGTCGTCCTCACTGCCCTCGAGCTCCTCATTGCATGCACTTATAACATCGTTAAACTGTCCACTCTTGAATGACTTGATGGCTTTGAGGAAGCCACTCGACTCGTTACTGCTCACGACCACTTTATGAACCGGATCTTGAGAGAACGATTTAAAGTAGTTTACGACAAAGTTCTTTGAAGGCTCAACTGGTTGCTTATTTTGCATTGCTTCTTTTGCGTGTTTCATGCCGAGATCTTTTAAGATGCGATCGGCAAAGACGAGAGAGTTGGAGTTTTGGAATCCCTCGAGAATCGCCACTGCGGTGACGTCCTCAAGACATAGTTCGAGGTCTTTTAGGTTCTCATAAGCTCTGGCACGTCTATGGAGCGCTTTAATATACTTTGAATTTAACTCGAGAGCTTTTGTGCAGTCATCAGACACATGTTTCCATTGCTTCAGCTGCTCATAAGCGGCAGCGCGATTCTGATAGAACTGTGAAAGATCAATTGCGTTGGTCTTTGGGCATATTTCAATGGCTTTGTCATAGAGTTCAATTGCCGTGTCATATTTGCCGTTTTTAAAACTTTCATTACCCGATTCCTTGAACTTTACAGCCTTCTCGAAGGGACTCAATTTTTTAAATTGGTTCGTCTCCAACTCTTTCTCGATTCCATTGACGACAGTTTCGTTCGACTGTGTCGGAGATGCTGTCGCTGTATCACCATCAATTGACAGTGACTTTGATGCATCCTTTAACTTCTTCGCCTCCTTCTTTTCCTCATCAGTTCCCTCCTCAATAGCGGCATTACGATAGTACAAATAGCCCAAACCAAAAGCTAATGGTGCACCAATCAAAATTGCCAATTGCCATTTGGGAAATGTGCTACCCGTGCTCTCCATCACCGTTCGATGTCTTATCACTTAATCGTACCTCAAAAAAAGAGACTTTTAACTTCCCCCGAAAAAAACTCTTATCAATGCACAAAAATCACAAGACCGAAAATTATAACTTTTTCTCCTTCTGTTTTCACGCACCAAATGACACTTTATACTCGCTATCTCCCTAAGATTTCATTTGTATGTCGCTTAATCGTCTTCGTGATGTTAATGTGCTAACTATTTAATTATTCATCGCCGATAAATGCGAAAAAGTTCAAGAGAGAAAAATTCAATTTTATTTTGATAATAAACTCGCGTGAGTAAAGTGTTGACACGCAAAAATGATGCGACAAAATTTTGCTTATAAGACGCGTAATTAGTTTTTAAATTAAGAAATGTTAAACTTTAATTTAATTCATTTTCATTTAATTCGTTTAATAATTTTAATTTAATCAATTCATCAACAAAAACACCCACAATTAATTTTGTATTCGGGTGAAGACTTTTCGCATCTCTTCTTAAAAAGTGAAGCGAAAATAAAAAGCCACAAGGACACGTCATTAAGTTTGGTCATGTCGAATTTTATTTAAATTTAAATTTTAAAATTTTAAAATTCCATTAAAAAACGTCAGAAAATATAAAAAAAATAATTTTATATTTTCGCCTTCAAATTCAGTAAATTAATGCCATGTCACGCAACCGACGAACAAGACCCACCTCCATTAGGAAAAAAGCTGAGCTTAGATTTTTACGCAGTTTTTAAAAAATCAATTGCGCGAAGAAAAACGCAAGAAAATGGGAAAAAATTAGTGAAAAGTGTCAGTAAGCGCCCGAGGCAGTGAATGAAGTGGTTTTAAATCAAAAGTATACGTGGTTTTGTGTTGTTTGCTGGAGGCATCATTATCATCTTTTAAATTTTTCCTTGCGAGTGAAAAATTTCTTCCGCGGACTTTTTTTTTCTCTTCTCTTCGCTTTTCTCGTTTTATATTCAAACTGACTGGCAAATAAACACAACAGAAAGAGAGCGAAAAAAAATTTAGTGTGCGGCGCGAAAAACGTTAACTAATAAATCGAAAGGAGATGCTCTAAAGTGGACATTATCAATAAAAAAAAAAGTAAAGATTGGAAGATTAACGATCAAGGGAGTGTACACAAGTGAAATTTTAGAGGAAAAAAAATGAATCATATTGGCGCGAAAACGGAAGCAGCACCTTCTGCATGGGATCAGCTGGCTCAAACACAAAATTATGAGCATCCTGTGCGACAAACGACACAACTCAACGCTCCAAAGCCGCCAATTATCAATCCAACGCCGTTGACACCGACTCAACCGCCAATTCAACAACAACAAGTACAATCACCGCCGCAACAAACCGATCAGACTAAGCTACCGGAATATGGAGAAGAGCTGCATCCCGAATTGGTATGTGCAATTAGATTCTTATATAGGTGTCTAATTAGAGTAATAATACTAACTATTCGCAGGTGCGTCAAGGATGGAAGAAATTTTGGTCTAAACGAGAAAATCGACCGTACTACTGGAATAAGATAACGAATGAATCGTTGTGGGAGACGCCTGTGCTGAATAAATTCGATCCACTGACAGATCCACTTGGAATTTGCAGTAACACACCGACCGGGTCGAGTAGTCCTCATTCTCCGCTGCCGGGACCATCGAGACAACCATATAAGCCGCCTCTGAAGAGAAACTTAAGTCAGCCGAATCAAGCGCAGCCGCCAATGAAGAAATTTGTGCTTTCCGGACCATGGGATTTAGAAGTGCAATCGAATGTGTACATTTATAATCGACCTCCAGCACATCTGCTTCATCCACACCCTGAAATTGAGTACATGCGAGGCGTCGCCGCACAAAAACTCTTTCAAACCTACGAGAACTTGTGTCAACAGCGAGAATCAATAAAGGCGCCAAAAGGATCATTCAATCGGTGGCTAATGGAGCGAAAGGTGATCGATAAAGGCGGAGATCCTATTCTTCCTAGTCAATGTACGTCCGAAGTGTCGCCTTCAATGTATCGGGAAATTATTCAAGATATTCCCATCAAACTTGTTAAACCAAAGTACACGAGTGATGCTCGCAAACAACTCTCGCGTTACGCTGAAGCTGCAGTGCACATCATTGAAAATCGTCCAGCGCCGGCCGAGAGCAAAAAGATTGTGAAGTGGAATGCTGAGGAGACTTTTGAGTGGCTACGGAGGACTGTTGGTGCGTCCTATGAGGACTTTCAAGACCGGTTTGTCATTTACTAATTCTTGTTTGATTATTTTAATAATTAATTTCTCTCAATTTTATATAGCTTGGATCATCTTAAGCGACAATGTGAACCGCATTTAGTAGAAACTGTAAAAGGTAGCGTTGAGGCGCTTTGTTCAAAAATTTATCATCTTTCGGTTGAACATGTGAAGAAGATTCGCGAGAGACATGTGCAGTTACTTAAAGAGAATGGCTTACACGATCCAATGCCGCCTCTACCACCTTCACTTCGCAAAGAGGAAATTTGTTCGGCAATTTTATTCGCACTGCCGCCAATTCGATTACCCGTCGTTGACTATCAATTCGAGCGCGATCACATCAATGTCAAGTACACGCATCCATCGAATCAGCAGCCCGATACTCACACGCTCAATATGACTCACTTACAAAAATTGGAACAACTTTATCGTTATAATTGTGATGACAATTTTTCTCTCTTCATTCCTCGCTTATACTGTATGCTTAAGCGATATTCAACATATTTGGGCAACTATACGCCCCTCCAGCAGGAATCGGAAATGACGCAGGCTACAATTCCGGCGTCGGTATTTCACTGCTTGAACATTCACTTCGGAGTTACTTTTGAGTGCTTTGCGAGCCCACTCAACTGCTATTTCCGTCAATATTGCTCTGCATTTGGCGACACTGACTCTTACTATGGATCGAGGGGGTAAATATAGTAATTAAATATTTAAATTAAAATATAACTAATATTTTTTTATCAAAAATTTCAGTCCATTCTTAGACTTTTATCCAACAAAGGGTTCGTTTCAAGCGAATCCGCCATTCTGTGAGGAGCTAATTGATGCCACACTACAGCACATCGATCGACTGCTGTCCGATTCAAATTATCCATTGAGCTTCATTGTTTTTCTCCCAGAATTTAAGGATCGACCACTTAAGTGTATGTCACGCATCGAAGATAGTGTTTATAAGCGCAAATTACTTGTCGTACCTGCAATGGAACATGAGTACCGTCACGGATATCAGCATGTTCTTCAAAAGTGAGCTACATATATTTTATTTTTGTTAATTATTAAAAGCTAACTAATCATAATTTATAGATCTGAGATAAATGTTAAAAGCACGCATTCAACTCTTGTATGTTGGTTACAAAACGACCAAGGATATCAACTGTACAAACCGACAGACCCAGCAATAGACGCATTTTTGGAGTCATATCGACCCGGCAAAGATAAGAACATCGAGGCAGCGGTCGCTGAGAACTCTGTCACGAACAACAGTGGCAGTGCGAGTAGCAGCAGCATTGCTACCGAAACAAACAACAAACCTGTATAATTTAGACTTCTTCCTATCATCTCTAAACACTCCTATGCAGCCATATTTGAAAGCGATTTATTTTTCGATGGGAAGAAAGTTATTTCTAGCATATAAGGAACGTTGATTAATTTTACTAAAGAGATGATATGAAAAATTATATAGTTCACGACAAAAATTATTTGTGTGATTGATCTAATAGAATTTTAACGATATATAATTCAAATCCCCCCTCGTTGATGTCGAGAGTGAGAGAGAGAGATATTAAATGAATTTAAAATCTATAACTTATATGATTGGGGCTGTTTTATTGGGAATGCATTTGCATAAATAATTTAAAATCAAGTTTTTAAAACATAAAATTTTGAATTATTTTTCTATTCTCAAAAAAAAAACATCTCTCATCTCCATAAATTTGTGCACTCTTCATTTCTTTTTGAGTGTCATGCCGAGTTTAATTTCTCAGATTTAAATTCGCAAAAAACGACAAGTTTCTGTTTCATTTTCAAAATCACGGTTTTAATTTAGATGTCAAAATTCATTGAGGTGTCGTCTTTAGCTTATAATGCAAATTAAAAATATATTTAAAGAACTACACAGAACAGAATGATACAAATTTAAAGTAAATTTTTAAAAATTAAGGTGATTCTAAGCTGTACTATTAAAATCATAATTAGCCGAATAAAAAAATACTTTCAATCCTATAAATATAATTTTTAAAGTTTGAGGCAAAGCTCAACGGACATTTCCAAGTCGGCCCGATTCGAAGAGACAATTTTGAGTAATTCAATCTTTTTCTTTTTGCTATCATTCGATTGCAGTTCGTAAAGCGTCGCGCAGTTTTGAAGGAGAGTCTCATGCAAATTGTTTTTAGGATCTGAATAAATTGCCTGCTCATAGAGTTTGATTGCTTCGTGCATTTTTCCGTTGTAGAGAAAACACACTGCGAGATTATTGATTACCTATAAGGAGGAAAAATTATTATCGTGAGTTATTTTTGGAAAACGTTCGTTACCATGACATTTCTGCTATTCATCTCGTGTGCTTTTTGGAAGTACTTGTGAGCTTCCGTGTAGTCATTTTGAGCGACTGCAACTAAGCCCTTATTAACGATCGATTTAAGAATTTCGTCAGCACATGTAGGCTTGATGGCTGTGAACTTTTGCTCCGCCGAAAGTATGTCACCGCATTGAAGGTATCTAAATTTTTAAAATTAAAAATCTTTTTTAAAAATATTTTTAATTACTCACACTTTACCCCAAGCCGAATGAATTTCAAAGATAAATTCATTCTTAAGATTCGGTAATTTTAGCAGGGCATTAAAAGTCTGTTCGATTAGATCGAAATTTTTAAGATAAAGTCCACACGTGACGATGCAACACAGCACTTTCAACTCTCTTTCCTTCCAAAATTCAGCTTCTTCAGTCTTTTGAAGATTATTAAAGAAGTTTCTGATTTTTCTAGTGACGGCAAGCATGAAAGTCAAGTTATTTAGAGCTTCCTTATGCTTTCCAATTTTAATTGGTAAATCACATGCGAGCAAAAGTCTGAACGAGAAGCTCGCTAAACTTCCTTTTTTACTCTTGTAGGGCTGAGGTTCATTAAAGTCATAAAACATGTCGGAATTGTTGAGCTGTTGAAAAGGTTCCGCTTCCTTTCGCGCTGTCTCATATTCACCTATCTTAATAAGTAATGCAATGCGACTATACCATAGCTGCAAAGAATGAATCGAGTGCTTGACACCTTGTCCTTTCTGATTAGATCCTTGACCGTAGTTTGCTAGAAGCCTAGACGTTAATCCAATAGCTGATCTATAGCACTCATCTCCGATTAGGTTCCTTATGCCATTGTCGTCGATCGTCAAGTTTTCAGAATTTATATGCTTTTTCCTCTTCATTATCTCACTTGGACAAAGGTTGTTAATTGCTGTTGCTATCGGGTCATTGATTAACTCAATTGATACTGATGGTATTGTTGTTTGATTGTTGTCTTTTTCAGGCAAAAGCCACAAATCACGCACTTCTGGATGGATCATTTTTTCGGGAGTTTCTTGACAAATTAGAAAAGTTTATATTTTAATGACATTTTGCGAACTAAATCAACTTAAAATGATAATTCTCGACATTCTTACCATTAATCTGATCAAATAAACTCGGAGGATCGTCTTGAAAATACTTTTTTAGTGTTGGTTCAGTCATTTTAGGAAATTTGAAATGTTATTGAAATTTTTATTTTTTTATCATCCAGCGGGGTTTTTAACTTTTTCGCGTCTCGCTGCACAAACAATTTTGATATATGCTGAAATTTATTAAATGCAATGAAAAAACACGCAGAATACTTTTTTTTATGAGGATTT
This sequence comes from Tanytarsus gracilentus, assembly GCA_038502055.1. Taxonomy (NCBI): domain Eukaryota; kingdom Metazoa; phylum Arthropoda; class Insecta; order Diptera; family Chironomidae; genus Tanytarsus; species Tanytarsus gracilentus. Next base: position 5,041,840 of record JAXRKN010000044.1, on the reverse strand, counting down.
TTGAATTTATTTCAAAATTAGAATGATGTTGACAATTTTCTTACAGCTTATTCCTCGTCAACAACGACAGTTGTCTTTTCAGAGACATACAAGCCATCCAAGAACTTACGGATATCCTTGTTTTTCACGGTGGTCGAATGTTGAATCAAGGAGGCCGAGAGTGAAACTGCTTCGATGTCGTTACCCTCGAGAATCAATTCGTCCTTTTGCTTTGCGGAATTGACTACTGTAACACCGGGTTTCATTGTCACTTTGCGGATATGCTTCTCGCCCAAGAAGTTGCGGATCTCGATGACTGTGTTGCTCTCGGAAATGACACAGTTAATGGGGAAATGAGCATGTACTGCTCTCATCTTGTATAGGAATCCCTTTGTCACACCTAAAAAAATTTTGCGTTTGTTTAAAAACAATTGCGTTAAAATATTTCAATTTTTCTTGCTCACCCTTGATCATGTTCTCAATGTGACTGCAGACGGTACGAACTGCGGCAATTTCCTTCTTAGCACCGAACCACTTCTCGACCATAATTTTCTTACGATTAATCATACGAATGTCCATGGCGAGATGACGAAAATCGCGGGTAAGTGTTCCTCGTGGACCGCGAATTGTCACAATACGTGCATTCACTTTGGCTCCAACGCCCTTTGGAAGCTTCACAACTTGATTGCTGTTGATAAGTCTCATCTTGAATCTACAATGAAAAAAAGAGGAGAAAATAACATGGTGAGGTTAGTAAAAATTTATTTTGCAAAATATCTCGCCATAATTAATCGCGCGGAGTTAAATTTGATTTGAAATGAAGGAAGATCGATGTTATTAACAATTGTCGATTAATTGCAGTGAAAATGTGCGAAGATTTCCCAATGAAATTAAGAAAAAATATTTACCAGCGAGTTAGATGTACTCGAGACGACGCAGAAAAGGAAGAATTTGATTGCGTCTTTTAGGGAGGCGAAAATATTTTCGCATCTCTCTTATTTATTTAACCATTTAAATGGTACTTATAGGTTTAAGATTGATATAATTTTAATGCTAAATTCAATAATTATTTAAATTAAAAAAATATTAGTGTAATTAACATAAAAGTTTGATGAAATTTCATAACGGCTTAAAAGATTTCAAATCAAGCAGGGGGAATTTTAACAGGGGTTAAAAAGCGTGCCGAAGAGCACTCAAAATCACTTTTTTTTTGTGTGAGTCGAGTGTCGAGGCAGGAAAAATGAAAGAAGAAATTTAAAGTTAAATTTTGTGCAGGAAACATCTTTCCTAAGGACATTTTTTTAATCTACATGATACTTTAATAGTACAAGCTACCAGTGTGATACAGTTGAGTTTAAGTGCGTGATGGAAAAATGTAAGAATTTGTGCAAGAAAATTCCCTCGTTCTGAAAACGACGGAAAAATTCTCTCTCTCTCACTTGCTCGCTATAGCTCGGCGATATTGAAAAAAGATTTCGATGAAAATCGCAGTGAATTTCTAACGTTTTCACAAAATAATCGCCTCCAAAAGATATCTCGCATTACATGTTAGCGATTAAACGTGCTCGAATGTGAAATTAACATAAACTAAATGTGCCAAGAGAGGTGTAAAGTAAATTCTACGCAAAAGCCACAGAACTTTTTTTTTTGAAAGAAGAAGAAGAAATAATTTTTTTTTATCGAAAAAGAGAAAAAATTGTTTCTGCTCATCTTTTACTCTGGCCCAGAGTGAGGAAAATTCCGGTAAAAACGTGATTAAATCGATGAAAGCTCAAATTAATTAGATAAATATGAGATATAGACTACATGACGACGCTCCTACAGAAATTTTCCATTACCTATATAGAATTTCTATATAGAGTTTGCTTAAAACTCAAAACGATCATGGTTAAAATATAACAAAAATTTCGAGTCTGCATGCGATCATAAGAGTGATAAGAAAAATTTAAAATCCATACCACACTTTAAAGTGACTCTAATGCCGCCGCCACCGGTTGTGAGCTCTGTGAAATAAAATAAAATAGAGTCGGCAAGAAGGCGCAGCGAAAGTAAAAATTATGTACATGGTGGAACGCGAGAAGAAAATCAGATGTGTGTGGAGAGAGAGAGAGAGAGAGAGAGATGGTTTTCTGGATGGATATTATGTAAAGAAAAAGAGAAATATATAAGCGCACACATAATTTTCTTCCTCTCCTCGCATGGAGAGTCGGAGTGAATGAAGAAGTATATAATTATAATATAAAGGTTTATGTAAAGCACACACTCGTTTTAGCCGTAGATGAGTGAGAGAAAAAAGAACAGCTTTTGCATGTGAAATATCAAGGACATTGAGATTTTTCTACATCTCATCATACATGTGTGCGCGCTGCAAAAAAAAATGTATAATATTCATACTGCTTGACTATTTAAGAAACAGAGGAGGAAAAAAATATATAATATTTCTGTGTTTGCCGCGCGCGGCACATGTACAATACAATTTCAATTTATCATAATGTCAATCAACAATATCAATCATTCGATGCTACCATAATCCTTTCATGAGCTGTTGATGTGCGCCTTTCAGCTTCTCTTTTCTCGCGCTGTCACAACTCTATGCTCTGACTCTATATAGATAACTCAGCATCACCATAATTTAACTCTCGCATATACACACAGTACATATTATTATGTAAAAAGGAAGCCATTAGCAATTATTTAAATTATCATTGTGTGCCTTCTTATCATCTCAACTCTCTTGAACGCAACAAAATTCAATTAAATTTAATTAGTTCAGAAATCTCGCGTGGCTTAATAGCGAGAGAGAGAGAGAAAGAAAAAGACACAATAAAGTGAAATTAGCGATTGAATGTACGCACATTTATATACGATCATATAATTACTCTTAAGAGTTTTGCTGCTCTGTGAGAACAATCGATCGATTAAAAGAATTCCTTCAATGTATCGTCGCCGAAATCAGAAAACGAGAGAACTGATGGAATGGAGGAAGGAACATAGAAAAAAAGCACTTGAATTGAAAGGCTTCAAAAGAAATAAATTTTGTGTGTTAATGGCTACTCGCTGAGCGAACGAGCAAGCGAAGAGAAAACATGTTTTCACCATCATCATTTATATCCTTTTTTTTATATATATGTGTGTTTTTTCTCATTGCCTTGTATAACTCGGTGGAATTAAATCGAAATGTGTTTTGTTCCGAGCACATGATGATATTAAATTTTTGTAACTTATGAATTTTTTTCCCTCTTCTCTCCGCTATAGCTAAATGAAAAATCAAAGCTGTGAGAGTGAAGAAAAAAAAATTATAAAGAAGGAAGATAAAAAAGAAGTAAATTGAAAAAAAAATACCTAAAGGAAAGAAACTACATAAAAAGGGACTCCTTCTGCTCCAATTGATTGACCATTTAAGAGGAAGTTATCGCAGCAATTTAAAGAATAAAATTTAATGAAAGTGACGACGACCAATGAAGTGATTTTTCTCGCTCACATACACGGGAACTTTTTTTATGATGAAAATGTGTAAAAAATAGAGACTTAAGAATTGGAGAAAAACATTTATAGAAAAGTGAAAGTGCGACGACATAAGAAGATTAAAAATTGTTAAGTCAAAACTCCGAGAAGTTTGATGGTTTCATCAAATACGCTAACGAACATAAAGATGACCAACGCAATAAAGGGGATTGTGAGTAAAAAGAAGAAGCGATACAAAGAGGGTGGATATGATCTTGATCTCACATGTAAGTACACGATTTTTTTACAAATTTCACCATCTATTTATCTACATAGTGGATATCAGCAATACTTGCGTCACATTTATTATATTTACTTTCTTTTGATTGATAGACATACGCGACAACATAATCGCTATGGGATACCCGGCGAAGAACCTTGAAGGTGTTTATCGCAATCATGTTGACGATGTTCTTCGGCTTCTCGAGGCAAAGCATAACAACAATTATAAGATTTATAATTTGTGCGAAGAGAAAAAGTATCAATACGACAGTTCGACGTTTCAAGTAAGACATTTATTTTAGAGTAAAATATATCAACATAATTTTCGCTCAACAGAGAACCGCATGCTTCCCGTTTCCCGATCATAATCCACCAAAAATTGAATTAATTCAATCGTTTTGCAACGACGTTCACAAATGGCTATTGGAAGATGAGAAAAACGTTGCGGCTGTGCATTGTAAGGCTGGCAAAGGAAGAACAGGTAAGAAGAGAGAATTCTCTCAACCGATTGACATATTGTTTTATTTTTCGTGCGGTTAATATACTTCCATCCGCGGTTTCATATAAATACTTATTACTCAATATGTTGGTTGTTATGTGCGCATAAAAATTAAGACTCTAAAAAAAGAACGAACGTGAATGAGATGCGAGAGAGAGAGGAGAAAAAAGGAAAGCATTAAAAATACTGAAATACAATCTTTTTGCCCTCCAGCATGCAATAAACATTGTTGCCTCGCGCTATTCTGTGTATACAGTTTAAAATTTCTTTTATATTCTCTCTCGAATGATTTCACTTATTGCCATTAATTCGTTTTGAAGGTACGATGATATGCTGCTACTTAATGCACAGTGGACAATACTCGACTGCAGCTGAGGCATTAAATTACTACGCTCAGAGTCGAACGACGGACAAGAAAGGAGTCACGATTCCATCACAGAGACGATATGTGGAATATTACTCACAACTATTAAAATTAAATCGGCCATATGTTAAAGTAGCAATGAATGTAAGTTGGCAAATTGCAATCTAGAACTACCACTTTAAATAATTTTCTATCATTTTTCCTTTAGATATGTGAAATTAAGTTGCATCATCTTCCACGAACTTTCGGTACCCTCACGTACTCGATAACCGTGCAAGGATCAAAGGTAAATATGCGTTTAGAGCTGACTACCTTGTAATGAAATTAATACTTTAAAATACTACTTCCAGATTCACTCAGAGCAACTGACGGATATAAAGCGTGAGAAGGATGTGGAAAATGTTGTTTCAATCAAACTCGATCGCTGCCTTGTGCTGATGGGCGATGTAAAAATTGAATTTTCGAGCACGCAAATTTTAAAGCACAAACAAAAACTCTTCCACTTTTGGTTTAACACATTTTTTATTAATGAGATAACAAGAGGTAATTAAAATTCATTTGCATTGATCCGCTAATTTTTCTAAATCGCTCTCACCCTTCAATTAGTCGATTCGGACGGTAATGTGATACATGAATTGAACAAGCCTGAAATTGACGACGCACACAAAGACAAACAGAAAATGTTTAGTGAAAATTTTAAAGTAAGTCCGCTCCTTAACATATAAATTTATAGAAATGAAATTAATTGAACTATTTTCACAGATTGAAACAATATTTCAAAGAATTCCACAAGGAGGCATTAATCACATTAATCGTATGCATGATATGCAAATCAATAACCACAATACAAATGGAATTCTTAACAATGTTCACACGAGATATAACAACAATCATCATCTTAATAATAATAACACTATAAATAATAACGATGTTAATCACCACCACCACGCTGCATACAACAATTCAAATTCAGTCTCAATCGAGTCTCAAAATAATTCAGAAAATCACAATCATAGTACAACAGCCGCATATAGGAGCGCATCGTCGAGTCGAAATAGTTATCAGATTTCATGTGGCACAAATGAGATGCGTCACAGTCGAGGTGACAACTATCCGACCACATCGGAGGGCTCCAGTAGTCCAGAGTCCTCGTCTGACTCGTCAGAGGAATGGGAATCGGGTGAGTTATTGTCTCTACAATATCTGATATGATATCATCACTCTAAAAACCTCTAAATTGCCGCTCATTATCGCTCACATCACACACCTCTTTTTTTCCTCTTATACTCGCTTAATGATTGTTGGCTTCTTCTTTATCTATCTGCTTTATATTTTCTTCTTTTGAATAAAAAAAAACGATTTGGGAATTTTATTGTGCAATAATAATCGCGCTCTCTCACAGCTGCTTGACCCGCTTTGAGGTGACCTTGCAGGTTTCTGGATCTTTAGCGTGCTCACAATAAAATTTCCACTTCTTTAGTTTATTTTATTTTTTGCTTGCACTGTAGCTAGTCACACTTTTTATTATATTGGTATCTTTTGCTCTATATAATTACTAAATTTTGCTGTACTATATTCCTATTAAAAAAAGAATTATCTTAAAAATTTTTTTTTGATTAAATGAATCAGCCATCATCAAGTTTGTCATAACTAAGAGATAAAAAATTAATAGAAACAATTTTGCCTAGTTGGTAAAACTTGGTAAAAATACACATATATGAGACAGTGTTTGCCGATAAAAAATCCGATCGAATTAAAATAAAACACACAATAAATTTGTTTAGGTGCTCAGCCTTCATGCGACAAATTCCAAAATGAACTTAAGGCACGTCTCATAATGAAGCGGAAGCGCTTAGAGCGCAGGAAAAGTAATCGAGTGCGATTATCGAGTCCGAAAATTAGTGATCAGATCCGATGCAACAGCGGCAGTCGAAAGTACTCTGGCTCGTCAAGTGTCGAAAAAAACCATCAATCAACATCAGCGAATTTAAATTGTTTTAATGCGAAAGAGACGGTTGTTGCTAATGATAGCAGCGATGATGATGATGATGATGATGATGAACAAGAAGATAAAGTGGAAAAAGTTTCTTCTTCTTCTTCCAAGTCCAACTTGAATCTCACGTCGCTCAAAAATCGACTCAGTACAATATTTCATCGCTTTGCCGGGACTGAGTCTCCAAAGGAGTCACCTCCATTCACTCCAATTCGACGCAATCACACGTTCGATATGCTGACAAATTATTTCCGGTATCGCACAAATCCACAGATTAATTTCGACGATGTCCGCAATGAGCTTTTAACTCTTCGACAATTTAGCGAGGGCTGTGATGAAGAGAATCAAGATAGAATAAAAGTTTTAGATAAGTGACACAAAAAAAACGAGAAAAATTTTGTGAACCCAAAAAGAAGAATTAAATTTTTATATTATTTTTTTTTCATAAATATAATCTTAAAACATATTGTTTAAAATCTCATCTCTCACTCTCTCGATAACTATATGACTCACCAAACCATCATGTACATTCATCTCTCTGTCTTCACACATACATTTTTATTGGGAATTCTCATTGAAAATCATCTGCCCTTTGTCTTTCATTGTCTCTTTCACTCTTTAGTAGCGTAAATTTTTTTATTACTATTAATTATCGCTGTTCTCATGATCATATAATTGTGGTTATTGGGCTTTTCTTTTTCTCACTCAATCTGTAAGCCTCAAAAAAAACTCTTTTTATTCAATCTGGGACCTCAAAAAAACGCATTGACAATCACCAAAAAACCACTTTAGAATTAAAGATGCGAGTGTGAATTTAATTAATATTTTTGTAATCGCTTCACAAACCCAATCCTTATAAAATAGCAAACAAGACAGAGGATGACGAAGAGGCAGAAAATTCAGATTTTTCAAAGGAACCGTCATCGATCAATCGAAATAAGCTCGTCGACTTTTCACACGACACTTTATCCAATTCACTGAGGCGACCTTCAAGCTTTGCGATTGAAGATGATCACGATTCCGAAATGGCATCTATGGATGAAGGCGTGAGTGAACCCGATAATAACGATATCAGTATGAACAATTTACAAAGCACATCTAGCAGTAATAACTTTGCTCGATCATTTATTAATAACACGGCTCGTAGAATGTCGAGTGGCATTGTGTTATCTTATAATTTTCTTAAAGGCGCGAACAGTAATCGAAGGGATTCAACCTAGCTCATTAAATTAGTTTTTAAAAATTTATGTTGATTTTTTTCCATCTGTGTGTGTGACAACACTTCTTCCTCTTTTTTAAATCAAAATTAATTAAATTATTCATTAATTAGTGTGGTAATCTTCAAAAAAAGAGAGAATATATATTGAAGAATGTTTTTGTTTCTTTAATTTATTCTCAAAGAGACATTCTTCAAAACCCTTCAATGTAGATTTTACATGCATGAATAGTAATTGTTACGATAATTGAAAAGATTTTAAGTTATTTTAAGTTTTTTTTGTTTATCTTACAACCTTCAGAAACATCTTCCGAATTAACCCGGAAGGATGAGTAAATTTATGAATGCTTTGAAATCGAAGAATTTCCGAAAAATGTTGAATTGATTTTTTTTCTTTGGCTGTGATGAGAATTTTTACATAAACTTCTGTCGGTGCAAATAAAATATAATATATAGGAAATAAAGATTTTTAAGGACATTTTGCAGACAAAAAAAAAGATTTAATTAAAGGACGTAAAATTTAAAAAATTCCATTAAAATTCGTTATGACACCCATTACAAATCTGTAGTAATATTTGCCTGCTTGATTTAAATAGCTTTCTTTAATGATGTTTGCACTTCTTTTTTAAATTTATTGTATTTTATTTCAGTGTTCTAATAATTTCTCAACAATTTGTTTAGTAATAATTGTTATGCAAAGTGTATCATTTAGAAAAGATTGTACATATAATCTCTTCTTTCTCTTTCTCTCTTTCTCTCTTTCATGCTGCCTTGATAACCTCCTATCTGTTTAAAAAAATGAATGTTCATTATTCAGAAAGCTTAGTGCGCTATAGGCTTCTCTCCGAGCCTGAATTATCAAGTTTATTAAAGACGACAATATCAAATCATTCGATTCAATCTTCGCAACAGTCATCTCACAGAGACGAGTCCTCATCTGATTTGGATATGCCAAAAAGTAATGTCAAGGATCAAAAGAAACCCTCTTCTTCTTCTTCGTGTACGTCGAGTAATGATAAGAAATCACAAAGTAGAAATAATAATAACATGGTTCAGGCATAATTAAGTGGGGGAAAAAGTGTTTAACATCAAAACTACGTGAAAGTTTATTTTAGAGTAAAAAATTTGATTGGGGTTTGTTTATAAATTCGGTCACAAGAACTTTAAATTTGAATTTTTTTAAAAACTTTCAAAGCGTGACGTAATTTTTAAATTCGCCCCAAAAAATTATAAAATGATGAAAAAAATTATGGTTTTAGTTTTTCTCTATCGTAGTTTTTCACCTTTTCTATTTAACATATAAAAATTTTTGCAATCGAAAAGTAAATTTTTCTGCATGATTTTCCCTCCGAGTTTAAAATTGATGAAACTTTCACACTTGGTGATGGAAATTCTCCTCTTTACATATATGCAAAAAAAAGTTCTCCTCTTTATATTTTTTCTCTTTAAATTTTGTTTTCCAGGAGAATCAACCTATTTGTGATTAAATACCTCATCATCAGTTCTTTTATAAAAGAGCATACGCACGTGTGACAGATTTAAGAGAAAACTTTTTCAATAAACGACGTTCCTGAAAAATTTTAATTTAATTAAAATGCTTTCTGCTAAGCTCTTCGCGATGAGGCTTCGATTTTTGTATAATTAAAACAAAAGATTGTAAAGATTTAAAATGATGAAGATTCCTTCCAAATAAATCAGCAAAATGAGATATATATATATATAAAAAATATTGAGTACAAATTTGAGAGAAAATCTTGTTTCAACGCTTCCTTTAAATCCTTTTTATCGAGTCCTAACGACACTTTTTGCTTCGTTTGAAAGTTTTTTTTATAGAAATGGTGGATATAAAGAGAGAAAAAGAATTGTGAAAAGAAAATTGGAAATTTTTTGATTCATTGAAATTGTGAGAGGAAAGCTTGAATGGAATTTTTAATAAATTGCCTTCAACTTATCCTTTTAAAAATTTAATATTGAGTGAAAAGAATCGAGCTTAAAGTCCCCCAAATTTTTATATAGCGTGTTTCAATTTTACTCTTTCGATTTCTCTAATAAACATTTTTTTTTTGTGAGAACATGCGATCGAAAAGAATTCGCAATATGAATGTGAGAAAAGCCTAAATACTTAGTTGATAACGCATCACAATATTTAAAAATGTTCAGTTCGATTTTTAAAGAATTTCGTAATAAAATTTGCCAATATATTGAAAATAAAGAAGGAATGAGGAAGGATGTGTTGATATGTGTAAAAGAAGAATTAGAAATATAGTTAGCTTATGTGGAATAAATTGATTATTTGTGATCAGCTATCACACACACATACACACACACGTTTATAAAATTAAGAATCATATTTTTTATATAAAGTAGAAGAAACATTCGTAGGAAGATGAAGAAAAAATTCAAAGTGAATTAAACTAAGAAAGTACAAATTAACAATTTGAACCGACATTTAGTTCTTTAATTGATCTCCAAATTGCAGGTTTTTATTATTTTTTTGTCAAGTTTATCAATTACCGAATATATAATGATGGATGAAGAAAGTTGTTTAAGTCGAAGTAAATTTGCAATCATATTATGAGAAGAAAATAAGATTTAAGCTCTTGCCAGATGATACACAGAAGTTTTTAATTGCCTGCAGGATGAAAATTTGTTAATTTGTTGCATAAAATACAACCAGCCACAGAGAAAGATTTAAACCCCCTCAACAAAACACACACACACACACATTTAATAAATATATCTATAAAAAAAAACATTTAACTACAAACATACACAAAACCTTTTTGGATTTGGTCGGAAAATTTTCTGAAAAAAAAAATATTAATAAAATTGTAATAGAACACATTCATTCATTCATACATAAGTAATGCTTACAAACTAACATGTAAGGACAAAATAAATGTTAGAAAAGAAAAATAAATGATGAAGAAAGTCGGAGAAATTCAAAAAATATTAATAAAAGGTGATGCAAAATTAAGTGCGCAAAATATGTTTTATTGTTTTTGAATTAAATTATTTACAGGTTTTTTTCAGCTAGTTCACAAGTATATAAATCTCAAAAATCTAAAAAATATTTATATCAAACTTTTTACATATAGCTATTGAGTTTCCGAGAGTACTAAATTCATTTTGATTCATTTCTGCAACATCAAAGTTTAAAAAATACGCTCTTAGTTCTTCAAAAATTTGTTGATATCATATGTGGCTACCAGGCTAGCATGAGTTCACATAAAACCAGAAAATATATATAGTTTCGTTCGTGAAAGAGAGAGAGATGCGACTTTGGTTGCTATTGAGCGGCATTCGAATGAATGTGCTGACTTTCATGCTGCCCTATTCGCTCTCGTTTTCCGCGTTTTTATTCGCATCGAGTTTTTTAGGGAAGCGAAAGAAGTGGCAGTGATGCAATATTTGGCTTTACACATGTGAATAAATTAAATTTTGCACAATTTGTAACTTTCGCAAGATTGTTGCCAATAGACACGAAAAATTTCGCAAACTTGTCTCGCAAATTTGCCAAATTTTTTTTCGAATCAAACAAAAAAAGAAGAATAATTTGTGTCATTGCGAGACACGCAAGATTGTATACGAACATTGTATTGTATAACAGCGAAGCAGTGAGACAACCAGGCTCTCATGAGCGACAGCATAGTACTTAACACCAACATAGAGAGAGAGGAGGGATTTAAACTCCTTTCCTTAATACTTAAAGCGATGACAAAATTGCATCACAAATCTACATAAAGAGAGAGCCATTAGAAATTGCTTAGGACGAGGATTTAGATTTGCAAAGTTTCCAGTGTATAACGCCAAAGAATTCAAATTCTTAATCAAATTCATATTAGGCGATCATAAGCCGCAACATCCCTTCGGAGTATTTTCAAACTCCGACTTCAAATCTTTTTTTTCCTCTTCTTCTTCTAATGCGGAAGAGATGTATATGAGATGAGAGCGAGAGTGAAATAGAGAGATATTTTCGGGTGTATTTGTGCGAGCGACACACACTCAAAAATGCCTCTCTGTATACACCAATCAGCTGTGGGATATATGTGAAAAAAATTTTTTAGCCATGTGCTCACATCACGCGAGCGTTGAAAGACTTTTTTTTCGTATTTCTTCGATGTTTTTCTAATGCGACTTATTAGCATCCCATGAAACTTTTGTACTCTTCTTCGGTCGGATTCTACATGTATGCTTGCCGAGGGTAATCTCACTATCATCTTCTTTCTTCCGCACTTTTATTTGCTCTATGAAAATAGTTCAATGTCCTCCTCATGTATTGTGTGCAATTCTCGTATGTACTTTATGTCTGCTGCCTTCGTTCACGTACAGCACGATGGTACTAGGTATCATGAAGAAATTTTTCACTCGACTATTGTGCAAATCGAGTCCATTGTTGCTCTATTCATGGATGCAGTCGAGAATAAACTTGAGGTCAAAGACACAAAAGGGCGACTATAAAATTTATGAGGTGGCTGTAAAATGGATTTTTGAATCATGTCGAAGGTTTAAAAGCGAAGATTTAAATATTTAAGGGTTGATTTAAAAATTATGTCATGTCATTTTTTGATGAGTATTATTAAAAATTTTATCAAATTTTACAATTTTATTTTAATCAACTATTAAAAAAGTAGAGTCGGAATATTGCAACAGCTCAAACATTATGAACATGATATAAACTCGCTCACTTACTTTAACACCAACCGATTCATGTTGCCCTCACTTTCAGCTTTATGTTGCTGTGCCTGCATACATGATTTCTAAGCAACATAAAAAACTTTTTCTTCTTCTCATTTGTATTAGAAAATATAGCAAAATGTGCGGAAAAGAGAAACTTGGCAGCATTGAAGCATACATCGTGAGTTGAAGCAACTCTAAAATGTTATGAAGCTCTAGTACAAAAAATTAGAAAAAAACACGTCAAAAGAGAAATAAAAAGAAAACCAGTTGTGCATTTTTTTTGCTATTCAACATCGAGACGTATCTTCAGTGCTCTTTTGTGATGATGAAGTGTGCACGCGACGGAATATTTCATAAAAAAAGAAATGAGTTATTTAAAAAAATCACTTGAAACCATTATCCTTACATATTCTGCTAAAACTTTTAATTAATCTCCTGAAAAATAAAAAATTAAAAATACAATTTTAGCTTCTTTTATTATCGTCATGCTTTTTCAAAAAAAATTCGTTTTTATTAATCTTTTTCATGTTTTTAAAAATTTAAATCTGAATATGACATGACCTATGCATTTCTTCTTCTTCTTTTTTTATCGAGAGATAGAGAATCATATATGGGAGTTGACGAACAAAGAAAAAAAATATTGAGGTTGATATAATGAACTAATGGATATTATGTGTATTTTAATTTATTTTGAAGAAAATTTAACATAATTTCAAAATTTTAATTGTTATTTTTTTTTGCAAGGAAGGAAAAAGAGTTTAGATTTTTCTTTTATTGCTAACGATCATAAGTTTTCACTTGTTTTTCCTCTCTTTCATTTTAAAATAAATATTTTTTCTCTTTTATCATCCCTTATTGAGTTTTTTTTCGATTAAAAATGTCCTTTGCTTGAGTCTTTCGATTATTAGTTGTGCATAGTCAGATTGTGAGTGAAATTTAACAATTAGTGCAAGGAGTGAAAACATTTTTCCATTTTTAAATTTATCCATCAAGATTTTTTCCAGTTCATCTTTAGCCCTGCCAACAAATGCGGAGGACGGAGTATTTTTTATTATAATTCTAAAATTCTATTGTTAATGATTGAAAAATGCTTTCACACCAGCGCACTTCTATTTTAGTACGAAATCAATTAAAGTTTGATGACTGAAGCTGCTGAACTTTACTTTACAAGCAAGGATGAAAAATTTGATCTTTTTCTATTATTATTTTTCTTATTCTCGACTCAAACTATGTATAGTAAAAAGAGATAATGAAAATCTTTATAAAGAGAGAGGGGGGAGTTGATGAAGGGTTTATTAAAAAAACAATTTAAAGAAATTCTCATAAGGATTTTTTTCTCTTTCTTCGCAATATATACGATAAAATCAATAAGCAAAAGCAATATATAATAACAATTCATTATGTTTCCATTAAACTCGCACATTGCAGACGCTTCTTTTTTGATGTTCCTTCATATATCGCAATTTTTTATATATTTTTTTTCATCTTATTTACATCGCGCGCGCGTTAGTCCATTCTAAATTCAATGTCGCTTCAACATTCGAATCAGATGTGAGTTTTTTACTTCTTTTTATTCCATGTAAGACATAAGGGGAGAGTTTGTTGTTGTTGTTGTTTGGGTTGTTTCTGTTGCAAATTGTATAAAAAATGTTTCTTCTTCTTCTTCTTCTCAGTTTTTCCATTATTATATTTATCAATTATCTTTTATTATTTAGTAACTTGTAAAAGAGCGCATTTATTCAATAACTTTCAACACTTTACCGATGGCAATTGTTTTATCTGCAAGGGTTAATGATTAAGTAATAAATACACTAAATAACTAAAGGGTGCCACTTACTTTCATCACGCAACGTGAATCGGCCCATCTGAGGGAAGAGCTTAAATTGTTCTAAGCAAATCATACCCGAACATTCAATTCGCATTATCGCAACTTGATCTTGTTTCACAAATCGTGGTCGTGTCTTGGATTTATCCCCGCTCTTCTTATCTACTAAACATATAAGGGCCTAAAAGAGATTTGTTAGGAAATAAGTGAGAAATTAAAATTTAAACTTGACTCACTTTAACAGTCACTTCTTCAGCTGCGCAGTGGATGTGCATGACGGCCGAATATCCCGCACAAATAATTGATTTATGCTCTAGAATAACTACTTGGGCATCGAAAATTTTGCCTGTTTTGATTGGATTGGAAGCGTCGCATAAAACAAACCCGGGTGAGACATCCTCTTCTTCAATGCCCTACACAATGTCAATAATTATAATTTGGTTCAAAATATAAAATAATTCTAACTCACTTTCAGCTTAATCTTGACATTTTCACCGGGACCTACGGATGTAACTTCTTCGTCATCCGACCAAATTTGATCAACTGATACTTGAGTCTATTTATATAATTAACATTAAAGCACTTAATAAGTAAAGTGTGATCACTTACTCGATTAGGCATAACGAGCAGATTTTGTCCTTTCTTAGCAGTTCCTGATTCAACTTTTCCCATGACCACCGTTCCCATGTCTTTGTATTTGTCAACGATAGGCATGATGAATGGACCGTCGGCTTTGCGATTGAGTGATGGTAGATCGTCGATGAATGTAATAAAAGCTGTGCCATCATACCACGGACATGTTGCCTTATCAATTGGCTCCTTAAGTCCCTGTCCAGTTATACCCGATACCGGCATGAATGTCAAATCCTTTGCTTTAAAGCTGTTAAAAGAAGATATTGCAGTCGCGATAAAAGCAAATAAAATAGCTCAACTCACCCGAGTTTCTTAAGATATGGTAAAATTTTATCTTTACATTCGTTGTAGCGCTTCTCATCCCAGTTCACGGTAGGATCATCCATTTTATTGACTAAAACTACCAAATGCTTAACGCCTGCCGTCTTTGCCAACATTGCATGCTCTCGCGTTTGACCGCCCCGATCGAATCCAGTTTCAAATTCACCTTTACGGGCGGAAATAACCTACGAGAGAAATGAGAAAATGTTAGAATAATGAATTTTAAATGTCATTTATGCTCCTCATACCAATACAGCTAAGTCAGCTTGCGCTGCGCCTCCAATCATGTTCGGTACGAAGCTCTTGTGACCGGGAGCATCGAGGATGGTGAAATGTTTTTTCTCAGTCTCAAAGAAAGCTCTTCCGACTTCAACGGTTTTTCCTTTATCGCGCTCTACATGTGGGTGATACGATAATAATTTTCTCAGTAAAATGACTTTGTGTGGGGTTTTTTATGTATCATCTAAAATTACCTTCTTGATTTGTGTCCAGTGCCCACGATAAGTACCAACTCTCTCTCGACTTTTCCCTCGCTTCACGCTCATACTTTTCGAGTGTACGCTTATCAACCATTCCCGTTAGTGACATAATTTGACCGCCAATTGTGGATTTACCAGCATCTAGAGCACGAGTGAGAGACATTCGTTTAAAAAGGTGTTCAACATAAGAGTGACGTAGACGAACTTTCTCATCATCGGTCGTCGTCGTCGTCATCATAATTATCACACACAAACACACACTCACCAACATGACCGATGAAAACAACATTCACATGCTCCCTTTTGCTGCAGTTCTCCTCAACTTTCGGTGGTTTTCGCTTTGTTGATGGTTTTGGCAACGAATCACCTTCAGCAAGTTCGCCATCATCGACATCCATTTCCTACATTACACACATATAAACGCAAAACGGATTAGATCATCAGTATGCCACAGTAAAGATCCACTTACCTCCTCGTCGTTGTCTCCATCGGGAGTCAATATTGTCTCGTCTTCGTCCCACGTATCTAAAGGCTCATTTTCAGTGGCTAAAAGGGACATGACTGTTTCAAAAAAAAAATTAAAATGGGTCACAAAGATTTTTCAATATATATACTGCTACGGTTGCACAGTAAGAGAGTCGAGACTTTTGATGTGGCAACTTTTTCTCTTCAATACTTGCGTGCAAAAAAAGAGGAAAAAGTAAATTTCTACGAATTTAAATTGAATCCTCACCATTTCCATTATTTTCGGGCGTCTCTTCTGTGGACTTTGGCGCCGACACTGGCGGCTCATCGTCAATAGTCTTAGTAAAGCCAAAACTAGGAACGAATTCGACAGCATTTACATTGAGCGTAGAAATTTTTATCGACGTTTCATTTACATCCTGATCGTCTTCCATTGTTCACTAGTTGATAAACTGCTATGCGAGTTATCTATGAAGCGATTGGGAAAACTAAACGATCTCCTTTCACTCGCGAAAGTGAACTTTTAGTAAAAAATATTTCACGAGAATTAATTCAAAAAAAAATCTTTCTTTGAGTGGAGAAAAATGTGGTTACTCGTGCAATTTGCGAGTTACGTACCCTTCATTTTAAAATTTACTGAACGCACGAGGGGCAATCGAATTTTAGTTGGGTCGTGTTGATGTTTTGTCCTATCAAAAGTTTACATTTACCCTCAAAACTTTAATATCATTTTAAAATATTATTTTTTGAATCATCTCTAAGAAATAATTAGCAATTTTGAATGCTCTGAAGCATTTTGAAGTTATTGAGAATAAAAATTTTAACCATCCCGTCACTTTCAAGCGAACCCTTTAAAAGTTTACGCGAAAACCTCACGGAAAAAATTCTCAAATTGAAAAAGGTATTAAAAAGGATTTTAAACTGTCGGAATCAGCAGAAAATATGTCTTACAACCCTCGTCCGCCGCCGAAGATTGAAGGGATGGTTTCGTTGAAGGTAATTTGGCGATTTTTGATGGCTTTTGCGCTTATCACATTTTCACCATTTTTTCACTTCCTGTTTCAGGTCGATAACTTAACTTATCGTACCACACCGGAGGATTTGCGACGTGTTTTCGAGAGATGCGGGGATGTTGGGGACATTTATATTCCCAGAGATAGGTAAATTGAGCATTTTTGAAAATTATTGTTTACTGGATCTTAAAATTGATTGTTGTAAACTTCCAGACATACTCGCGAGAGTCGTGGCTTTGCATTTGTACGCTTCTACGATAAGCGGTAAGTGAAATTTATATTGTCATTATCTTTACTGATGTTTACTTATTATCCACTTAGTGACGCCGAAGAAGCTCTTCAAGAAATGGACGGTCGAGTATTGGATGGACGTGAATTGAGAGTTCAAATGGCTCGCTATGGTCGTCCAACGTCACCAAAACGCGGAGGAGGCGGCCGATATGGTGATCGTCGTCGTGGTGGACGGTAAGTTTTATAGCAAAAAAGTAGCTTCGAAATATTTAATTAAACTTTTACAGTTCACGATCAAGAGATCGTCGTCGACGCTCAAATTCGCGTGACAGAGAGACTCGCAGACGTCGCTCATATTCCAAATCAAAGAGCCGTAGTCGTTCACGTGGCCGTCGTAGCGACAGCAAGAATAGCTCAAGAGGAAGAGAATCGCGCAGTCCAGTTCGCAAAGAGCGCAGCCAAAGCCGCGAATAGAGCGATAATAATCGGGCATTCTCACATAATCTCGACAACAGCTGGCGACGATGAGATGCATCCCATTAAGGTACAATCGTAAAAATTTCAAAAAAGAAAATTTCCTCCTTTTTCACAATATATAACAGAATAGAGTTTAAGAGACAAATTATAATTGCAAGATTTAAACATTTTTTTTGATAGGCGCATAAGACTTTATTTCCATCAGTTTGATAAAAAAAATTGTAACATCCCTATAGATGCTTTTTAAGAATTTCCCTTGAAGTAAAAAAAAAGAATATGATTTTGTGACCTATCTTATGCATCTATATGACCACTTTTAACGTAAAGTTTAAATATTCTTCCGATTAAATGAAATAACCTGAACAATCAATATGATTTCATTTTGATAATTAACTTTGTAAAGACTTTATAGACCTACCGAGTTAAGGTTCATTATTTCCTATTCATTCATTTTTCCTCAATCAAATTCAAATTATCCAAAATTATATCTTAACAAAAAAAAAATTTAGAGAATAAAAAATAATATTCTACTATTTTACATACGCAGGCCGTTGCCGAAGAAAATTATTGTGAGCGGTGAAAAGTGTCCAGTTTCCATGTAAAAAAAATACACGAAAGCATGCTGAATTCATTCACATAGTGCTACATGCTGCTGCACTTAGTGCCAGTGTTATATGCTGCTGCCCATGCAGACGTTGTTCGTGTTCAAAGTATAGTTGGTGTCTTGATGAAAGAGAGAAAGAAAGAGGTTTCTTAGGGGAGTTAAGCAGAGTAGAGAAAGAGAGAGAATGGGGATGGATTGGAGTTGAGGATAGGAGTTTGTTGGTGTTTGAGAGAGAAAGATTTATTGCGGTTTGCTGTTTGGCAGTTTTCCTGACACAATGCTGAAAAATAATCATTTCTAGCTGATCATAATCATTTCTCATTTCTTTTTTTAAAATCAGACACCCTCTCATTTTTTATGTTCCTTTATTTTCTATATTTTGAGCACACTTTTACCTAATTATGCTTTCTTAATGTACACTCAAGTAGAATTATTTTTCCATCATTGCTTAACAATTTACAGGAATGAATTTTAGGAGGACTCGTGGACGTTTAGTTGGATTTGTAGGTTTTTACGGTAAGCTTAAACTAATTTTTGAATGGCAATAAAATGATTTTTAAAAAAGTTAAGTAAACATTTTTTAAGTACGCTAAAAGTTTAAAAGTCAGTTTCAGGACTTTGAGGTCGATTTGATGGCTGGCGATTGATTGGAGTGAAATTTAAGTATCCGTTAGATGTAACTGATCTATAGTCAGAAGCTATCGAGCTATTTTCGTCAGTTTGAGGGGTTTGAAGACGAAAGTCGAGTCCTTCGTTACTTTCATTGAGTCTTCTCTGAATTTGAGCGTAAGTTACGTCGGGTGCGGGTGAAAACCGTGTTGCTGGCGGTGGAATGCTTTGAAGGTAGTTTTGAAGAAGTGCAGCTGTTTGTGGAGGATGATCGGGTTCAGGGTTTTGACTCACCATCTCTGGTGGATTATATGAATCTCCATTTCGACTGTAAGTGTTCATCTCGATTTGTCGATATTGGGAATCTGTTGATTCTTCTTCGCCATACAATTCTAGGTCATTGACGCAAAACATTAAAATTACCTCAAAGACAATTCCAATTACAATTAGTATGGCAGTTATGACGTTTATCCAATCACCAAAAAGCGGTGATTCATGAAGGAAGCATCTAAAGCCATCAGGTGCTTCATATTGACATGTTCTTTCAGCAAGATATGCATAACCGATTTTTCCAGGAATAAATACAAAAATTCCAACAAACATCACCTCAGCAGCAATCGCAAGTGCCTTATCTTGCGGCAGTACAGCTCGAATTCCAATTATTAATTTTCCAACTAGTGTTGATGCGATTAAAGCAGCTGCCATGATTACGAGGCCATGAAATGCAATATAATAAGGTCGACAATTGCTCATTCCGCAGCCACCCTCCGTCGCTATTGAATCTTCTAATGGAATTTCAGAGTCAATGCCACAGCTACAATTTCCAAACATGCGAATTTCATTGATTGTAATTTCAGCGCCACAACCTGAAAGTTCTTGTTAGAAATTCTTAGAAAATTTCAATATTTTTTTAAACTTACCAGCATAGCAAGGCGAATAAAAAGTTTTCACGCTATTCTCGGGACAAACTGGCATAAATGCTGTATCTGCACAAAGACATTCCGATGCGCACATTGGCTTAATAATTTTTCCTCGATATGCGCCAGCAATAGGAGATTTTTCACAGTCAATGAAAACGCTCACTAAAAAAATTTAACGTTTTTTTGATTTTCAAAATTATGATTTAAAAGTACTCACATAAAAAGAAAACGACCACGAGGCTGCATGCACAAATGTTCCACGATACAATTTTCCTACGACGAGAGACATTTCAATGTACAAGATAAATTATTCAATTGTGTCAATTTAATCTCAACTAAGCACGACAGAAATAAATCAAAAAAATCATGCACGAGAGATGAAATTTATTGGAGAGTTCTTACTTAGCTGCGGGATTAGCTTTTGCTATAGTTAATCCGCTGACGAGTATCGCGAGTGCGAGCATCGGTGGCTTGAGAAGGTTCGAAATTAAAAAGGTCGTCCACTCATTCGTGAGTCCATCGATTTCATTAGCAGGCAAGTAAAATCTCGACTGTAAATATTCTGCTTCGTATCGGAAAAAGTTTACAATTCCGGTCTGCACAAAAACGGCCGCAAAAATGTTCAAAAGTACAATTTTATTGGTGAAAATTCGACAGAGTGACGGATAGAAATTGACATCTGCGATAAATTTGCGATTTGAGAGCGATGCGTGACTGTTGTTGGTCGATGTTTCTAAAATATTATCGGCAGCTTGTCTCACGACCGTGCTGAGAAGTTTCCTCGGAAACATGACAATCAAAAATCCCGCGAAAAATAAAAGCGGTGCCAAAATTATCCATCCAAAGAACCAATCGAAGGTTGACCATCCAACAATTACGGAAATAAGTGAACCCAACTGAGTTCCCCAAAATCTGGCGGCTAATGCTGCTGCAATTAACCCCGGTGACTCGTGCTCAATTACATTATCATCCAAGTAGCTTATTCCGAGCGTATAGAATGCACTGACACTCAAACCGATGAATAATTGAAGATTAAAGAGCAGCACGAGGGTGGTCGTACTGTAAACTTGCTTTGACATTAAATTTTCACTACGATGGCGAATGCAAAGCAGCGAAAGCTCTATTGCGTCGAGAGTGTTGTTTTCTTCGGAACTAATTTTAAAAAACGTTAGATTTTAAAATTTTTTAAAGTTATAAAAACTCACTGATGAACCAAAGTTGGAATGACAACCAAGACGCAGACGAAAGCCTGCAGCATGAATAACGCACCAAACCATCCGGTTCTATGAATTCTGTTTCCCCAATAGCCGACAAAAATCGCAAAAACTTGAAAAATTCCGCTCGCAACGAGTAGCCAATCTTTATAGTAATAAAAACAAAAATATTTTCCACGCATTTATCAAAATGTCACAAACACATACCAACAATTCTCGGATTGTACTCATGACTCAGTGCCGCTTGCTTCGCTGAAATTTTAAAATAACTTTCGATTGCACCTTGTATGAATCCACATGCAATTAAAATAATGGTAAAAGTTCTCTTGTTGGCCATTTTCTGGCAGCCTGGCGAATTGCAGCATCTAAGCGCGGTTATGCCGCAATCAATGGAATCTAAAATATTTTTATGAAAGCATGATTGCATTAGTTTGTCTACCTTATCACTTTCTATGTGTGGTTATTAATGTCTTCTGTTGAAAATGAGGTTTGAAAGATTTTTCTTAATTTTAACGGACAAAAATTATTTAAATTATAAAACTTTTTTGTTTGCTAAAAAATTTTATGTTTGCAAAAAATTTTAAAAATTTAAAAATCCTCAATTATAATAAATTAATTTTGTGACGTCACTTTTGAGATTTAAAGTTTTAAATTCCAAAGCGCCGTTAAATTTTTAATCTTTATTTTTTTGCTTTTCCTTATTTTCGGTTGAAGACATTAAAATCACTAATTTTTTCGCCACCTTCACTTATGTTATTAGCATTTGCCTCTAAATTCGGCTGTCTTCTTGAATCTGACCGATAAAGTGATGACGGTCGGATCATTTTATAACGTTAAATTGCACTAAAATTAATGAATTCTTCTCTTTTAAATTTAAATATGAAAACAAACGCGAAGAAGTACCTCTTTACTCGCTCATAGCCACCACCTAACTAAACTGATTAACTCTTGTGATAAGATAAGAGAAATATCGAGTCATTGTGCATTTCATCGTCAGTTTAAAAGAGCTTTCGCATGCGAGGATCACTCGAGCTTATCAGCAAAATGCTTCTTCTTGAGTCGATTTAAGAATTTTTTCTCAAACTCTCAAATCAGTAGCTGGACGGAGTGCGACGTGAATAGACGAAGTAGAAAATAGTTGGAAACTTATTTTTCAAACAAAAAGGTGCTTTGACCATTTTAATTTTGCGATAAGACTTTAATTTTTTATCGACAATTAAAATTTCTTAATCTTTGAAATTTTTTTTCGGCGGGTAAAAGAGTTTCTTAAAATAAATTAATGAGTCAATGCAGAACGAATTTGTTGATCGAAAGAAAGCCGAATTGAATTAAATGTAATTAAGTGGCTTGTGCCCGTAAGCTGATAACTGATAAGTTTAATGGCTTATGACAACCTAATTGAGCAATTTACGATGTGATAATTTTGCGCACTGTCATTACTCTAGTGAGGTCAAAAGTGATATTTTCGAATTTTTATGTTATCTCGAGTGACGCGAAAGTGAAAATTATTTGAAATAATTAAAAAGTCTTAAATTATTTAGATTGCATTAAAATTCCGACAAAGATTTTATTTTAAAATTTATTGAAGCATTCTTTGACCTAAAGACATTCAGTCTGGCATTTTGAGTTAGTAATTAGATTAAATTTATCAACTTGTTTGAAAAAAAAATCAGAAGTTATTGACTGTTATTGACTGTTCAAAAGTGCGTTGTATAAGATCAAGAAAGTTATCTGCGAGTTTATTTGAACAATAGTTTTTAACTACTTGGCGACATTTTGACTTTTGATAAGATTTTGAGACTTTTCTCACGTTCTTGTAAATCCAGGAAATTTAGTAATTATTTTAAAATCCCTCAAGTTAGTCGACCTTCAAAGTTCAGGCAAATCTAACAGACTGTTAGTCATGACCTCGTTCACTTAATTCCCTCCACTTCAGCTCCCTTTATTTTTATCCAAAGACTGATAATAAAATTATTTTATCATTGAAATTCCTTATTGGGACAAAATTGTTTGTTAACAAACACATTTGAAAGGATTGAAAGCTGTTGAACGGAAGGTTTACGATAATGAGTGGCCACAAACAAGACCGATAATGCTCTGAAGTGTAAAGCAAAAAAGGTCTAGAGATAGTTTATCGATAATTTTTGTTGTGAGTTTGATTAAATTTCAAGCGATAAGTCCGAAGCAGTTTAGTAAACACGTGTTGATGAAATACAGGAAATAGTTTTGGCGACTTAGAGGATTAATTACAAAAAATAGGATTAAAAATTATTTTTCAAAAAAAAACGTTAAAATTTCAGCAAATTATGACGCAAATAAAAAAAGAGCAGCAATGTGGAATTTTCAACTGGTATCCGAAGTTTCTTCAGCAATTCGCCAGCACAAGATCATTCATCGGAGTCTATGGTCTTCTCGGGATATTTCAAGCTATGGGCTACATTTACTTTGTCATCACACTCCAGACAATTGAAAAGCGATTTAAAATTCCGAGTCAGACAACAGGTTTAATTTATTAAATTAAAAAAATTGTCGGAGCTTTTCAAATTTTCAATCTATTTGTAGGAATTATCTTAAGTGGCAATGAAATCTCACAGATTTTACTAAGCGTAATTTTAGCATACATTGGAGGAAATAGCAACAGACCAAGGTTCATAGCGATCGGAGTGATCTTTTGTGCTTTAAGTTGTTTCATTTTGGCATCGCCACATTTCATTTATGGTGCTGGTGAGGACGCACTTAAGCTCACGAAAGAATATGCTGATGCTGCTAATATCTCACAGGTTGATTAAAAAATTTTAAATTAATATCCAACGGTCAAACAATTTTTCTCATTCACAGATCGACTTTTCGGTTGCTAAAAGAATGCAAAAGGAATCAAATCGGCTGTGCATTGACGAAGATTTGACCAAGAAATGCGAAGATGAAATTCAATCAATTCTTCCACTTATTCTAATTTTCTTATCTCAATTTGTACTCGGTGTTGGCAACACTCTCTACTATGCACTCGGACAGACTTATTTGGATGATGGAGTGACTAAGAAGAAAAACACACCGATATTGCTGGCTTATGTGAGTAATTTTTAAATCTTTCTAGGTTTAAAGTCTAAGGGATGTTTTAATCTTATAACAAACTTTAATTAAAGTTGACAATTAATTTAATTTAAATAAAATTTTAGGCCTTTTCACTGAGAACCTTAGGACCAGCGATAGGATTTGTGCTTGGCTATGCATGCCTTAAAATGTACATTGATCCAACCAAAACTCCACTCATTGATTCATCTGACCCTCGATGGATGGTAAATATTTAATTTTAAATTTTTAAAAAAATCACGAAATTAATTAAAGCTAATCTTTAGGGTGCTTACTGGTTCGGTTGGGTGTTTATCGGAATAGCTTTATTTTTAACCGCCTTTCTCATTGGAATGTTCCCAAAAGTAATGCCAAAGAAGAAGCAAACAAAGGACTCTGAAAAATTAAAGTAAGAATAAAAATTTAACGGTTTTTTAAATTTAAATCTAAATTTTTAGCACTAATTTGGAAAAAAGTCAACGTCATTTCTTTGGTAGTCTCCAAGAAGAACTTCCTCTTAGACAATCAACCACACGTTTAGATTTAATTGGAAGTGCCGCTGAACTCCCACCAGTCGACAAGCTCTACGACACTCTCATTCGATTGTTCAAAAATAAGCTTTTGATGTACAACACAATCAGTGGAATTTTCTACATCCTCGGTGCTTCCGCATATTTCACATATATGAGCAAATATATGGAAGTTCAATTTCATAAAAGTGCAGCAGATGCGACAATAATTACTGGGCCGTTCACGCTTGTTGGAATGGTCACGGGATTCTTGGTTTCTGGCATTGTGATCTCTAAAAAGAAACCATCGCCCACCAAGCTCTTGATGTGGAACGTTATTGTCGGATTTATGTTTATGGCTGGTGAAATTATTTACCTCTTTCTAACATGTCCTGGTGAATTTTATTTTGTTATTATCTGTAATCACTCAAATTAATACTTAAAATAATTAGATGGGCAAATTCCGATGGTAATCGAGAATGGCAGGCTCAACTTAAGTTCACCATGCAACACCGATTGTTACTGTTCAAACATTGCTTACACTCCAGTGTGTCTAGAAGAAACTGGCGATACCTTTTTCAGTCCATGTGTGGCCTCATGTCAAGCTTACTCAAAGCAAAAAAAGGTAAATTATTTTATTTTAACGTTTTTTACAAATTCAAATATTTTAAAAATATTTCAGCTTTACTATCAATGTGACTGTGCAAAATATCACTTGTCTTCCATTAAACCACGCTTTCCCACCACAACCACACCAATTTCACCTGCAACATCAGCCATCTCGAGACTTAATGAACACAAAATAAATTCATCGACAGATGATTCTGATATCAGCTATGATGAGGTAACTTCTGCTAGTCTATTCGATGAAACCACCGATTATGATCGCAAGCGAAGGTCAGCAGGGCCAGAAGATAGCGAATTTTGGGGGAAAATGACTCCGGGTGCTTGCATTAAAGGATGTGCTTTTGGATTTTATGCTTTCGCAGTCGTTTCATCGATAATCAATTGCTTTGGAACTTCCGGAAGAATCGGAAACATTCTCATTAATTTCCGATGTGTCAGCGTGAAAGACAAGTCAGTGACTCAGGGTCTAATTCTCATGCTTGTCTCGCTCTTTGCTCTCATCCCCGGTCCAATTCTATTTGGAAGAATAATTGATGAAACTTGCATTGTATGGTCGGAGCATTGTTCGGGCAGAAAAGGAAATTGTCAATTGTATGATCAAAAATTGTTTAGATATTATGTAAATCTAACGGCACTGGCACTCACGACCATTGGAGTCTACTTTGACTTTTTAGTATGGCGTAATGGAAAAAATTTAGATCTCTATGGTGAAACAGAGGAAGAATTGAAGCAAATTAAGGAAGCGAATGGAGTTAAGAAATAAATTTTTTTATTTAGTAATTAAGAAATTTTCTATAGACGAATAAAGTATTCCACAAATTTTTTAAACAATAAAAAAATTTATAATTGTTCAAAAAAATCCTGAAAAAATTTCCAAAAAACATTTTTAAATAATTTTTTAAGTTTTTCATAATTTTTATTTCAAATCTTTCCTTTCTTCTCATTACATTACTTTTTGACTCGATCTTCATTTTACATATTTTTGAATTCTCTTCAATTTTCTTCTCTTTTCAATTATGTTTTTCAGCACAGCCCATAATATGTATGTTATTAATATTTTTAATTAAAAATTGTTTTTATTTAAACAATTGCGAAAAGAAAAATTTTCATCGCGTGAGTAAGAAAAGTGAGAAGTATCTTGGCGGTAAATAAAATTTTAATAAATCGATATTATGCCACATTCAAGTTGATATTAGTCATAAAATAAAATAAAAACAAATAACCGGACGCGGAAAGATTTTTAACAAAAAATTCTTTGGAGGAAATTTCCTATATAAGTCATTTTAGCCGAAAATTAAATTTTAGATTAATTTTCATTCCATTCTGTCTTTAATTTTTTACATTCTGAGAAGAAAATATGTTTGTTAAACTTTTTAAACACTTATGATCAACACATTTAGTGGGTTGCCTATGTACAGCTTTTCTAAATATTTTTTTTAAATATAATTCAATGAGCTTAGAAGTGTCCAGCCCCTTGCTAGGTTCACCAAAAAAAATTGGCTTTTAATTTTTAATATCCATTAATGTTTATATCCATTTTTTTTTAAATAATAAAATCGTACGTAACTCAAAAATAATTTTTTTATAGCATTTTTATGTGTAGTTGCGTGGGAGTAATTAAAATATTTCCACTGAGGTCCTTTTTCTTTTCAATTCTATTTCCTCTCGATTCGAGATGTTTTGGATGTTCAGAAAAAATACACATCGAGTGCTGAATGCATTTTATTGCGATTATATTATTAAAAGCTTCTCATTTTTATAATTGCTCAAAAATTTTTGCAATACATTTTATAGTCAACATGTGTCTGCTATTTTTTTTTTGCTGTGTGAGAATAATAACTATTGATTAATTAACTATTTTGACGTGGTTATTTTTTAATAAAAAATACTATTGTTGCTCGCTCAATGAAGCTCTCGTCGATCAATTTTATCAATCTAACAAAAACTCATCGAAGCGATTATGTGAATTTTTTTTGTGTGTGTGTGTGGTTAAAAACAAAGAAATTGTCATCGGTTGTCGATGATGAAGAGGAGAGATTGAGTCGATTTTTAAATCACATCTCAATTTCCCCTCTTACCATCATTTTTTCTACAAACTGTATTTTTTCCTGTCTATTTACATATTTAATTTTCCTCATATGTTTCTCTTTTATAATGTCGTCAGGAAAATTTCAAGAAAATTCTCAGTTGAAAGTTAACAGGTTTCTAGTTTTTTTCTGTGTTACACTTCAATTGTTATAATTCTAAACTGAACAATTTAGTTTTAGATGCAATTTTAAGCTTCACATAATATAATTAATCAGCCATTTCATCTTTTTTTCTTTTGTATAAAAATAATTAATGAATCTCAAATCACATCATCGTCCGTGTCCAAACTTCCATCTCGCATTCTTTCTTCTTTTTTCCGATAATTTAATTCGGAGTTGATGCTTCGATCTCATCCAACTAGCCAGTAGCGTGAGTTACAGCAAAAGTTTAGGAATCATATATGTGTCCATGACACACATACACACACATACTTTTAACATTATGGCAAAAGGAACTTTTTAAATTTCTTTTGCTTGCGTCAAATTTAAAAAATTTTATTTCCTAAAAATTTCTTCTTAATTATACCTAATAGCTCATCATCTATCTAGGATGTCGATTGTTGTTGTTGGTTTGGTGAGGCTTGAGGAGCAGCCGCCATTTGTGTCAGTTGTGTGGTGAGTGCTGGCTGCTGTTGTTGATTTGTCGCGGGCGATGGCTGTTGCTGCTGTTGTGTGATTTGCGGTGTCGGTACGACGGGTGAAATTATTACGGTCGCTGTCGTTAATTGAGAGAGCGTCTCTTGACTAGCATTCGCCTTCAATATCGAATTTTCGACCTCCAATTGATTTATGCGATCCATGAGCTCGGCTATCTTCTCTTTAAGAACTTCGACCTCCTCGCGGACGGCAAACATCAAGTGAGACTTGACGAGATCCTAAAACAAACCAAACAAAAAAATAATTAATTAGTTGACAATTGTGAAAGAAAACATGATCGCATTAATGGCGCTATAAAACTGTCAATAACCTATCGCTTTCTTCTTCTTCTTCATCAGCAGTCTTATGCCCGCAAGCTCATAATTTAACTCTCGATTTCATACGAAGCCAGTTTCGCCGCTAAAGAGGCAATGACAATTACCCAGTGACACATAATGCACGCTGCCGCCGATGGAATGAAATATTTTCACATCGCATATGTACGAAAAGTGAAAATGGAATTGAGCAAAACGAGAAAATCAATTTCGCGAAAGAAGCAGAATTGTGTCACTCGAAAAAAATAAATTATAGATTAGCTCCTGCTCTCTTTTTAGTTCGTTCTTTATTAGCTTATACCCGCGAACACAAATATAATATTTAAGTGCTCATGCATTGTTCTGCGGTGGCTATTAAAAGCATGCAAAGCCAATTTTCTGCACCGTATGCGCTTGATTTGTGGAACAAAGGGCTCTAATTCTCTTTACAAGTAATTTCATATTCTATTGTGAATCATTTAAAATTTTCAATTTTTTTTAAATTTGAATGTTCGTAACTTTAGTGTGCTACCTTTTAGTAATCGATCAATGAATCAATCAAAAGTGAATTAATTTTTAAATTTAAAAATTAAATTAAAATAAATCGAATCAAAGCTCAGCTCAACCACTACAACTTCAACACATTTGATTGCATGCCAATATAAATCAACATCGATAGTAATTAGTCATCGAGTTCAATGCGTTAACAAACAAACAAACAAGCAATAAGTGGTTTAAACTATTACTTAATAATTCGAGGGTAATTAAGACAAACATTTAATTTGATATTAATTAGACGATCGATTAAAATGCGATTCGTAGAAAATTTACATAAGAATTTTCCTTGCACTCGACATAGTCGAGGGCTGTTTCTTGGAAAGTTACGATAGAAAATTTCCCATTCTGAGTCACGCGAAGAGGGTTTGAAGGCCATTAATCTGCGCAATGACGTAAAATAAACTTGCAACTTTACATGAGGTATTTCCATAACAATTTCCTAGACCTTTTTTGTTTACCAAAAAAAAAATTATATCAAGTCCACCAATTTGAGAATATAAATTTCAAGTGAGTCACATTTTCAATTACGAAGCTTTTTTTACGCAATCAGCGATAACTTTTCAATGACAGGAATTAATTAAAGTAAAAGCCATTCGTGAACTTTAGCATCACGGAACTCGCTGATAATAATTCAAGGTTACAATAACTCATGCCGTGCCGCAAGAGATTTCAAAGAGATTTTCCTTAATTACTGAAACATTTTTCATGAAGGAAGCACGCCGAGAGAGGTGAGATGCGTGCACAAAGGAAATTTTCCATTTTTTCAAATTTTCAAAATGGAGAAAATGAAAAAGTGTAAAGAGCAATATAAAAGGTGTAAAATATTAATTAAGGCATTCCGCACAATTCGCTTTCTTTAGACAAAATAAAATTCATCTTGGCACAGGCTCAAATCTCATCTGAACTGAACAGCACATGTGAACGTGATGATTCTCTTGCAACAACAACAGTCAGTCATTCAGTCATGAAACTATTCTCAAAAATTTCCCCTGTCTTCATTTGTCAATAAATAAAATGAGAAAGTTCTAAGGAATTTGCCGTACAATGTAGAAAGTGGAAATTTTATACACTCAAGATCATCAAGTGCTTCTCGAGAAACTTAAACATCAAGTATTCGCACGAGGGCTACACAACTATGTACTTTGCTATTTAATACAGCAATGTGAGTTGCATCTCAATTAGAACAGCAAATGAGGAAGTGTATTGCTAAATTGATAAATATTTACTGTGCTTTGAGGGAAAGAGGAAGGGAAGTGAATTGATTCGCGAAAAATCTCATAAATTTATTTTTTTTGAGTCGGTGCCAAGGGAAAGGAAATATTTCACGGAATTTTGAGAATTACAAATTAAGTCGAGGATTTTTTTAACGGCTTTTAAAAATTTTGTAAAAATTCCCTTGATTTTCTTTCTCACGCTAAAATGTAAATGTATCGTAAAAAAGATTATGGCACCTCTTAATCAACTAAAGTTAATCCCTTTGATACCTCAGAAAACGCCACATTAAAAATTAATGTTTTTTGGCATGACACATATATTTTTTTGGTGTTTTGAGTTAAAAGATCCTTGTCTCGATTATCTCATTTGTTTAATGGAGCGCTCTATATCAGCCCGAAATTCCGACATTTGTCGTGACATGAGAAGATAAATTTTCAGGTGGAATTGAAGAATTTGTGTTCTTCTTTTTTTGCGCAGTTTATAAAATTTTTATCATAAAAAATTATTTCTCAACTAGCTCTCATTTAAAAATGATCAAGTATCAAATTACTCTTTTTAATTTATTTTAGTCGTGACGCAATTGTTGCTACCTTAATTCAAAACTCAAATCTATTGACGTGGATTTTAATTGAGATTTAATGAGGTGAAAATTACAAACGTACAAAAAATCACTGGAACGTGTACATTCGCAAAGGAACCTCATCAGGTGATCAATTTTAAAGTTTATACACCGCAAAAATAAAAGGAGCGAGAGATAATATAAATTGTACTGATAGTGACGTCAATGAAGCAGTTCAATTTCATCGTTCATTGTCAAGCGCGAAAACGTTAATTTTTCTCATGTTTATGATAAATGGAAAGTCAATCAGAATTCATTCGCCACTGCCATTTTCATTAGCAAATATTATGACTCAAATCGCTTGGCGATTTCATCGTCAATTAATGGTTTGTTATGTTCTCTCACTAACTTCTTCTTTTTAGTATCAACACGCCATAAAAAAATTTCTATTTTTGTCTTTAGACTCTGTTGCGTATACACTTGAGAGAGAGAGAGAATGAACAACCCGAAAAAGAAGAAGAAAACTTAATATTTTCAAGCGTTATTCGCTAATAAACATTTATTGAAATGGGAAAATGATAAGATAAATAAACAAGCAGTTTAATGAACAGCAATTGTTTTGCTCTCTCTCTCATTACTGCCAGATTGATCACATAAAAAGACCGACAGTGAACTTACGATGATAAAGCAGAGTTTTAAATCGAGAGGTTGATAACATTTTGACTTATCACAAACCGGTAAAATGGAATTTTTAAACCTTCTGTTTTTATCACTTGTTCCAAAAAAACATTTCACAGCAAAAACAAAATTTTTTCACGGTTTGAAGAACAAGAATTTGTTTATATTTGCTCGTGTGATAATTTTACTATTAAAATGACAACAGGGAAAAAGTTTGAGCCAGATTTGGAGCTTTGCTTTGACTAATTTATTTCTTTTAACTAAAATTCATTTAAATTTTTTCAAACGCAAACATTTCGATTTGCACATTCGAAAACAAAACAATGAATAGTATAAATAAAAATATTTAAAAGTTTTTATTTGAGTTTGCATCACGTGCCGTAAATCAATCGTTAGAAAAGCAGAGAATTAAAATTATAACACCTCTCTTATCATCATCAGCATGTCTCACTGCTTTTTAATTATCATTCACCGATAGCGTGTGTGTGTTTTCATAATTATAGAAAAATTTACGAGACAGCGAGCTTTTTTTACTCGAGAGCTGTCAAAACATTCCCAACTTTTTGAGTGCGCTCGATCAAGAAAGCAAAAATTAAATTGATAAGGGCGGTGCACGAGATAAGGCGATACATACTTTTGCATTTTGTACCATCACGTAGCAAGTTTTCGAGTCTCCTTTCTGCTTTATTTCGTACAACCAATTGTCGGGCTGACACGGCTGATAAGTTAAGGTCTCCATGATTGTCATATCACTCTCGAAAATAAAAAACTCAACTCTGTTGCCCAATAAGTCTTCAGACTTGTTGATGAAATTTTTCTCAAGCTCTTATCAACTAATCACACTTCACGAGCCTGTAATCTAATCTTCTAAGTATTATATATTGTATATGAGGCAGAAAAATATTTGTTGCACGTTTATCAAAACACCGAAAAAATATATATATAACTATTAAATCCCTCGATTTTCTTTCGACTGGAAATAAAATGTCGCACGCGCGAGAAGTGCACTATGTGAAATCAAAATTGAATCTGTTCGCTAGTTTTCACTTTTATAGATGCTTTATAGCTCTTTTTTCTATTTTCTCTGCTTCCACTTTAAACAGTGCACTGTCACTCTGTCTTTATTTAGTGAAAATGAAATCAGGAAATTTTTCCCTAATAGAACTTTTTAAAATGTTTTTATTTTTTTTTGTCTCGCATTCCGTTTGAGAATTTTATTTTAAAATTTTATTTTTGAAGCTCACGGATGCTTTCAGACTTCTCTCTGCTGGGCGACTGAATGTCTACATTGACTCACAATAAAGTTTTATATAATTCAAAGTCACTCGCTTTTTTTTCTCTTCTTGCGCTCAGTTCTTACTCAGTCACCGCAAAAATATCAAATAAGTGAAAACATTCTCGCTTGCTGCCTTTGTGTTGGGGAGGCCTTAAAAGTGCCGATGTAAAGGCACGAATGTGCCACATGTATACTAATTTTTTTCTTCTCTTCTCTCACACACACACTTTAGTGGATATGAATGAATGTATGTGGTGGCATTCACTCTCTCGATTATGAAAAACTGCACTATCCGAATGACATCATGGGGCCATAATTTGATGACGCTCTTGATCACAATTTTTTCACGTCACTGTATTCGTAGTTTGATCATTCGGTCATGCTTTGAACGAGTTATGTGTGAAACAAACACTTGCCGACCCACTGATCTTTGATCTCACAAACAGCAATGGAAACTTTGTGTTGTAGCAACTAATTAGTCATACCCATTTCATGCTACATCACAAAGTGCAGTCATTGACTCCCATCGCGACCCTTTGATAACTCAATTTTCGTTGACAATATTTTGAAATAATATTTTTTTCGACAATTTTAAAGCGTACATTATTTTTTTTATATTATATTAATTGAATTACAATGTATTTAATTTTTTGTATATATTTATTAAAGTGGCACATAAGTACTTGAGGTATATAGAATATTTAAAAGGATAAATTTAAACCTCATTTGAAAACTTTAACCCCCACAAAAAGCCTACGCTCAAAATGATTTCCTTCACCCTCAAAAAAGTGACACTCACGAAATAGATCAATGAGAGATGAGACACATTGTCTTCTTTGAAAGAAAATGAGGATGACGAATCTCTGACATTTTCACGCGTGAGAAGATAAAATTAGTAAATAAAGAGCAAAAATATTTAGCACATTTGTGTCAAATAGCATCAGAGTAAGGCAAGAGCTCAGTAAGGAAATGATTAATGGGTGAAAAGTGAGAAAGAGAGGAAAGAAGTTTTGAAGTCACATCTCCCGCTCATTATCACGAAAAGATTTCGCATGTGCTTGACCTCTTCTCGTCTACATTGTGCTACTATCAAAGCTGACTTTTATGTCAATATTATTATTCTTGAGCTTGTAATTGTAATTTGTGAGTAATGACGTAAATTGCTCTCTTATGATCTCATAACATTATCTCTCGCTCTTTATGTGCAATAAATATATTAAATGATGAACTAATTTACCCCATACTTTGATGATGATGCAACTTTGGGGGGAATTAATTTTAGAGTTTTTTAATTAGATTAAAGTTTATGAACTCACCGCTCGAGAATCCATACAACTTTTTTTTTTCTAATGACGAAAGGCTTATTTTAAATCTAATTTTAAACGAAGTCACAATCTAGACAACGAGTCACCATTACTTTTATGTTTTCTTTAATAATAAATCGTCCTGCAATAATTTTCTTTCAATTAACTGCTCTCAATTTTTCTTGTGAAACTCTTTCTCGATTTCGTAAAGGTAAACATATAAAATGGGCTCACGAAATAAAATTTATGGCGGGCGTGCGATAAGAGGTGCTCAAACTTAAGTTTTGTATTTCATCACGTGATTCACCAATGACATCATAACACACATAATCGAGCATTCTTTTAGGGTGATTTGTTATCGTCAAACACGATTGCTAATATTTTTTTTGTGACAGTCAAAATATAAAATTTGCCGAGTTAAAAATAGAATTTACGAGTGAGAACTTTACTTCTAATTTCACCATTAATCAACTTATAATTTCATCATACAGACCAATTCGAATAAAATACGAAAAAGTCAAGACATGTTCTTCTGAAAAAGTCATTAATTTTTCATTAATGACGTGGCTGTGATTTCATTGTCTCGCTCATCGAATATCGGATGATCCCTGGTGTAAAATATTTGCATTTAACTTTGAATATATAAAGTCTATATGAAATAAAGCTTTTCACTCCCATGATACTTTCAATTGAAGTGTGCATTCTTCTCGATGCTATTCATCAATGTCATTTAATTCTCGCGAAGGGTTTGTTTAATTAAAAAAAATCGCAATCAATCGCTGCCAAAAGGGAAACTTTTCGCAGATGAGAACGTCAAGGAAAAAAGTTCTTTAATTCGATTCAGCTCATTGCACTCCTTTTTTGAATAATATTTTTCCATCTGTAATCGAGAAGGCAGC
Source organism: Tanytarsus gracilentus (assembly GCA_038502055.1). Taxonomy (NCBI): domain Eukaryota; kingdom Metazoa; phylum Arthropoda; class Insecta; order Diptera; family Chironomidae; genus Tanytarsus; species Tanytarsus gracilentus. Next base: position 5,006,861 of record JAXRKN010000044.1, on the reverse strand, counting down.
TCGAAAAAAAAATTATAATTCGCGCGTCAGAATTCAAATTTATCGAATAGTTTTCGCTCTATATTTATCACATCGGCGCAGAATTTTTTTTTGTTTAATTTTAAAATAGACACGAAGAGACGTTTTTCGAAGTGGGTGAGTCGAGTTCTTGTGAATTTAAAAAATTATATGATTGACTACAAAACGACGCTCTAGATTAAATACTCTTGTGGGCATTTGTCGACGACGGTGCCATTAATTGGCCACTTTGCTCTCGAGCGATCGTAAAATTTTACATTGTGTGAAGCGACACTTACCATAGCCTGCTCGATCTTGTTATCAATGGCGACGGCACTTGTTCCGGAGGCACTGCAAGAGGAAGAAGATAAAAAAATTGAGTTAAAAAATTTATACACGTTTAAGTTTCAGTCAAAGTTCTGCACCACCGCAAAAATGAATAAAAATAGCAGAATCGTTTCAGGAAGTACATGAATCTATAGCAACAAAATTTTATATTTTATTTATTTTCAGCTGACCCCTTTCTGGTTTATAACAGAACCCCGACAACACACCAATCGATTGCTGCTGATTGTTATAATTTTGTCGATTTTCTCTTTTTTTTGCATGCGGATGTAACTTTCACGAAATTGCGTCAACAAAATTAAAAGAGATGAACCTGTTTGCCTAAATATCATCATCATCATCATCGCTAACGTCGACACCTCTCCCCTTTTTTGTCAGCAAATTTACTCCATCTTGCGTAACAAATATATCTATTCGAATTATAATTAACTAAACTCGCTCTCGAGAGTGAGAAAATCTATTTTTAGCAAGTTTCTTCTTCCTTCATTCTTAATTGATGAGTTTTTATATATCGAGCTAGTCATGTCGAGATGAAACTGGACGAAGGAAGATCTTTTTTCTGTCTAGAGGAGATGAAAAATTAAATTTTCTTCGCACTCACGTGCATGCTTCAATTTTTTTCTTCTTTTTTGCTCTTCCTCAACGGCCACACACAAAAAAATATATTGAGTTTATAATTTTAATCATTCAATGAACTTGACCATTTCTACAGCTCTTCGTAGGTAGGCTACGATTTTAAATGCACAACCTTCGGCGTTATTTTAAGACATTGAATCAGAGAGGCGAGAAAAAAATATCTCATTGCGAATCTGGTAGCCAATTTGTTACACCTTCTAGAAAAAAAAAACTTATCTCTGCAGAGCATATACGTGGTCGAATGCACTATCTTGTCTGTAATTAAATGCACACACATTTTGAGTGAGTGTGAGTTGAGGTCAAAATCTAAATTTGCAAAAGATATGAAAAAAAAAAATTTGTTGCGGCTTCGATTCAAGGAGAGAATCGACATGACTCGACTACTAAGGGTGGATGTATGCGTATGTACGACACGAATATGTGTGCAGCACTGAGAGATTTTTAGACTATTGTAAAAGAAAAAAAATATGCTGCACTTTTTGGAAACGCACAAATGTAGAAAAGTTTAATTTTTAGTGAATATTTTTCGAATTTCTTGCTCAACATAAAAATTCAACTTTGAGTTTTTTATGCTTTTTTTTCATCAATTCTGAAAACTCGACCACCATTTTATTTTTTCTCTTTTCTGCTTACATGGCGATATTCCAGAATTGAAGGCTAAATTTTTCTTTCCTCTTTCTCAAACATTTTAAACATTTTTCGATTAATTAAAGTGAAATTAATAAATAATTTTTTTTTATCTGCAGTTCCGCTCTATATGTGTGAGCCACAGTATACTCACTCGGGATAGAAGTGATCTATGTACTTAATGACCACGTCCCGCAAGATGTCTTGCTTCGCTCCAAGTGATTGAATTTGATGCACGGCCATCATGCTGTCTGCTTTCATACTTTACTTAAATCTCTTTTTTTAACCCTTTACACTTTAAGTGTGAATATTTTTGAATATATTTTAGTTTTCTCTTTTTTTCTCCGCAGTTCAATATTTTTTCTTTCAAATTTTAATTTCTTTTTTTTTCACTTCCACAATAACGAATAACTCATCGTCAAAAGGGCTACGAAGCATGCAAAGTTTTTTTTTATCACAAAGAAAATATTAAATATCACAAAAAGCAATTTCAAATGGCTTCAGCCATCTTTTAACAATTTATAAAAATTCTTTTTTTTTTCTCTTTCCTTATCGATAAATCCTTTTAGACTTTTTTTTTTCTTTTAAACTTCTTTCCTATACCCGAGGAAACTACACAACATAAATAAATTAAATAAAAATGTGCCTTTTTTGCAAAAAGGTAGGAGAAACGAAAATCAAAGCGATCAGATGTTTTCTAGCGACTGCGAAAGACTACTTCAAAAACTTTGTATTTTTTTTCGAAAGGCACACACCAGAGCATTCTTTTTTCGTGCTCACGCTCTCACGCTCTCTCACTTCATATATAATAAATTTTCTCTCCATTTTATGCTCATTTCATATCGTACGATATTTATGAGAGAGACCACTAGTATGAAAATTATTTCTCAATATCATGATTGTGAATGTGTTAGTGGATATTTCAGTAACCGAAAAAAAAGAACTCGCCAAAAATGCTCGTTGCAATTGCACAAAATATAATTATAGTAAAAATTCTGCAATGCACACAATCAAATTCTTCTCTCTCTTTAAATTTATTTCGTATGCTTTTTTGTGGATGTATCGGTGAGAGCATAACATAAAATACCATCACATAAAAGTCGAAGAGAAAATGAGAACAGAAGCATAAAAAAACTACGTTGCAACATTGAGCTTGAGAAACCGCCAAATGTAAGAAAAACAACATCTATTGGAATTTCATGACAGCATGCAGCCGCGGTGCATTTCATTCAAGGACATTGCCACACACAAAGAGCGATCTTTAATAATCTTTTTACGATCTTTATGGGGTTTTATACAGAGTTGTTGCCTTGAGGCGGTACTTAGGGAAATATTTGTAAATTACATCACGCCTAAAATGTTCTTAATATATTTTTTAAAGTCATTTAAAATGTTTAATTATCTGAGATATTAAATCAACTCTGTAAAACAATCGATGTAGGTTTTTTCAATCATTATTTGTTCATCAACTCTATATATGCTCATTTCAAAAGCAATTGATGGAACTATTAAAACATTGAGCTCTTGCATAAGTGACTTTAACATCGTGATTTAGATGTTTGTTTGTTGCTCAACTGGGTTAACACACGGATGCAATGTGTGAGTGCGTGTCGAATGGCAACTCGTGTTCGAGTTAAGGGTCTTTTCAATTAATTAACGATGCAAAGAGAAAACTCACATTTCTTTTATATTTGAGCGAAGAATTTTCATCTTTTTTTTATATATATTTGCACACTCAAACGATTTGATTTTTTCGGAGCGACTGAAATACGCTCGTGGCTTCCGATATGAATGATTGTTAAATAGACTTTAATTAATTAAAGCTGATAGAATAGAAACTATCATATACTCACATCTCCCTGATGTTCGTATGAAAATTTCCCCTTTGATCGCGAACAATCTTCACTCGCTTATGCTTCAACATATTAAACTTTACTGATTGAAAATAAAATACGTCGTTTTTAAATCAAATCAACCACAAAAATGAAATCTTTATTTAATTTTTGGTTTAGAGCGGAGATGTGAGAAAAGAGTCACAATAAAAATAGAACCAAATGATGATGATGATGATGACATATTCTGCTTCTATTTACTACTGTCAGTATCTTTATTTTTTGATTAGCACGTCGAGAACAAAAAATTTTTTTTCCTTAATATGAAGCAAATGATCATCTTCACTCATTTGATTGAGTCGCGAGCGAATGAAAGAGAAAAATTAATCGAGCTTTTAAATAAATCAGCAAATGAGTGGCGTCCGAGAGTCATCATCATTTTTTGTATATTTTAAAAAATTTTGCTCATACCAGCGGTGTGCGATGTTTATTAAAAATGAAGAATGAATGTTTAAAGCAACTTTTGAATGTGACCTTGTGGATGTGTTTGTACTTTTTTTCCTGCAGAACATCGCGACGAGTGAAGTGAAAAGATCATCGACACCTTAAATGTTTTGTTGTGCTTTCTGCATCTTGTACGTTGTACAAGAGAAAAAATTAGAATGAAAAATTACTTTAATTGACGGATGAAGTCATTCTTTCCTCCAGACGATCAGATCGTTACGCAAATTATCGAAGTCATTATAGAAGTGCTGTTTCACTCAATTATAAATATAAATATTTGCATAAGGGCAAGGGAAGGTGAGGTGCTCGAGAGTTGAGTGTATGATTTCAACTCGAAAAGTGAGATCAGAGGTGATCATATTTAATTTGGAGTTCAGAATTTTGTTGCTCTTGTACTTCGTTAAATTTTAAAAACCGTTGAAAAATATTTTAATTATTAAATAAAACTTACCCAATAAAATTCTTAACAAAGCAATAGACAGCAACTAATGATCGATCGCTCAGAAAAATATCTGGCTTGATTCTTGGCAGTGCCGAGTACATTTTATATAATTTTTAATCACACAATTCACCAAATAAAAAAAGATGATTAAATGTGCTATTAATAAGAGAAAAAACAAAATAAAATTTTAATCAAAAACATTGTTTGCCTTTTGATAAGAGAGAGACTATGACTGCATCGTGCAAAAAATAACTCTTTCCCATGATAACGGTGAAAAGCGACGAAAATATATTGAAAATTTCTACGAAACTGACATGATAAATTTCCAACTCGATTTTCCCTCTAAAAAGTCTTTTTGCAATAAAATTTTTCTCAAGGAAAAAATTCGAAATATTTTTTGAGTTCTGTTTAATATCTTCAGTCGCTTTTGATCAGCCAAAAATGCGAGCGCAAAATTACCTCGATAAATTTCTTTACATATTTCTATCATGTGTCTCTATTTATATTTCAATCTCCAGCTTTTTCGTTTCCTCTTGATTTGCCTTCCGATTATTAATCGTTTGAAAAATGTCATATGCGATCGATTTTGTTTTAAATTTCTCCAGTGATCAAATTGAGCACATTAAAAGTTTTTTTTAGAAAAAACACAGAAAATACACAGAAAATTTAAAAAACTACATTTAGCTTTATAAAATTCTTTGTTGTCTGATAGTTCAAAATTTACGCACGAAACTCATGTGCGAGTCCACTATTAGCTCTCTTTAAAACACCACTGGAATCTTCGCTTTGTTTTCATACGAAAAATCGCAGTTTTCTATCGATTGCATCTTCTGCGCATGACCACTCAAATGTGGCATGATATCATCCGCGAGCATAACAAGGTTCGGTCTCAATGAAATTTTGCGCCAACATCTTTCGAAGAGAGCGAAAGAGATTCGATTGCAGAAAATTGAGAGCTTTAGTTGCCTGCACATGCGTCAGGAAGTGTTCAAATTTCATTATGAAAAGGGAGAGTAAAATTTTACGATTTGTTTTTGTTTGCGACAAGCTCGACTCGCTTTTTCTCTCGCAAACACTCGGGTTTATGATAATGTTTTGTTGACTGTAAATGATATCATGAACAGATTTAAATGCCGATAAAGGGAGAGACAAAACCGCGATAATGTTGTTGACATTTTATAACGATATAAAAATTAAAAAATCATTTAAATGTTAGTGAGCTAGCGCGAAAAAAGAGAAGAGGAAGAACGAAGCTTAATTTATTTTCGCTTCGTAACGACGGATAATGAATGATGACGTTTCTGGAAAAATAATCATAATTGAAAAGTACTTTCGTAGAGCGGCGTGTCAGGTTGAATAACCTGCGACCAATCTGTCCTTGAAGCGTCTACCAATGTTATAGTTTTTTCATTCTTTTTTTTTCGGGCATGTCATGAGGAAGTAGAATAACCGAAATATTGTTGTAATGTCAGGGAAAATGTACACACACACACAGAGTGGTCAAAATATATATAATCGCATTATATATGCGTGGAGCGTCAAGTTTCGTGAGGAAATTCGTCATTTTTGGCTCACATGCCAGAAATTTATCAAAGTTGTTAAACGGTAGATTAAAATCAAATAAAATATTGACGTTCGATAAACTTTTTTTTTGAGGGAAATTTTATATTTATTGAAGTCCAAATTTCAAATTTTGGGAATTATTTTAACATCCCTGGATTAGTTATAAAATGTATCAGAGGAAATGCTATTTTTCACCGACCGGCTCAACTCTTATTTTTGGCAAGAAATCTCTCATTCATATATTCTGAGATGTAGTAACTTAATACCTTTCTTCTTTCTTTAAATTGCCCCAAATGATTAATCACACATATAAATTAAGGCAATAAAATACTTTTAATTTTCTTCATGGTTCACATCAATTATTAAATGAAAATCATTGTTAACAGCATGTAGAGGATGCAAACTAGCCAAGGACACAAGACGTAAAAACACAGTAATTCGCACATTTTATAGCACCTCCTGGCGAGTGCTTAAAATTTCTCACTTTTCTGTTTAATTTTTCACGCTTACTTGACACTTAAAATTCACTTTCGCTTTATTTATGACTCGTTTATAAATATTCGCTTCTTTAGCAGAAGACTTTAATTTTTATTTTAAATTTCTTTTATTATTCTGAGTACCGAATTGCCGCTGATTCGCGAGAGAAATGTGTGTGAAAGAGCAGCAGCAAAAAAAGTTATTGCTGATACCAATAACAAACTTTTCGTACTGAGAGTTAGGCAGTAAAAGAAAAAATATATTAAATAACATGAGCCCATCAAACTTGATCGTTGGCGAAACAAAACGTGTGTGCCTGTGTGTGTGTGTACTCTACTCATAGAGAAAGAGAGTCACAATACCTTTACAATAAATACATTTAAATGGCATTAAAAGCTTTTTTTTAATAAAAAGAAAAATTTCTTCGCGCGCACGACGGTGGTGAAGTTTGTGAATGGGCATTGAAATAGTGCATAAAACTATCATAGTCACGTGTGGTAAATGCTCGTAATTATTAATTACATGGCATGGGAAACATTCTCACACATTATACATGTTGGCAGTTAATGACATATTATTAGCTATGCAAATTACCAATCATGGAGTATGCTGACCTCAAAATAGTTTCACTAAGCCTGCAATGTTTGTTGATCAAATCAATCAAAAAAATATTGCATAAGAAAATTCGCGCTGATTTGTAAATCGATCAAAAGTTGCTGCTATTTTTTTCGAGAATGTTTACTCGGCGACCTAATGTCTAACTTGAAAAAGTTGTTGTTCAAGCTTTGATAAGAATTTTTAATAACCTGACATTCTCCCAATTTAATTGAAACAGATACATCCATACTTATCTTTATCGTAAAAAAACATCGATAGTGATCTCATTTTCATATTCAGGTGCAAAACTCATCAATAGTGATAAAAAATTGTTCACATACCTGAAAAAAAGAGAAAAAAAAATTAATACAAAATGTTCAATTTTTTAAGAACACAAATAAATTTTAAATAAAAACCAAAAATATGCCATTTTCCCCTTTAAAACTCTTAATTAAATTGAGTGGCATGCTTTGGATAGCTTGTAAAATTTGAAACTTTTTATTGTTAAAAGTCTCCTCAGGAGTCTCCTCTGTTTGCACATCTGACCAGCCTTTCACCAGATTTTCATCTGACCCAAAGTACAAGCATAAGTTAGGTCAAACTTTACTTGCCTCTTTGTGCGAACAGAGTTCAAGCTTCAAATTTTATTAAAGTATCTCAAAGTATTGAAACCCATTTAATTTAAGGCTAAAATTTAATTTCGATCTAATTAAATAACTTAAATAAATATTTTTCATTAAAACAAACACTAAAAAAGCCTTGAAAGTTGAGTTCCAATACCTGTTCATGTTCATCAATTTAAAAGTAAATAAAATGGCATTTAACGGAACACATAATCTTCATTCATTAAACAAATGTTTTTGGCAAGCTTATTTTAAAACACACACGTACAAAAAATCATCACTCTTATCGCTATATAAATCGACATATACATGTTATTAAGTCAAAATGTGCAAGCATAATGTGTTTATAAATGTGTCGAAATTAATTAAATTTTGCAATCTTAATCGACTTTTTTTTAAGTGAATTAATATTGAGGCATCATTGAAAGTATAAATTTGCGGAGAAACAGTGACATCATCATGAACAACAACGAAGACAAAACGTGGCAACAAGGCAGCAAAAGCAGATGCGAGGTGTTTGCAAAAAAGTAATATTTTTTTTGTGCGTCGATTGAAGCCAAAAAAGCAACGGAATTTACGCAAAATAAGCAAAAGGAATTGAAAATAGTGTTAATGACTTTTGAAAATCCATCACATAATGAAGAAAAAGTTTCTTTAGCAGTTTGAGGCCTCAATTACGTACGCACTTTTTTTGCCGCTCTACCCGAAGCTCTCTTGTACCATTTCATATTTTTTTAAAACTGATTACTTTTGAAAGCAAAACACATTTTTTGAAGGAATTCTCAAAAGAAGAAAAATGAAATGAGGTCTGACATCACCATAGCCATGTCAAAGATATATGAGAGGAAGAAAGAGGAGAGAATGATTGGCGTGTTAGAATATTATGTTTTTTTTTCATCTAACAAAATACAATTCATTGAACCTTTCTAAAAAGTGCCTTTTCACGGGTGGAGAACAGAAAGCATTGACTTCCACATACAAGCACTTTTTATGGAAGTATGAGCGTCAATAATTTATCCCTAAATAATCGACATTGTATGTAAGTGGTGTTTGTGAATAATTAATGAGAATGTATCAAAGCAAAAAAAAATTATGTAAAGACATAAAACAAATTTTTAAAAAGATCAAAATTCGCCAATTAAAATAGAGCTCAACCTGGGGTTTTCTCCACCGGCACCGAGAGCGGGTGATGCCGATCTGCTCATGCGATCGTTCGAGTTCAAGTTTTTACTATTACTGTTCACCGCTCCTATGCAGCCAATGTTAGTGCAAAGTGGACCAATTGAGGACAAATTCAGTGTTGAGGTCGTCAGGCCGGGTGGCAAACAAACGACACAATTTTTTTCGTTCGCTTTCGCTGACGTCGGAGCTGATGTTTGACTACCAAATAATGATAAATTTGAATTATTTTCAAAGTCATTTCGTCCTCCCGCCACTAACGCATCAACTACATTGACCGAACTCTGTTTTTTCGGCTTTTCATTTCCCGAAATCATCGTCAACATGCCACTAAAGTGAGTCGTCGATTTTAGGGTCTGTACGAGGAGCGTTTGTCTATCTTTTATGTGCTGATGGGGCAAATAATGGACACCAGATTTGGTCGGAATTGTTCGACTATAAAATTCATACATAATAAGAAATTAATGGTGCGATTTTAAAATCGCGCACTTGAATGGAGAAAGATTTTATTTTTTATATATGTTTATTTATTATTTTGGAAGAAGGATTTTAATGGAGCGGTAATGAGCAAACACTTATACAAAAGAGGGGAGATTAATCGCGCACAAAAAAAAAATACTTAATGAGTTGTTATTTACGAACGGAGTTCTGCATAAGAAATTACTTTAAAGGTTATTCTGCATGTATGCATGCTTGTTGGTCGAGAGCGCATAGCTATTGACATTGTGCATGAAATTTTCGCAACCTATTTTATTTTCAATTATCCATTCATTACGAAATTCAGTAAGAGAGAAAAATGCATAATTTTTTTCTATGCTGCACTTGCATAAGCATTTTTAAATCAAATGACACGATTTTTTCATATACAAATATATATACATGTTGTAATTATATGCATCGCGATAATAAAAATAAATTACTGTATCGACAAACAACGAGCGAATGCCATGAATTTCATTGTGATAGATAAACAACGCGAAGTTATTTAATTTTTCGTGCTTATTTATAGTCACTCTCGAAATTTCCCCGAAGTCCATTTTAAAACAAACAAACAATGACGACTTAATTGCTCTAATTAATTGACTAAGAGATTGTTAAAATCTGTGTATCGGAAAATTCCCCTGAATGCTGGCATGAGACTTGCGTTATGGTGAAATTTGAGACACTTTTTTAGACTTCTAGGAAGTCACTCAAAAGTCATGTTCAATCAATCATAATTTTTTTTCCTCAAACCCCACAAAGTGTTTTTCATCTCAAAAGACAGTTCGGAAATGATTAATAGAAAATCGTTCAAATCTTCAGTGTAGTGTTTAGTAGAAAATTCATATGGCTGCCACAAAGGTATCATTCACCTCATGGGTTAGGCTCAATTGTTGCTTTGACAACGTCACGATCGCATTTGAGCTTAAATAGGTTAGCTTTTTCAGCCTTCCGCGAAAGCAGCAGCAAGTAAAAACATTTCCCTTCTGAATGATTGATGGAAAAAACCGATGGTCTACCGAAAATGAGCATGAAAATAAATGCCTTTGACATTTTCACATACACACACCGGGGAGCATAATTAAATTATAGGTCAATGACTCTCGAGCATAATTTTATTACTTTTTTTCTTCTGCAATATATGCAAAAATATCAGCTACGTGTGTATCTGTCTAATGTGAACATGAACTTTTTGTCATTCATGCTCAGCGACTTAATCAACGATCTGCCGCTTTTATTATTATTACAGAGCACTCGATGAAATTCCTTCAGAGAAAATGAAAATGTACGCAATTAAAAAACATTAAGATGAAAAATTGTTTTCTCAGTAATAATTTCTCTCTCTAGTCTCATAAGTAGATTCGTAAATTTATTCGCCATACTAATAAACTATGCCCTTGTTCCACTTAATCTCTTGAGAGTGTCAATCATTTTTTTTTTGCTCGATTCTTCATTTATCAAAATAATTTTTATTTTTTATCTCCCCAGTTTGTGGTTCAATGACACGAATACGAGAAGAGTTTTTTTTAAAATTGACTGCATAAAATTAGAGATCCTCACGGTTTTCACCGGTTCGGTTATAACCGGTTTTCACCGGAATTTTTAATAACCGGTTTCACCGATTTTTTCTTCCGGTTAACCGGTTTTTCTACTTTTTGAAATTATTTTAATTTTATTAAAAAATTACAATTTAAATTTATAAATATTATCAATGTTTTTAACCGTTTTTATGTTTATTTTAATAAACCTATCTTCAAATACTAATATTGTGAAAAATCAGGTACTAAATGTCCACTAAACTTACGTTTCTCATGTTTCAGATATTAAGATATCAAAAGTTTTGTTTTATTCAATACTTTCACGCTTTATCACAATTCAGTTTAAAGTGATTTATTTTATTAAAAAAGTGAAGTGAATTTTGGATTTTCGACAACGCGAGACAAAAAGTGTTACGGTAATTATTGTGAAAATATAGTAGTTTTTTAATATTTTTTGTCGTAGCAGAACGTCGTTTTTCGGAAGCAAATCATCTAGTCAGCAAGCTTTTCAATAGACTTGGAGATGAAAACATCAATGCAATTGCCTTTCTGAAGTGTTATTTTAGAAATAAGTTAAATTAATCTTTGTTATTTAGTTTTTAAGTTTTTTAAGTTATTAAATTAAATTTTCCTTTATTTAAAATTTGTTGTTTTTTTTAAAAAAATCCGTTTTTTTCTCAGAAATTTAGATAAAAACTCATAACCGGTTAACCGGTGAAAACCGGTTATGAGCTTTTTAAAACCGGTTAAACCGAAATCGTTAAAACCGGTTATTTAAGGATCTCTACTTAAAATGAAGAAAAGTAGGCTCCTAAACGGTTAATAGTTCGCGATCATAATTATTTGGCATGATTTGATATTTTTGCTGATTGTTCAGCACTTCTTGTCGATTCATTGCGAGAAATTATAGCTCCGCTTAATATTAATTTTGAAATCCTACCAAAACACTTTTTCGTCCTTGGCATTGATGTTTTGTAAAAATTAACCAGAATTCAGAATTTAAACCTTTTTTTTGAGTTGAAGTTAAATTTTAAAAAAGTTAGATAAAATTAAGAAATTGCAAATAGTTTTAAAAATTAATTTATAAAAAAAATTAATTTATAAAAAAAATTATTTATAAAAAAAATTATTTGAGTTCCATTCCCCTCGGCATCGTGTTTACATTTAAATTCTTTAATTTTTGTTAATTTAAGTGTTTCTCGGAAGTTAATTAGTTTTTAAAAGTTATCAACATCTTCGTCGTCATCTCCTACAACTCAAACATATCGAGTTTTCATCGATTATTCAGGTAAAAAGCGAGAAGAGCGATATATGAGGGTTTTTTTACAAGAAATAATTTTTATTCATTTTTTCTAAATTTCGCTCTTCTCTTTAATTTAACAATGTGCTACAATTTCTTATTACATTTAAAATTCTATTTTCCCCACAGCAATTTTAATGCCACTTTTATAATGTTATTCATTTTATTTCTGAAAATATAATTATTTTAAACATGGATTCAGTCAGAGAGTGGATAGAGAAAACTTAATTAACTTCACCAGGGGGAAATAAGTGCATTTGAATGGTTTTCACAAAAATGAATTTTTAGCTGTTTGAATAGAGGAAGCAAAGCTTAGTCAGTGAGTTGAAAACTTAATTAACCTCACTAGGGGGAAATAAGCGCAGTCGGATGGTTTTTTAAATTTTTGAGTTTTTTGAATAAAAGAAACGTAGATTCAGTCAGACACTTTGATCTCCAGGGGGGTATGTGTTTGTGTATGTTTTAAATAATCCAACTGTGAAATGCATTGAGGAAGGAGGGGGAACCGGCTTTTCTCCAAGTGATTTGAAAGAAAAAAATAGATTTTTTTGATTAGTGGAAACGTAATATCTCCATAAACAAGACTTTCTTAACCGAGTTTCACTAGAAACACAACAAAGATCATTCGAAAACAAAAACTTCAAAAACAAAACACAACACACTAACATTGCCGTAAAGGTATTTTAAAATTCCCTATTAACCAACGCTGATGGTAGAGGGGTGGCCGACACGTCTCCTACGTTATCTAATTTATTTATTCCGAAAGGGTTTGTTCGAACCTTGCTTTATCGCTGTGTACTTGCCTGCCCCAGCCCCTTTCCGACGGGCAACTCGGCCCCTCTCCCCCTAATCTCACTAATCTAATCTAATCTAAAAAAATTAATTTATAAAAAAAATTATTTAAAAATTCCTTTTGAATTTTCTTAAATTTTTAAAGTTTATAAAGATGGCGCGCAACTGATAAAAAGTCGAGACACACTTTTGAATAAAATCTCGTTACACATTTTTAGAGCTTAGTAAATGAGTCACGATGACTTTTTAGAAAGATCGTAGAGACAGTGCATGAATGGAGTAAGAAACAAACATGAACATGTATTCAAGTACTACAATGTTTTGAAAGCAGGAAAAATAAAGAGCGAGAAAAAGAATTGTGTGGAGGTCAATGTCAATTTAATTAAGAGGCTCGCTTTAAGAATGAAATTTTTATAGATACCTTCTCGTATAGACATGCTTTTTCGCGATAACGTTAACTTCCGTGGCAGCACGTCGATAAATTTTCCTCTCATTATTACTCATTGTCAAAAATCACAGCAAAACTCTTCACATTGCCTTTCGATACTGTCATGCCTTATCGAATTTTAATTCAACTTTTGAAAAATCAATTTTCGCGCGAGGAAACAGAAAAGAAGAATTTTTACAACCGCCAGACGCGTCGAGAAATCGAAATGGGTTAAATAAACTACAATCTGTATTGAGCAATTAATGCACACACGCGCTTGTTTTAATCGTTATCTAAAAAATATTAAAACGTATCATAAAAAAATATTTTTTTGTTCTTTTTGTTGGCGATCACTATGCAATTTAAGATGATTTTTGAAATTCGACACGATCAATTGTGTTTCGATATTTTTCGCGAAATTCTAGACTGCAATTTTAAACGGAGCGAGACACTTGTATTTAAATATATATGAGTTATATACTTGAGGATTAAAAGTATTTAAATTTATGTACAAGTTTCTCTCCCTTGGAACGCACAGAATGAGACGCAAATTATTATTTAGTCTTTGGCACTGGAAGTGTGTAAACTGTGAACTCTTACGTCCTCCCGCGAATAAAATCATGGATAAACTAACTAATGTGATAGCCCCGCGTGAGAGTGAGAGAGACACACGAAAAACTTCATCATCATCATCATCGACAACGTCGTAGATTGCATAAAAAATGTTTCAAAACCCACACGTGGGTGTTGCCGTGTAACCCACTTGTAACAGATCAGTATTGGAAATGTAACATGGGGAAGTCCTATGAAGAAGCCTTGGAGAAGCCAAAAGAAAAGCCTTATGGAAAATATTTCTCAATTATGTTACATTTCCCAATGTGTTTCATTTTCCACCATGTTCCATTTTTCACTATGTTCCATTTTCTATTGTGTTCCATTTTCCACTGTGTTCCATTTTCCACAATGTTCCATTTTCCACTGTGTTTCATTTTCCACTGTGTTACATTTTCCATTATGTTCCATTTCCCACTATGTTTCATTTTCCACTATGTTCCATTTTCCACTGTGTTCCATTTTCCACTGTGTTCCATTTTCCACTGTGTTCCATTTTCCACCGTGTTCCATTTTCCACTGTGTTCCATTTTCCACAGTGTTCCATTTTCAGATCCATGCCAATCGATTCCTGGTCAAATTCCGAGTTCAACGAGGTACATGAAGCCATACTTTTAAAAAATGGACATTAGTGGCATTCCTTGGACACTCCTGGTCGGCCGTGACGGTCATTCTTCAAAAATCATCAATGCTAATCAATTCCTGATGCAATTACGAGTTCAACGAGGTACATGAAGCCATACTTTTAAAAAATGGACATTAGGGGCACTCCTGGCCGGCCGTGATGGACATTGGTGGCACTCTTGGATGGCCATGATAGACATTCCTCAAATATCATCAATGCCTTTCGATTCCTGATACAAATACGAGTTCAACGACATACATGAAGCCATATAACAGGAAATTTGTGTGAAAAATGGCATTTAGGGCTGTCCATGGCACGACCTGTGGTCATGACCCTCATAATTCCTAAAATGGCCGAATCTAAATTCATAGACCTACCATTTGGCGAAAACTAGAAGTCTCTAGCTATCTCAGGAGCCGAGATCTCGATGGAACAGACAGACAGACAGACAGACAGACAGACGGACGGACGGACGGAAATAGGCGCATATAAGTGTTACACCACTTCGTGGGTTACACTAAAAAGCTCTAAATTAACGAAAATTAAAGAGAGTCACATCATTTTATCTATCGAGGTTGCTCCTACTTCTTCCTCCCCCTCACAAATTGTCAATTCGCTCTCTCTCTCTCTTTCGAGTTCTAACAAAAGAAAATTTGTTTAGCGTAAATAGAATAATTGGAAAAAATTGCGCGGAGTTCATAACAAGTGAAATATATTTATAAAAGAGCATATTTGGAATGTAAATAAGTGCACATGCGAGCGTGTTAAATAAATTTTTCCGAGTTCAATATTATTTGTGACGTAATTGATAATGGATACAGTTTTTTTCCATGTTGCTTCATGATTTTTATTGCCTTGACATTCAGACACGCTTTTGAACTTTGCATGTCTCTGCTTCATGCACAGTGTCTTCGAAGAAATTATAAGTGAAAGCTTCTTACTAATGAGAGAGAGATAAAAGTTTTTGTCGTAAAATTTAGCTCAAAAGAATTTTGAGAAAACATAAATTTCAAGTTGTGGTTTCAGGGAGGGCGACGACATTGAAATATCTTGATATTTCCAGTGAAATCCACATCGCTCTATGCTCGCAAGCCCTTTCAAAAATTTATTTACTATCAACAGACCTTCCTTAATGCTTTTACAACATACAAATTGACGACTTATTAAAGTTGAATAAATTTTCCCGAAAGGAATGAAATGAATGTAGGTGAGTCACACAATGCGATGGATATATTTTTACATATATATTATATACAAATAAATATATTTAGGAGAAATTTTTTTAGTTCGCCAAAAAAAAATCGTACAAAAAGAAGAACGAAAATCAATGAGGAAAAAAAATATTTTTACTGGCAGTGATAGACATTGCAATAAAATCTCTCTCGTGCAAGGTGGCTCAATATTATTATGAACGGACAAAATTAAACGAAAAAAGGGTGCAGTCGGATATCAATGAGATTCTAATTTGTGCGATAGTGGTTGTACGGTAGAGTCAGATGAACTAATTACTGGTCATCAGATTTTACTGTACATTTCGCTGAATAATTCATGTACACAATGTAAAAATAAAGGGATTTTAATGATTGTGCAAAACATATGGGATAGTTTTAAAAATCAATAGAGCTCACCTTTCATTATCCTCGTTTAGCGTCTGCCCGTCACTCTCAGCTCCAACTGTTGCATTGTTCACACTATTCGGAGCACTTTCGTTTATTTCACTAACAACTGCGGCATTATTATTATTATTTATGTTCATATTAACACCTTCCGCGACAGTTCCAGGACCTGCAGAACTGGACGGAGATGAGACACTTTGTCCATCATTATTATTATTATTATTATTTCCCACCAACAGTTGCTGCTGATGGTGGCTGTTGCTGTCAGATTCAATTCTATTATCGCCAACTTGCGAATTTTGAAATTGGTTCGTCATGGTTGTCGCATCATTTTGATGCTCATTTAGCGTAATTGTTTGTGTCGGTGGAAGAAGAACGACATTGGAAGAGATGTTGTTGTTGGGGCTGTTAAGTTGTTGCTGTTGAGATTGCTCAATATTTTGAAGTATAATATTTGTCGGTAAGGTGACACCTTGTTGATGGTGAAAGTTTTGAGTCGCTTGTTCTTGATGTATAACCGATGCATGAATCATCTCGGGGGTCATCGTCTGAGCATGTTGCTGCTGCAAATTGCTATGTTGTTGTTGGATTATTTGAGGATGTGATGTGGGTGGATTATGCTGCTGCTGCTGCTCAGATATCGTCTGTTCTGGATGATGATGATGGTGGAGTTCTTGAGTTAAAATTGTCTCAATTTGTGCTTGCGGCATGCTCTGTGCGACATGATGATGTTGCATGTTCATATTCGAAGACTGCTTCGAAAAGTCATTGTTGGGAATTGAGGTCATCGTCGCTGGATGATGATGGTGATGACTAGCTTCGCTATGCGGATTGTGATAGTGACTATTAATTTTGTTCACCTCATGATCCAAGTCTTCGTTATCGCTGACATGTTCGATTTCACCATTATTTAAAGTCAATAATTTCGTCTCATCATGCGACTCGTCTTTGGTCATGTGCTCATCCGCTGCACCGCCACTCGATGAGGAACCATCTATTCCGTCGTCTTGAACTTGCAAAGTAGTATGATCTAAATAATCCATACACATCCATCGCCCTCGCTTAAAGGGTTCAGTGCTTTCGATTTTAACGACTTTGAAACGTTCATTCTTATGATCGGGGTCTTGCTTGCTCGATATCGGACCCATTATATTAATGCCCGCATCGGTGACACTGACATGAACGTCCGTCAAATTAGAGCCGTTTCCACCCAAGTCTGGATTTACAATGGCCAACCCGTATTGTGAGCTAGTGGGAATGACTGGTGCCGTACCGAATGCTGCATTCTGCTGTGCGAAGAACACATCCTCGCCGGAAAACGTCTCAGAAATGCTCGGTGTCTCGTAATCTGTAATGCGACTTATGTTATCAGAATCATCTAAATCATCAGCCGAATCTTCACCGTTGTTATCTGTGCTGTTTCGATGGTGATGAAAATGCTGGTGCTGCGTTGAGCTCACCGACACTGATGTGATTTGAAAGGATGCCCCTTTTCGCTTGTTGGTGACACAGCTATTTGAAACGACAGCAGCCGCCGTAGCAGCTCCACCACTAATCGATCCGGCCAGACTTGCAACACTTCCTATCGATGTCGACGAGTTGGATGAGCTCTTATCTATAAATTTGGTATCATTTGCATTAGTCGCACCACCAACAACAATATCACAAGTTAGTCGCAAATAACTTTCACTTGTGAATTTATGGATTACTTTACCATGCTTCAATTTCGTTTCCGGTTTACTGTGACTCGACTTCTCCTTTCCAGCACTGCTCGATGTCATCGATGAATTTTGTCTTGATGCCATTTTTTCCGGAGGGGAGTGTGTGAGAAGGTTTTAAAAGAACAATTTTTTTTTCTTCTTCCTAAAGACAATGAAAATTTTTTTTCTTCCAAATTTCCAAAGCAATTTACTCGTCAATCCTTTGCTTTTAAACGACTATATTCATGCACACGTAGTTCTTCGGGTCACGGTGAATAAAATCACATCAACATATCGCAAATTGAAACACAATATCGTGGATTAAAATATTGAAGAAAACTCTTTTTTTTTAATAAAATCTTTTTTCAATTTTTATAACACGCATCCATCAATGACGTCACGCTTACTTTAATTTTATCGATTTGTCCTTCAAAAATTTGAACACTTAAAATTATCGATTTTCAATTTGAGCGACTTTAAATTAGTTCAACTATGACGCATTAAATAATTTTTTTCATGCGTGACAAAATTTACGTACGAAAATGGAAAAAATCTAGTTGACCATCAAAACCTCTCATTTACGAATGTTCGGGTTTTGGAGGTTCAAGTGAAGTTTTCAGGTTACACGGTTCAACATGCTTAAAATTTTAAATCTCCGCAATTTTTCCAAAACATCAAGTTTCTGGCTTCGTCAACAAACAGCTCGTGAGCCACTAGCACCACAATCACCAATAATAACGACAGAACCAGCGGAAGAATCAAAAAAAGTTGTAAAAATTACTAGATTAAAAAATAATTCGAAAGAACTTGAACAGCTAGTTTCTTTACTCAAGAACAAGAAGAAGAAGGAATTTGAAAAACAGATTATTGTCGAGGGAAATCAATTGATTGAAGAAGCAGTCGAGGCACACATAAAGCTGAACAAACTAGTCTTTAGCGATTTCGAAAATGTTAAGGATGTGCTCAAAATTCTTGGAAAATCCACGGCAAATATTGAGTTTCTTAAAGTTCCAAAGCATGACTTATCGTACTATTCAGTTTTAACGACATGTCCCGGACTAATTGGAATTTTTGACAAACCTCAAACGCCGAAAGTAAAGCTTGATGCTATCGATATAAATGTGATTTGCGACAATGTTCGAGAGCCTCAAAATCTGGGTGCAATGATACGTGTTTCAAACGCTCTCCCCATCAAAAGCCTGCTTTTGCCTAAAGGATCAGTTGATCCATGGGATACAAAAACAATAAGAGGAAGCTGCGGATCAGTATTTCATTTACCAATATATAGTGGACTTTATTGGGAAGAGATTACTCAAAACGAAGGAAATCTTGTTTTAATAGCGGACAATGACATCTCTAAATATGACAGCACGGCTGTAATCAATTATGATAAGATTCCAAAGAGTCTTATTGAGAACAAGCACATAACGGTGATTGTTGGAGGTGAAACTCATGGAATTTCCGAAGAGGCATTGATGTTTGCTAAGCGAAGAGATTATAGAGTTGTGAATATACCCGTAGACAAAACATTAAATAGTCTTAATGTTGCGACTGCTTTAGGTATTATTCTTTTTGAACTTCGTAGAATATTAAATAATTAGTTTTATTAGAATGAGAATAAACTTTTCCTTAAAATTCCATCTTCGAGTCCATCTTTTTATCTTCATTGCCACTCGTATCCTCCTCTAAAATTTCCAGCGTTTTTCCATCGGACTCTTTCATTTCCACAAAAGCTATTATTTTTTCATTCGAATTTGTCCGTTCATATTTAAGCTCAATATTGTGACGAGATTTTAGGTGACGCTTTAATCCATCGCGCTGTCGAAACTGGCAGTTACATTCGCTACATTCGAATGGTTTTTCATCCATGTGACGTCTCATATGAAATTTAAGTGTCTTTCCTTGAGTAAAAGCCTTATCGCAAAAACTACACTTGTAAGGACGTTCACCACTATGGATGTACATGTGCTGCTTCAGTGATCCCGATTGAGTGAATCCTTTTTTACATACAGAACAAATGTACGGCTAAAAATTAATTGTTTCATTAATTTCTAAAATATATCAAATTAATTTTTACCTTATTTCCATCGTGACTTTGAATATGTCTAATCAAATTTGTTCGTGTGCTGAAAACTTTAACGCATTTCGTACAAATGTGCTGATTACTGTCAGTTGATTGTGCATAGCGATCGACAATTTCTCGGGGCATTCGCTCGACGTGCTTTTTCCGAGACATCTTAGGAATTTGTATGTCATAAAGCTCATCAGCAGCATGGCCATCATCATCATCGTCCTCTTCCAGTATATATTCCTTCTCATTTGATAGATCTTCAGTTTCAGACTTGTAATTGACTAAAATAAACTCGCCATCATCATCCTCGCAATTTAAAATTGTATTTCCACCTTGGTCTACGTAAATGTCTTCATTTCCCTCTATCTCCATTATGTCATAGATCTCTTTATCATCGGAAAAAATGTTTTCGCCTTGCTGTTGCTGCTGCTGCTGTTCGTCCTCATCAGCTTCATTTGTCGACGAGTAAATTTCTTGTGTAAAATTAATGGCCTTTTCATCACCTGGAACCACTTCGATTTTCATCTGTTCCAATTTGGAAACACTTTCAGCTTTCTTATTTGGTTTGAAAATCGAAGAGATGTCTCTTTCCACAGAAGAAACCACCTCGTTTGATGGCTGGATCTCGCTGTTGTTTGTTTCCTTCGGGATGTCTTCATCCTGCATGATAAAGGCAATCTCTTGTTCCTCATAGTCGTTGGAATTCTTTTCTTCACTTCCCGAGCTCAGTCTACTTCCACTAAAATTTAATAGCGAGCTCTTAAACTCTTGATTGATTTTCGTGATAAGCGAAAGGAGGTATTTTTCGCTCTCCAAGCTCAGCTTTTTGAATCCAGCCGCAATTTTAATCTTAGTTATGCATTTTTGGCAGAAAGTCGTCGGAAGCTTTGCTTGCTTTTTTTTGGATGGATAATAATAATAGAATTATTGTAATAGAGCATCTAGCAAATATTTAAAAATCTATTTACCTGAGAGTTTGTGAGAAATTGAAAATTTTTAAACACTTCACTGTCTGCTGAAAATTCCGATAATGGCGTTTTTGCGTCCTCAGCCAAGCAAGAACGGCATATATTTAATTGAATTTGAATCGACATTTTAGAAAAAGTTGAGAAAAATTATTTTGTTTACATTGTGAAGGCGACTTGATAAAATTGAATATTTTACAATTTTTAGATTTAATCGGGTGTTAAATTAGAATTATATTCAATGATGTAATAAACATATTTAAAGTTTATCTAATACAGTAATTAAACTCTCTATTTAAATAAATTTCAATTTTCTCATAAACGGTTAAATTAAAAAATTCAAATTTATTCTATCCGTTACATCTAAAAACTCTTAAAAAAATGCATGCTAAAAATTTGTAAACAAAAGTTGCCGAAATTAATTTTCATTTAAAATTAATCAATATGGAAGTGGATGAAATAAATCAAGAAACACCTAAAGAGGATGAAATCAACTTGGAGGAAACGGTGGAAATAAAAGAAACAACTGAGATTGTGGATAAAGAGGTGGATTACTTTAAAAATAAAAAAGTTGTAGAACTTGCCAAAATAAATTTCCCGAACTCAACAAACCAGCATTACTTTCATGGCTCTTTAATTTCACCGGATGGCACGTGCGTCCTTAGTGCTGTTAATGCAAAGGGAATGTTTGTTTTTGAGATGCCACAAGATCTTTATAAAGCCGAGGAGATTGATGAGGAAAGAGAAATAAACATTTTGAAACCTGTCATTCACGTTAAATCACAGATGAACGTATATGACATGTGCTGGAACCCGATGCTCAATTCCCAACAGCCAGACACCTGCTTCTGGATTTCTTCGAGTCAAAATGAGCCCATAAAAATGTATGATGCATTCGATGGAAGTTACAAGTGCAGTTATCGCGTTTATGACTATGCAGATGAGCTTGAAGCGGCAATAAGCTGTCACTTTTCACCAGAGGGATCTCTCATATACGCTGGCATGAAAAAATCAATTGCCGTTTTTAGCACAAATGTTCCAGGTCGAGATTACGATGTCATTCCAATCAAGCAATCAATCTCATGTCTTGCGACAAATTATTACGAGTCTACGCTAGCAGCGGGTAGTTGGAGTAAACAGATTACATTAATAGACACCCGAGATTATCTCACGATAGATACTTTGAATGGACATCGACAAGGCGTCACTTTTGTCAAATTCTCTGCAAATGGACAGAACTTGTTCTCGGGCAGCCGAAAAGATTCTAATTTGCTTATGTGGGATTTGAGGAACACCTCGCTTCCTCTCTATCGCTTTCAAAGAAGAGTCGATAATAATCAGAAAATCTACTTTGATATCTCGTACAATTCAAATTGGCTTGTCAGCGGAGATACTCGAGGAATTGTTCATGTATGGAACTTAAAGGATTTAAATGAGGATGGTTTTCCAAAAGAAGATCAATATCAACTGCACACTGACTCTTGCACTGGAATAAGTTTGCATAATTATTTACCCATCATGGTCACCTCTTCTGGACAGTTCAAATTCAACAGTAAGTTCGATGAAGAAGACTTTGACAAAGAGGTCATTGAAAATTCTTTAGTTTTATGGTGGATTGGAAAAACTAAAACAAATGAATAAATCTTTTAAGTCTTTATTTTTTTATCAAATACACGAAAAACCTACAGAAAAATTAGAAATGATTTGTAAAATTTATTAGAACTAATTTACGAGAAAATCACAATGTCTCAAAACTTCCAATAATACGAAATGATGATGAGATTTTAATTATACGGACATTGGAATGATTTAGACGAGTGGATAGCTCGAAGCTGAGGCAATACCGCAGTGGTTATCTTTGTTACGAGCCATACGAATGAAACCCTTGTCGCCCTGCATAAAAATAATAATATTAATTAAATGATTATGAGATTTTAAATTAAAATATTTACCCAAGTTGTTCCCCACGAGTTCTTAACGAGCCAGTAGTCTTGTCCACTGTTTTCATCAGTGCCATATCCAACAACCAAAACACCATGATCTAATGTCTCAGCATCGCAGGATGGTTCAAAGTAAACTCCTTCGCTATAAAATTGGAATGACTCGTGGCTGGCGTCAATGGCAACTGAAACTGGTCCAATAGTTGCTACTGCTTTTGCCATTGCTTCTTCATCACCCTCTAAAACAGTTTAAATATGATTATAATTAATGTGTTAACTAAAATTAATTAGAGCCTTACGTGGAATATCAACAAATCCGCGATCAGTAGCTCCAACGTCTGATTTTTTAAAGTGACAACTATCGTCTTTTCCCTCATAAGGATATGAACTCTCAGTATCGATTCCACCATTTGCTTTAATGTATTGGAAGGCATTGTCCATCAACCCCCCATTGCAGCCGTTGTTTCCATATGATCCTGAGCAATCGACCAAGTTTTGTTCGGAAAGTGAAACGAGTTTTCCGGTCTTACGGAAATGCTGACCCTCCAAAGCTCCAGTTGCACTGAATGACCAACAGCTTCCACAATGTCCTTGATCTTTGATGGGAGTAACTGCTCCCTTTTCTCTCCAGTCAACAGACTTTGGTACGACAACATTTGCAGGTGCAATGAATGTGACTGGTTCCTCAATATTTCCAAAGCTTCCATAGACTGAGTTTGTGGTCTCAAATGATGCCGAGCGATTGAAGCCGTTGAGAGTTCGCACAAATTCCGAGTGCAAAAGATCAGCGTACTTATTTAATTTAAGCTTATATGGCACTTCTTTTGTGTGGAATTTAGTGTTGTGCTTGGTGATCTTGTGACGGTTATCGAGATAGATTTTATAACGGAATTTCTCCTCAGTTTGATCCTGATATTTCTTGTCATGGGTGATCTATAACGGGAAGAAACATTTTAATGAAATTAATCACTCATCAAACAGCTGGTCCGCATTAAACCAGATGTACATGAGTCAAAGAGCATAATTGCTTGCACTACTATTACGCATCGTAATTGAGATAATGGAAAAAGGATGAGTTGTAATTAATGACTGTGCTCATTTCCACATTTCTCGGTAGGCCAGACGAGATGATTCAAAAGATGAATTTGATAAGGATATCATTAGTTATTCTCTCAAAAAGTTTAAATCGATATTATTTTTTACAAGACTTCGACAAAGCAAGGATCCATTTAAATTTAGAAAACGTTAAAATTTTAATTCAAAGAATTCCGTTAAATTATAATCTCTTCTATTGACCTTGAACTCAAAGCAACTGTCTTACTTAAATAGACGCGTAATTTCATCAGCATTTTAATTATAATTGCGATCGAGAACTCTTGTTCTAATGAACTTATTACTATCAATCAGTAGACGTTTCTTTAATTTAGAAAGTTTAATTGATGATAAGAGTAAGCTTAAAGTGTTTTGGCGAGTCAAACAAAAAAGAAATAGAGTTATATATTTCAAGGTTCGATAGCATGCGATCATATGTTCGATTTGTATGTGTTTGTGTGCGTTTAGCTTATGTGACGGTTATATTTCTTTATGAATGAGTCAGTTAATGTTCGTTCTTTCCTCATATGACCAATTTTTGTTTTAAATTCTTTTTGCTGACATTACAGCGATGGACATTCGCGTGATAATGCTAATTTGAGCGTCAAAATTTAAATGATTCACCAAATTTTACTTTTATTTTATACACACGGAACTTCATAGATAAGCGGAATTGAACTCTTTATCAAATTTTTGCTGTTTTACGAGTCTGGAAGTGATTTAAATACGCCTCAAAAAAAAGTTCAGACAAAGAAACATGCTAATATTTGAGTTTCTCTTTCAATATTTTCAAAAATTTAAATTTAGGGCAGTAGGAAATGTTTGTAGAAGATTTATTGACCCCAATTGATTAAGGCATAAGTGAGAAGCGAACGAGAGATGAGTTAATGCGTCGCAAAAAATATTTTAGTACACTCAAAAAAAAGGAAACAAAGAAAAAGCAGGTAAAACTCACTTTAAACTCTTCCCATTCGTCT
The DNA here is from genome assembly GCA_038502055.1 of Tanytarsus gracilentus. NCBI lineage: Eukaryota > Metazoa > Arthropoda > Insecta > Diptera > Chironomidae > Tanytarsus > Tanytarsus gracilentus. The sequence goes on along the minus strand of JAXRKN010000044.1, from coordinate 4,981,904 downwards.
TTTGCTAGATCCACGAAGCTTACACAGCTCACAGCAGCAAATAATGCAAAAAGAATTAAAAGTTTCATTGTTGATATTTTTCTGGAATTGAAAAATTAATTTTTTTAAAATTTAATGCGTTTTTTTGGGTTATTTTAATTCTTACCTTATATCACTTTCAAATTGCTTATATTAATTAACTTTAGAATAATTAAGACTTTAACTTTTCAGAGAGAACTTTCTTTCTAGACCTTCGATGCGAGAATGAAGTAGAATTTTTAATTTGAGCTGTTTATGTATTGAAAATGCCGAAGTAAATAATTTTAAATATGTGTGAGAGTTGATTGTTTACAATAATAATTTTTTGTAACGCTCAACATATTTTTAAATTTCAAATTTTAAAAGGACGTTAATTTAATTCAAAAAAGCTTTTCTGAATGACAAAGTAAATTTTAACTATTTTATTAATTTAGATAAATTACTTTAAAAACTGTAAAATTTTCATGGCTAAAATATAAAGTTAATAATTATCCATGAAATTCATTATGATCGCATTGGATATATTAAAATTTGTGTGAATAAACTCTCACGAAAAATGAAGTTGCTCTGTGTGCTTAATTTTTTTACTGCACGATAAACTTAATTTGATAACAATGGAAATAATTTTATACATTTCTTTACTGAAAAATAAGCAATAAATTGTTAGTCTGTTTAAAACACTTGTTGAATTCACTTGTTAACAAGCCTTTTCACAAATTTGTAAATATTTAATCAAATTATCAGAAGCGTGCCTTCAAAAAAGTTCACGGTGATCAAACAAAGTCTTGACAGTTGTATGAGTGTAAAATAAAATTGAAGACTTTATATAAATAGTTAACTAACCTGTCTATACTAATAAGAGTTGACCCATAAGAAATAAATACAAACAATCGCAATGTCCTGCCTTAGTAGTGAAACTTATTCGAATCTAAAACGACGGAAATTTTTAATATTTTTAATCGCTGCCATGATCGCATTATTCCTATTACTTTTTTTCATTAATTTGTCATATTCTAAAGAACTGCCGTGCACACATTCTCAAAGAAATGATGAGGTGCATGAGCTTAAATTGTTACATGTAGTGAGTATTAAAAAAAAAACTCTTTTATTGTGACCCTCAATAATGAAAGTAAAATTAATTTCAGTTCTTTCGACATGGCGCTAGAACTCCAGCTGATACATATCCAAACGATATTTATGTAAATGAATCATTTTCTCCATACGGTTGGGGTCAACTTACAAATGTGAGTTACTAATTTTATTAATTACTCGTGAAATTAAATTATTGCATAATATGTGTGTGTGTAGGTGGGCCGAAATCAAATCTTTGAACTAGGTGGTTTTTTGCGACATCGATATCGTCAATTTTTGGGTGAAACGCTCAACTTAAATGTGAGTTAATTTTTGTAATATTTTTTAGAATTTTTAAATTTTTTAAATCTCAGGAAATTCACGCTCAATGCACCGATGTCAGTCGCACCAAAATGTCCCTTCAACTTGTGCTTGCGTCTCTCTTTCCACCCAAAAACACTCCACTCGAGTGGAACACCAACCTCAATTGGCAGCCAATACCTTTTAACTATGAAGAACTTACAAAAGATTCTTTACTCTTGGTTAGACTTGGATGTCCACGATATCATGAAGAACTTGAACGAGTTATGAGGGAGGATGTTGGAGAAGAAATTAAATTTTATGGAAATATGATGAGAAAGCTGACAAATATTACTGGTTCAAAAATCGAAACACCCGATGATGTTCAATCGCTTTACAACACGCTGAAAACTGAGGTGAGAAATTTTTAATAAAATTATTTTATTAATTTTAAAAGTTATAATTAAAATTTCAGCAAGAGTACGGTCTAGAACTTGCAAAATGGACAAAAGAATTCTACCCAGAACCACTTAAGAATTTTACAGATAGAAGTTTTATTTTCAATTCCTACAACAGCATACTTAAGAGACTCAAAGGCGGTGTTTTTCTGAAAAAAGCAATAAGCGATTACCAGTTGAAAATTGATGCAAAATCTCAGAAGAAAATTTTCATTTACGCGGGTCACGACTCGACAATAGCCAATATATTTTCAGCATTAAATGTATGGGAAGGACAGCATCCCGATTATGCTATTACAGGGCTATTAGAATTTTCTAAGCACAAAGAGACTGGAGAGTATGGAATTGAGGTTTTCATCAGACAACATAAAAATTTAACACAATTAACTATCCCAGGATGTGAAAAATTCTGTGAACTATCAAAATTGCAAAAACTCCTTTCCGATAATATTCCTAAAAATTTCGATGATGAATGCAAGCCACAAGATGTAAACTTTTCCACTCCACCGCCTCATGGACCTTAGAAATGTTTTAAATCAATTAATAATAAAATCAAGCATGCTTTAAAAAATTCTAATTTTCCGTTAAATTTAAATTCAAAAACATGTGACTACGTAAAATTACGTAACACCGCAGGGTGCGTAAATAAACGGAGTGATTTGAAGAGATTTAAAAAATTATTGGAAAAATTTTCAAATCCCATTTCTTGCATTTTCTTCGTGTTTAAGGTAATAATTAGCGACAAAAGCGATTTAATTCAATTAAATGATAACTCTTTCAGCACATCGGTTTGAAGTTGAGAGCGTAACACACTGTTAATACGCGCAAAAAGGCAGAAAAGAGTTGTGTCATCTCTTCTCAATAAAAAAAAACGTGAAAAAACAAAAAATCGAACATGATGGATAGTCTAAGTAATATCGGAAAGACAACGATAGCAGTCGGTGTTGCTGGTGCCCTCTTCGTTGGCTACTGTTTTTACTTTGATCAAAAGCGTCGCGGTGCAAAAGACTTTAAAAAGAAACTCCACGAGAAACGACAAGAGCGTGAATCGAAGAAAGGAAAGAAAAGCAAAAGAGGATTACCCGACCTAACTGATCACGAGGCAGTGCAGCGCTATTTCCTTCACGAAATTCAACTGGGCGAAGCTATGATCGCAAACGGTGACACTTCCAATGGAGTTGAACATTTAGCGAATGCAGTCATCGTGTGTGGTCAACCGACGCAGCTCCTTCAAGTGCTTCAACAGACACTTCCGGCCGATGTGTTTACACAGCTCATTCATCGCATGCGAGAATTTCAATCGGAAGTCGTTCAGCAAGCCAGCTCTGCACCGAGCGGACTCAAGTTAGCTGAGGCGACCACTGATGACTTAGAATAGAATATTAACAAACCTTCTTGATTTATCGAAGCAATTATCGCGCTATAACTAAAAAAAAATGCATTTTCAAAAAACCCCCCAGTACGCGAAAGAGAAACCAAAATTATATTTTTGTCACCGAATCAAAGAAAACTTTATCCCGCAAGCAAAACGTGATGAGAAGAAGAAATTTCTCCACGAAAAAAATAAAGATAAAAACGATGAGTGTGAAAAATTATATAAAAGTTGAGAGTGACAAGAGGATCTCAGCAGGATTGCATTGATGGACTTTTAACGGAAATTCTTTTTGAATTTTAATTCTACAATAACTGTTAAAAATTTACAAATTTAAAGAGTGCATCAATGTCATTGTGCGAGAGATACGCGAGCGAATTTGTTAATTATACACGAAATTTGTTAGTGCTTTTAAGACATTCGGCTTGATGAGGGAATAAAACAAAATTAACAAAATAGTCATAAAAATTAAACTTGAGAAAATTGTGGAAATGTATTGAGACGATTATGAACTAATAAAACAAATTCAAAGTAGTAGTTTTAAAAACATACAAAGTTCATCTTTACTTTTTAAAGAGATACGAAGAAGAAGAAAAGTGCATCATGCAACATAAATCGATGATTTCAAGGTTATATGCTTAGTTATATGCATTTGGTTTACGTCATTACGTTTTATGTTTACGTTCAAGTTACGCACCCTTCGTAATCTCGCCGAAATCCCCCGGTTGCGTTCTTTTCGGATTTCTCTGCGAGTGAATATCCACGTTTTTAGCAATTCGTAAGTAAAATAATTAAAATTACTGTGGAAAAATGCAGAAAATCAGCTGAAATTTTGTCGGAAAATGTTATCAAGAGTGTAATGCATGTAAATCGCTGTATTTAGGATCTTTAATCTTGTAAAAAGATTGAAAAAGTTGCATTAAAAAAAATTGTTTAGCATCCAAATTTATTTTGATGGAAAATATTTTTCGCAATATCAAAATTTAAGCTGAATTTAATTAAAGTAAACGATAAATAAGTGACATTAACTATATCTCATCTCATTTTAGGTTTAAAATCAAACGAAAATGGTGCAAAGATTAACACTTAGACGACGATTGTCGTACAACACCAAGTCTAACAAGAGACGAATGTAAGTTAATTAGAAATATACAAAAAATCATTTATTAAATGTCATAACCCTTTAACTGTCTTCGATATCCCTTAATTCACAACGAATGTCCTTTCAAAACAATAATTTAAAAAATCAAAACAAACCACTCAATGAGGTTATGCATTTAAATAAATAAAATTTTAATCAGCTGATTAAACGATAATTAACACTTTTACAATCATGTCTCTTCTAGTGTACGAACACCCGGTGGTAAATTGGTCTACCTTTACATCAAAAAGAAGCGCAGCGTGCCAAGATGTGCAGTGACAAAGGAGAAGCTTCACGGTATCACTCCATCGCGTCCCAGCGAACGTCCTCGTATGTCTCGTCGCTTAAAGACAGTGAAACGCGCATATGGCGGTGTTCTCAGTCACAAGGCACTCAAGGAGCGTATCATTCGTGCTTTCCTCATCGATGAACAGAAAGTCGTTAAGGTATTGAAGGCGCAACAAGCGACAGTGGTAAAAACTCCTCGCGCACCAAAACCAACGCCGAAACCAGCCGCTAAGCCAGCAGCTCCAGCTCCTCTCAAAAAAGCATCAGATAAGAAGGGAGGCGACAAGAAGCAGGATAAGAAAATCGGAGGTGCTGATAAGAAAGGACCAGCATCAAAGGCTCCAATCGGTCAAAAGGGAGGCAAGATCATTAAGAAGTAAATGATTCCAATATGTTTATCATGCTGCTCTTGAATTAATAAAGATCCTTTACAAAAAAAATCATACTTTTGAATTCTTTATTTGCAGCAAAATTTTTCAACGATATTCCACAACTTTAAAATTTTTATGATTGTCTGGAACGACTTGAAAGTTTAATGTGAATTGAACCGCCGCGGAAATGAAACTCGATTTTCTTCTAGTGTTTTTAAATTTAGTGATTTTTACATCTTTTGCGTGCGCTGAGACGATAATAAAAGGTGAGTCGAACTGATAAGAGAAAATGTGACATCATCGTGTTGAATGCAACTGTCATAGAGCTCAAATAATGATGATTTGCGTAAAAGCATATCACTGTCGCCAGTCGTGCTTAAAACGAGTTTTTTTTTCTCGCAACACTGATCATCGAAAAGCGGACATGTGTGAAAATTGATCATTCTGATAAACATAAAAAGATATCCACAGTTTGATTGAAAATGTTTATGAAAATTGCACAAAAGGTCGATTATGATTATGAAAATAGATGACAGCTCATGAATTAGAAAGAGAGCTGATTGAGAAGAGAAAAAAAAATTAAGCGCCAATAAGTCGTCTCTGTTTCAAATACAAATAAAAGCATCTTAAAGAACACATAAGACATGAGTATGGAGAGGAGATCGAAGCGTATAAAGATAATTATTTTTGCTGGCCTTTCATGAGGTATTGAGGGAAGAATAATTTTTGAAAAATTTAACGGTTTTATTTTTATAAAAATTTTAAAAAAATTTAACATTATGATTAAATTTTTAAACGCGAAAAATAGTAAATTATGATAAGTATATAAAAATTATCAACTCGCGATATCTTATCGTACATCATAGCGTTGGCAAAATATAATTTTTTAACCGCAGCATTTTAAAACGAAAAATTATTAAGGCTCATTCATCAATCAGCAATGACGAATAAATTTTTCGTTTACACTCGAGCTTTTGTTTACATTTAAAAGGAAATTTTTTTACACTCATTACCTTTTTTTCTGTTAAACTGCATGTGTCTCATATAAATATGTGCACGGAGTGAAGTGTAGTAAATATTTTTAGTTGAATGAACTTTATGAACAACAAGAAGCCAAATAAGAGGAATCGTTAAAGATAAATCGTAAAATCACTTTGCACATAAGTAATTGCTGCCATTGAAACTGGTCTCCCTCGTTGACCAAATTGATAACGTAGTTTTGTGACTGAGTAATTAATCAATGAGTCGTCGACGCCGATATCACGCGAGTGACATTACTGATGATTGCCACAGCATGGCGACTGGTACATGCCTTTTTAGACTTTAGAACGTGCAGCAGAACTATGGGAAAATTTTCCCTCCTCCTTGTTTCTGTCGCTGTTCATTGCTCTTTATTTTTTTGACACAATCAAAACAGGTTTCTTTTATGCTCCCATGAAATCGATAGCATCGCACGAGAACGAGAAGAATCTTAAAGAGAAATTAATTATAGTTTTGATCACCCCGAAATAAAAAGCCACTTATAGAAAAACGTGCGCGCTCCCAAAGAAGTGAAAAAGTTAAGAACATTAATTTTTTCGCGCTTCTTGGCTTAACATAAAAAAGTATGAGAGAATCGATTGGTCGCAGTCTTATTGTTAAAATTACTATGATTAAAGTTTTAAGAAAAAAAAACAGAAGTTCGTGGTTAAGGAGTAAAAAAATATTTTAATTTTTGCCATGTGATACTTGATTTTTTTTATGGTCTTTGATCAACTTTGAATATTTGTGATGAATTTCAAATTTTAATGCAAAAATATTTGAATTTCCATCCCCTAAATATTTTTTAAAAAAAATCGCTTAAACATTTGAACTTTGAACTTATCTTCACACCATTTTTTTTCTATTCAACATTTTCATGAGTGATCGATGCCATATTTTCCTTCACCTTTTTGTTGTTGTTTTAATAACTCCCCATTGCGAGCGAAAAAACATGCAAGAGATGGAGAAAAAAAGTAAAAGGCGCCAGGTATCTTAATTGTTTTTATTATGTGTTCACCACGCTTCTCGCTCTCTCTCGCGTTTTAACCGCATCTCATCTGATTAGAATGGAAAAGATATTTTTTTGGAGGAAATATTCAAAATACTTGAAACACTTCAAGCTAATAATAATGATGAACATTCCAACACGAATTAAATTCAAATTAACGCAATTTCTCGCGCCATTCGGAAATGGCATCGCGAATGGATGATTTCCGGAAAAATTAAAGAATTTTCAATCGTTAACACTCGAGAGGATGTAGGATTGTAGTCGCCAACTTCCCAATACGAATAACTTTTCTAATTAAGCTTCAAAATTTCTGGTTAATCGTTGAAAATATTCTTAAAGCTTCGAACCCTTAAAATAATTAATGTGGTGACAAGATTTTGCTAATTTTTTGTTCTTTCTTAAACGAAAATATTGAAATTAATTTTTTTTCCCAACGATCTTTTTGCTAAAGAGCTTTTGAGTGTGTATTCGTGAAGTACATCAACGTGTCAAGAAATAATAATAAATGTAACACCCAAAGAAAAAAAATTTACGAGAAACAACGCGAATAAGAAGAGATGAAGAACCAAAAAGAGCCTAAAAAGGAATCACGAAAAATCTTTCTTTTTACACATTATTAATGCTGTAGGATCGCATTAACTATAAACTCGTATGATGACGGGTTTTCTTAAATGCTCGATGGCGAAAAAGAGAGAGAAAAGAACGAGAAGAAGGAAATATAACTGATCTCGCGCCTCGCTGGAACCAACACCACCGAAAAAAAATAAATTCAAAAGAATTAAGAATATAACCAGTTTTGTGTATCATGATGATGAAAAAAAATCTTATTCATTTTATCTTTTCCTTCTCTTGATGTCTATCGTTCTTGATGTGTTTTTTTCTTCATTTCTCGTGTACGAATCTCTGAGCGCACGTCGATCTCAACTTGATGGCTCGAGTGAGTGAGAGAAAAAGAATTAATAGCATCTCATTGTATACGAAATCAAGTAACACCAAATCAATAATTTTTCCTGTGATCTCCCCATTTGAAAAATGGGGAGTGGGATGAATTTGGTGCGAAAATGACCAAAAAATTTTTTATCAGAATGTTACTGAATTTTTTTGAATCGATCAATAAATTCACATGATTTTTTTTAAACTTGTAAATTTAATTAAAAGTTTTAATTTAGTTCAAATATTAACTTGAAAATTTTGAAAATCCAGGAAAAATTTACTTCCTGTAAAAAGATTTATTTTATTTTCACCGATTTTATTCAAATTCTTCCCACTCCGCCGCCTTCTTCCCATGCTGTGTGTGTTGTTGTGCTGACTGGAGTTAAATGCGTGGAAGAAGAAGAAATAAGAATAGAATCTTGTATACAAATTTTATTCAAACTATTCTATCGCCTTCTCTATTCTGTTTCTTTCCCTCCGTCTTGGGGCATCAGAATGAAATATGACTTGGTAGATTGGAAATTGGAGAATAAATTTGAATACATATTATTCTACACACATAAAGCCCTCTCTCGCTCTTAGCCATTTCTGATTCTCCTCATTTGATTATTTTTCTTATATTCCTTTACGGCTGTTCCATGCTGCTCCATTGTATTATTATTCTGGATTCAATACACACAGATAATTTCAGGTTTTAAGGTTCTTTCTCTCGCTTCAATTCGTGAAGGTCGAAGACTCTCTCGCGTTGGTATATGAAAAAAAATTAGTGCTTTTGTTCGCTCTCCATCCTTTTCTTCCTCCGCTGTCTTTTGTCTGGAAGCTACAAAATAACCATTTTCGATGGAGGAAATTTATGTCCAACGGATTAAATCTGGCTCCAGCATCATCTCACTCTCGCCAAAAAATCCCATTTTCTGTCTTTTTGTTTTGACTCTTTTCTTTCTTGCTCATTCTCATTTATTTTGGCAATGAAAAAAAAAGAAATATTAAGCGCGCGATGTTATAAGAATGAAAAAGTGATGATCATGAGGGACCGTGGAGTCTAAAGGACGCTGATATTCCATTATTAAATCCAGGAAATTTAATTTTTTATTTTGGACTTAAAATTTTGAATTAAAAATTTTAAAACTTCCAGAGCTCAATTTTTTATGTTTTATTGTATCATAATAAAATAAATTTAACATTCAAAACTTCTTATTGTAATTTTTTCTATAGAAATCAAAATGAATTTAAAACAAATTTTCTCGCCGAGAGATAGTGTGAACGAACAATGGACCTCATCGACACTGACAATAGAATTGGAAATTTTTATAGACAATCTATCAATCATTCGAAATAGAACTTTGATTGCCAGATAAGCCGATAGAATAGCGAACGCGTTGTAAATAATAATTAAATTTATTTGATGTCAGATTTTATGACTTTATGAGAGTTTCTTCTCTCCTTTTTAATGATAACGATCATTACCATTTATAGAAACGTAAAAATGCTGCCGCTTCGCGTTTTGTCTCATTTTATGAAATTAATTATCGGCGAGCGAAATTGCAACATGCATCAACAATCCATCTTGATCACAGTCGTCGTTCAACTCTCTCTCGCCGATTCCCTGAAATGGTATTGCAGTTAAAAAAGATTTTTCCTTGCAATATCCCACAATGGGAATTGATTGCATAACTCAGCATGTAGCTGACAAGATGATGATCGCGGTTGCTGGAATACTTAATTAGTTTATCGTGAAAAAATTGATGTAGTGACCATATGGTTGGTGTTCTTGACTTACTTTTAAGCTCCAAAAAAAGTTTAACGATTTTTTAAATGATTTAAAAATTTAGTTAATTTAATTGTTAAAAAACTACCAAACTCATCCTCCGGCAGCAAACTTCTCTAATTGCTTCCTCTCCTACCACAAATCATTCGAAAGAATCTCACAATGTACCATTAACTAATTTTCATATCATTAAATTATCCAACAACAAGTGAAGATGAAATTCCGGAAAAGGGTTCTAAAATTAGAGCTGAAAATTACCTGAAGTACACGCGTGTAGATGTTAAAAAAATATTTTACTGCCAGTTAAGTCGGAAACGAAGATTATTATTTCCGCTTTAAAAAGATTTTTCTCCTAATTGCCTGCACAAGTGCCGGCAGCAACGATGAGTGAGTAAGAAGTGTTAAATATCAAGTATCACAAAAATGAAATTAATGTACTTAAAAATTATTTTTCATTCACAAATTTTAAAAATATATTTTTTCCTCGCAAGCACAGAAATTCGAGGGGAGAATAAATTTTCGTGGAAATAACAATAATTATAACTATTTGGACGCTCATTCATTAAGAAACCATCAATTTGACTCTTTAGTCGGTAATCAAACACAGCCGCATGCTATGGTCGGTGTGTATGTTATTAACTTTTGAGGATTCATATGATTGCCTTTGTTGTTGCTACTGAGTCTTTTGATATTTTTTAAAATGTCGATGAAATTTAAATATATTTCGTTTTTAAAAGGATTAAAAATTAAATTAATATTTTTTTTAAATTACTAAACCTCAATGTCCATTTTTTAACCTCCACACAAATAATGATTCATAGACAAAGCAAACGAGAGCAAATTAAATAACGAGAAGAAAAAAATTGTTTAAATGTAATTTTAATTTTCTTCTCTCGACGACTTCACGGTTAGCCAAGTGTTTTTGCAAATTGAAATGGCAATCCATTAAAAGGTGGCATAAAAGTGCTCACTTAGACAGAGAAGTAAAATCAATTTTAAAAAACAAACTCTCACACTAAACATCCGTATCGTATAGCATTGTCATTATCTGATTCTCTTGTTGACTTAACTGTGCTTCCTCAAGAGGATAATTGTGAAACTTTGTCGAGTTGCTGATAAACATTTATGGATAAAAAATTAATTATTTTGAAGACGTGTTTAATAATTTCCATTAATCTCGACTGATCGATACATTCGAGCTGCTTGCTTACGCACTTCAATTTTCTTGATCTTTCCTGACGGTGTTAAGGGCATTCCATCGACAAAGTAAGCACCTCCATGTAAACGCTTAAATGGTGGAAAATTTACAGCAACTTCATCGATCACATCTTGTTCGCATAAATCGCTATTTATATCTTTAACGATAACGGCTGCAGCTAGGTCACCGCTAATCATGTCGGCAATGCCCACAACACACACCGACATTACACCCTTAATGCCAACAATAAAGTTTTCGAGTTCCGATGGTGCGACTTGATAATTTAAATATTTTATCATGTCCTTCTTGCGATCGACAACATAAATGTCGCCATCCTCGTTCACATATCCGAGGTCGCCCGTTTTAAACCATCCTTCGTTGTCGAATGCGTTTCTTGTGTCTTCGATCATGTTAGCATAGCCGAGAAATCGCACTGCAGACATGACATAAATCTCGCCAATTTCATTCATGTCCATTGTGTTTCCATCATCGTCGACAATCTGCAAATATTTTACTTTGAAAAAAGGGGTTTGTGCGTCATGCTTAATTTTAAAATTTTTAAGATGATTTATAAATTTTTGGGACTCAAATGGAAGAAAAATGTTTAATTTTTGAGGATGACATAATTCACGAATGACTCCCAAAGTTGTCAAATGTTTGCTCTTCTTTTACAAATTTCACTAACCTTCAATTTCATATTTGGAACAATTTTTCCGACCGAGTTTGAAGGTTTCTGAAAAGGTGGTGTGAACGAAATTAATCCAGCCATTTCGGTCATGCCGTAAGTCACCAAAAGAGCGCCATAAAGTAAATGATCTTGCATTAATTTCCTCAATGTTTCATCTAAAAATCCGCCAGCGACCAAATAAAGTCGAATTGAGCTTAAATCCGCAAGCTGTAGGTACGACGATTGCAAAAGCATCGCAACATGTGAAGGTGCTGAGAGCACGACATTCACTCTGTGTTGTTCAATTAAATGAAGCATGAGAAGGGGTCGAAATGGACGCTTGGTGATGACACGTTTGATGTTATTAGAGAGCGACTGCATGAGTGAGTTAAAACCTGAAATCCAGTAGAGTGAACTGAAGCAAAGAAAATTCGGATGGATGAGTTGAGGCCTGGAATTTGAGAAATTTTGACATTTTTAAAATACAATTAAAGAAATCTTTTTTATCACCACCATTTTATACTTACCACGCTCTCGACATGATCATGCAGTGAAAATGTGACAGTATGACCCCTTTAGAAACTCCTGTAGTTCCGCTCGAGCACAAAATTACACCGGGAACTTTGTATGATTCAATTCCGAAACTTCGTGGACTAAAATTTAAAAATTATCGATTAAAAATTTGGTTCATGATTTTTTAATTTTTTCACATACACGAATTCGACTTCACCTTGAAGCAACTCGAAGAGCTCGCCTACGAATCGAACGCCTGATGAAAGTTTTGTGTGTTTAAAATTATAAATTTTTTAATTTTATTTTTACCTGCCATTTTTTCGTCCACCGTCCATACTTCCGCCATGCTTTCGCACCGCTTCAGTGCCTCAATGACCACATCCCAATTATCGCAATCGCAAAAAATAATTTTCGGATTCGTTTGCTTAAAAATATGAAAAATTTCTCGCTCATCGAAAGAAGGATCAAGTGTATTGCAAGGAGTTCCTATGAGCAGGCTGGCAAGAACTAAAGGTGCGACATACGTCGAATTTTTTACAACCAAACCAATCACGTCATTCAATTTCAAGCCTTCATTGAGAAGATTTTTCGCGATTCTTAAACTCAATTTTGCCATTTCGCCAGCACTGATCTCTACGCCGTCATCGTAATTTATTTGCACAATTTTATTCGGTTCACGCTGTAAGTAATGAAGGGACATTTGACCTGAATTTGAGAAAAATTTAAATGTTATATTGTTACCGCAAATTTTGCATACCTGCTGTTAAATTCGGATGAAAAAATGGCTCAAGTTGAGCTCCACTCAAAATTTTTGATTCTCGATTATAATGAAACATTTTTACTCGACAAGTTCTAAAAGGAGAATGACTGAAAAGGCTCTAAAATGTCACAATTGAAAATTCGCTTATTAAAAATTTAAGGCATAATGGCCTTTAAGAACACTTTATTAAGGGTTCAACTTTTCAATACTTAATTATTAAGTAAAAATTCTTATTTTCTGCGTTGTAATTGCTGCTTCAGCTCCAAATTTTCTTTTTGGAGTCGCTGGTTCTCTTCCAGAGCAGTCTGAAGTTGAAACTGAACCTCAACATTGGGCGCTAGGCAGCTCTGCAAAAATTGCATTGGATTCTCTGGATTTTCGAGTTGAACTTTAGTGAGAACTTTGGCCAGTGCGTCAAGGATTCCATGACGAGCAAGATAGAGACGGAAGATTTCCTTACTTTCATCAATCGGCTGGATGTTAAAAAATAAATTTTATTACTTTCATTTAAATTTCACTTGATTTTAAAGTTAATTTGATCAAATTTTATTCTCACCTTGAAACTCATCCTTTAAATTTTTAATTAAGCAGTATTAAGTTTATTAATTTCGTCAATTTAGAATTTTATTTCCAATTTTAGCTCCTCACAATTTAGTGATGAAGATTTGAAAGAAAAAAATTAGGTTAATAAATTCGGAGAGAGACTTTTGCTGTTATTTTTTTGGCGGGAATATTTGAAATTTCAAATTCGTTATGAAATTTAATTTATTTTTATGCAATTTTTTTCTTCACCGTAAAAAATCATCTGCATCATGTGCAAGTAATGTATGAAACTCCCTCGAGACATAATTTTTGCAATCATAAGACACAATCGGATGAAAAAAGGCCTCAAACAACTTTTTCTCTCGCTTAATTGCAATCGATTTCTATTTATGGCATTCGGGATGTCAGCCAGAAAAAAGCATAAACACTCTTTTTTTGGGTTGTCGAATGAGAAAAAAAGGAAAAGAGGTGAGAGAGAGAAAAATTATTTATGAACTTTTCCTCATATGGACTTTGAGGTGAAATTAAACATATAACACATGTGAGTCGCTCGGTATGGGCTCGAGTAAAAAAAATAATTTCTCTAAAAACAAATTAATGTTTTTCTCCCTCTCGCTCTCCACCAACAAACAGTGAATTTATTTTTCTAATCGGCTTCTTAAGAGCGCACACACGGTTACAAAGTCAATGGCGATAAATAGTCGAGAAAAAGTTCACACATGCATTATCATTATTAATGGATTTTCGCTGTGATTTCTCGTTTTCTGTCTCTCTCGAAAGCCTTCGAATCAATTTCTCAACCTAGAACTTCATGCCAATACGTAATTTCGTGATTATACACTCGTTCCATAGCTCTCGAGAAAATAGCTATGGATAATTCATGAGAATTGCTGCTGTTTTAAGAAAAGAAAGAAAAAACTTGCTCGATTGCAAACCGCTGCGAATTGTAAAAAAAATTATATTGTTCTATCATCATTACCTTCTTGAGTTGGATACGTAGCGATAGTGAGGTCGATAGACGCTTTACATACATTCTGCATAATGTAGAGAAATCTCTTGATGCCCATTAAAGACGCTCTCTTTTTTTACGCGTATAGCGGTGCATCGTTGAGATAATTAAATCATAACGCAATTTTCTCTTATCATGCAAATGATAAATTAATCGAGCGCAATTATGGTAATTTTAAATGTGGATAATTTTTATTCTGACATTGTGGAAGAAAGACAATTTCTTTTGAGCAAATTATAAGATTTTATTTTCTTCTCTATAAAAATTTATTATTTATGAATATTTCAACTTTTTCATGCTTAAAATTCTTCACCATAATCTTCCTCATCAAAATAACCATCCACAGTGTCACCTGCAATTTCCTCATAATCCTTCTCAAGTGCTGCCAAATTTTCTCGTGCCTCAGTGAATTCTCCTTCCTCCATTCCCTCGCCGACATACCAATGGACAAAAGCTCGCTTCGCGTACATGAGATCAAACTTTTGATTGAGTCGACTCCAAGCTTCTGAAACGGCCGTTGAATTTGCGAGCATGCAGACAGCTTTCGAGGACTTTGCACAATCTCCAGTTGGAACGAAGCACGGACGCGACTCATTGATTCCAATTTTAAATCCCGTGGGTGACCAATCAACAAAAGAAATGTGCTTCTTCGACTTGATAGTGGTGATCGCTGCGTTGACATCCTTTGGAACGACATCACCTCTATAAAGCATACAGCAGCCCATGAACTTTCCTCGTGCCAAGTCACATTTGACCATGATATTGCTGTTGTCGAAAGCTTCACTTGTAAGATCGCCGATTGAGTTGGAAACTATAAAGATTTAAATTTAAAAAATGTTTTAACAAAATTGTGAAATTAACTCACCATGCATTGCACGATCAGCGGAAGCAAGCGGTGCATATGACACCAGTGGGAAGTGGATGCGTGGAAATGGAACTAAATTTGTTTGAAATTCATTGAGATCCACATTCATGTCACCCTTATAGCGAAGCGATGCCGTAGCCGACGAAACAACCTGAGCCACGAGACGATTGAGATTCGTGTAACACGGCATTGGAACGCCCAATTTCTTGGAACAAATATCATAAGTTGCCTCATTATCCATCATGAAGGTGCAATCGCTGTTGTCCAATGTTGTGTGAGTGGTTAGGACGGTGTTGTAAGGCTCAACGACAGCCGATGAGATTTTTGGTGACGGATAAACGCCATATTGCAATCGAACCTTCTTCGAGTACTCACTCGTGATGCGCTCAGTTAAAAGTGATGTAAATCCACTGCCAGTTCCGCCGCCAAACGAATTGTAAATTAAAAATCCTTGAAATCCATCACAATTTTCGGACAATTTTTGAAGTTGATCCATGACCGGCTCGATGTACTGGCGGCCAATGGTGTAATGACCACGAGCATAATTATTTGCAGCATCTTCCTTTCCCGTTATCATGAAATTGGGATTGAAGAGCTTCTTGTACATTCCATGCTGAATTCCCTGAATTACTGATTGCTCGAGATCGACAAAGAGAGCACGTGGAACAACTTTGCCACTTTGCGTATCGCTGAAGAAAGTCCCCATGTTATCATCGACTTTTGTTTCGAGAAGACTTCCATCCTGCTGAATGCCATGCTCAAGTGTAAAAAGTTCCCAACATGCGTTACCCATCTGAACGCCAGCTTGACCGACATGTAGAGACAAAACCTCACGCTGAAATTTTATTTTTGACTTTTTTGTGAGGTTTAAATTAACTTTCAACACTCACCATGATTATATTTTAATGCCTTGATTACACAAAAATTAATTCAACTCGAAATTGACACCGAAAACGGTTTAAAACCAATGAAATTAAAATTATTTTAAAACTTCTCGAAGTGACGAGAGACAAATGTGAAGAAGAAGGTTCAGACTTCAGAGAGTGGATTTTGTACTTTGCGAGAGACTGACACGTGGCTTGATACAGACGATAAAGTCAACTTGCATGATAATCGCAAACTCTAGAAATTAAATCAACTTTTTTTAAAAAAATTATTAAGTTAAAAATTGTTGAAAATAAATTAAATGAGTAAATGATTTTCTAACTTCAAATACACTCGCATGCTCACGTATCGCCCAAGTCATTATTCATCGATTGTTCTTAATTTGTAACGAACTCTGTTCACTTCAATTGCAATCGGCTAAAGATGTGAAAAAATGCACACACATAGTTCGTGTTAAAATTGTACTTTTTCCTTTTCTTTAATTTGATGCCTCGCCACAAAACATAAATGCAATCTCTCTCTCTCTCGCTCGAATTGTTCGAGAGCTGTTCAATTCAAAAATGTGCAATTTAAGGAATTTTCTTCTTTTCTTGATTCGATGCAAGTTTAATGCTGCTCTTTTTTTGCATTGAAAATTGTTAAAATTGCATTTCTGCACAAGGCGAGAATTAAAGAAGAGCGAATGGAGAATAAAATAAAAATACAAGTTAGGAATTGCAACACTAAATGGTAATGAATATTCCATGTCTTGAAATGCCGCGAATGGATTTTAGGAAAAATATTTTATAAAATAAAACATGGTCAGATGCCATCGAAGTTCAAGCTCTGAATTTGTCGGGAGGCACGTTTCGATGAACACAGTGATGACCGAAAAAAAAGCAGCGTGGAAGTTATGAACATTTCTTTCTCATGCACCAGATTTCTATCAAAAAAAAGCAAGAAAAAACCAACCTCCGTGCTTTATGATCCCGTTGGGTATTTCAAGAAAGAAATTATCAGCGACAGTGCATCAGCCAGTGTGTGCATTAATGTTTTAATATTATACAAAGTCTTGAAGCATAAATGCGGGGCTGCTGATTGATAAGAAAACGCTTTTGCATTTAAATTTATCCTCTATGCGTGTCATGGAGAACGTTCGTGAAGATTGAGGTGAAAAGATTTACCAAAAACGTATTTTATGGTTTGTTTTAACAACAAATTTTTGTGTTAAAAATTCCTGGATGATGAATTAAATTTTTAGATTGCTCAAAAATTCCTGGATCAAGAAAAACATTTTAAAATAAATCTTTTAAACTCAAAAAAAGAAAATAATCAAGTTATTAGATTTAAATAAAATTTCATTCTGTTTCTAATTTAGCTTTAAAAAAATCCAGGGATATTTTTCAAAAACTAAAAATTTTCACTCCTAATAATTTGCCTATCCACGTTTCATGATCATAACACCATTAGCATTATAGCCGTTTACTTCCCATTTACTTCCTTCTTCATGCGTGCAATGAAGTGTTAAATGCAAAAAGACTTCAACCATTAAAAACATATCACCCAAGCACTCGATGATCGTTTCAAACGCGAAAAAATGAAACTTTTTAACACCTCCAAAGATAAATTTTCATTCGCATGCGATATTTAGCACTCATTTTGTCTGATGTTTCGTGACTTTAACTCTAATCCAACTGGCCGAGATCATGTTGCGGGAGAGTGGCAAAAATTGTAACTTTTTTTCGCATGATCACTCTGCAAGTGTTCATAAAAGTGCAATTTAAAAATCTCTCGCCTTCGCATTTACCACATTCAGTTCCTGCGCAATTGTTCATACATAAAATTGGATCGGAAAGTGTGGATTTGAACTTAAGAATCATAAAGAAGGAGAGAGCAAGAACGGAGGAATTGAGAGAGGTTCCAAAAACATAATAAGAGATGACAGACAATCGATAAAGAGCCTTGCAGTTTATTATGCCCTCTCTTCGTCGTTATAATAAATGGTTATGTACGTTATTGAAAATTTACTATCAGCTCGAATTGTTAATGACTCTAAATGCGAGCGCTGGTAGAGAGAGAGTGAGGAAATAATGAAATAAGAGTAGCATAAAATGCATATGAATATGAGATACTTAAAGAGATTTATTTTTATTCCCTCCCGAAGTGTGAATTTAATGTTGCGGAGCATCCATTCGCACTGATGCTCTTTTAACGATGCAATTTCAGCTTAACTTACATGAATATAAAACATTAAAAAGGTTGGTGTTGAATTTAGTGTTGGCATTAAAAAATTTGTAATTTAACAAATTCTAGAAAAGTTTCTCAAAACTCTCTTGCACTTTTTGTAATAAATTTTTACTCCTTCCATTCAATTTAAATCGATTATCTGCGATCAACGCCATTATTCACAGCTATTACTTGCAGGCATTTACATCCAACACATGATTATTTTTCGTGTCGATATTCGTTAGCAAAACGCCTAGATAAGACAGGCGCAACATAGAAATTTATTATTTAAAACGCCTGCGATCGAGAGTTTTGTAAAAGATTTAATTGGCATAATTGAATCGAATACGAATGTTCTCAGCATGAAATGTGTATTGTAAATTTTATTATTATTTTTCTGTGACATTTATGAAGAACATGTGTTTCACATTTACACCCAATTGATTTTCTTACATCATTTTTACCTCTCTAAAGCTGTTATTATTCTACTTTTTAGAGCGTCCATAAATCTTTTTTTTCGCTATTCACATTTGCATAACTTTCACTCGATCATAAAAGCGGATGGACGCGTTTAAAATTTATTGGTTTTTAGGAAAACAAGCAATTATCTAAATTGATCACTAAAATGGTAATATTTATGGTTGCCAATCGCTTAATTGATTATGATTTAGAGGCATCGATTTTATTTTACATGAAAAAAACTGTGAATGAAAAAGATCGTAATTGAGCGCAATAAAATTGATGGGGTTGGTTGAGAGTTGAGGGTCAAAAAATATTTAAAGTTCTTCAAAAGTTAATTTTCTAAAATAGTTAATGATTTAAAATTTTTAATTCTTCCAGAGCTGAGCGACATAATTCACAAATATTTCCCTCAATAGCGTCGAAAATAGAAACGAAAGTAAATATTGAGTGAATGTCTTAATTACACCCCGTACACACACACAACATGCAGAGGCTCGACAAATAAACAAGAATGTAATAGAAAATTGTATGGTTGAAAAATATTGATAAAGAAAAAGAATCGTCGATGTTTGCCATGGCTTTATTTATAGCCATTTGGGTTCGGTGGATAATTTACCTCAATTGCTTTCCCGTGAACGGCTGGTTTATTTGTGTGAATGATGGAAGATGAGGAGAAGGCGAGAAGCAGTGGCAAAATGGAAGAAAATTAATTGTTACTAGCAGTCGAGAGTGTAAATAAGCTCGGGAGCTGCTAATTTGTCGTGAAAGAAAGTAGCAAGAGTGATAATTGGATTGAACGACGAAGAGTTTGAGGTTAAGTCTGATTAAATGTTGCAGATGTTTTTTGAAATTAAAAATGCGGTGCCTTATTAATTTTTTAGAGGAATAATTAATTAACGAATTCAATTAAATTTTTATAAATTTGCTAAAAAATTTAATCACATCCGGGTGAAATTTAAAAAAATCAATTCACTTCTAAATTGAGACATTTTCAAATCTCTAAATTCATCAATTTCATTCAACCCACACTAAGTGTTTAATCTCGCCTGATATAACTCACAAAAGTTAATCTGCCAAAATAATTTTATTTGCCATAATCGCGAACAGAAACAATAAATAAAATCACATAAAAATCAAAAAAATATTTCTGGTCTTCTTCTTTGTTAAATCTCGCGAGAAGCCACGAGCTGATAATTGAAATTTATGAGATCCAATAAAAAGAGCTGAAACGAGTTCTAATTCGCTTTTGAATAAAAAGAAATCACTTAAAACATACCCACATGTGGCTAGTTGGTGAGATCTAGAACAAATCGCAATAAAAAAAGGTATGAAACAAGTTGCTCACTAGCCATTTTCAATTTACGCCTCAATAGTTACAGATAAGCACTTACCAAGGTGCACTTGACATCGTACACTGGTATTTAAAATCAATTTCGTAAGATGCAATTAGTCAGGTTGTTTTTTACACACTCGCGAAACACACGAGAGATTAATAAATTTTATCATTTTTGTGGAGATTTATCGAAATCTGGTTTTTGCTGCTTTTAGTACTAAGCTGTTAAATTGATTTATGTCGCTCCTTGTTGATTAATTTTTTTTTGCTTTGAACTTTAATATTTGCTGCTTAAAGTGTGGAAATTAAATTAATTTGTTAATTTAATTAAGAAATTTGCACCAGTTTAAAAAAATAAAAATATTTGGAAAAATTTAAAACTTCAAAAATTGGGTTCGAATCCTAATCTTTAAAAAAAATGAAAGCATTAAAATTTTCCATTTCATTTTTGCTCAATAAAACAATTTTAAAACTTTAAAGTATTTTAAATAATAAAAGTAACGTTACATTTTTGAACTTATCAAATTTTTTAATTCCACCATCGCGATGATGAAATAGTTTACAAATTTAGTTTTTAAAAGAGCATAAATCAGCGACAAATTTAAATTTTTAATTATACAAACATTCATGTCTAGAGCCTCGATCGTCAGAGCACCTTTTTGCAAACAAATTACAGTCTAACTAATTGATATGTCACTGATAAACAGCTCTCGCAGCTGTGTGTGTTTCTCTCTCTCTCGAACACGATTAACATCTTTTAATAATTAAAATACGATGATCAACATGCATTTGGGTCAGTAGAGGAAGAAGAAAAAGAAGAAATTTATGAATGAATATCGAAAGACTCGTGTCGCGATATCGAAAGGCAAATTTAAACAGCGTGAGCTTCAATTCTTTATCGAGTGCACATTCGTTGAACCCTTTTTTGTGTGTCAATTTACCCTCGATACGATTTAAAAGTTCACTCTCCTGTGTCGCATGTTTTGAGTGCTTGCGATAAATTGAAAAATATTGTCGACAAACACCGAGAGAAGAAGGAGTGTCATATTTGTCATCTGTCGTTGTTTTATTGTCTTTTCCACTCGCCTCGATGATTCTTTATAGAGAAAGTTCTGGGGGTTGTTTGGTTATTTTGTAACTAACTATTTGAGTATGAAATTCATGGCTAGAAAGTAAATCACACAATCATCAATTTACCCCTCGATTTCAGGAATTTAACAATCCGAATGTTTGCGCTAAAAACACACACAAAAAAATCGTCCCAAGAAAGGGAGAAAAGCACACAAAACTATCGAAAAACCTCTTGAAAAAATATTTGAATTGAAACCTTTTTTTTATGGTGTCTCTCAAAAATGTGCATGCATGTTAATAAGTTCGATAAATATTGAATGCGTCAATATTGAATCGTTTTCGATAGATTGAATCGAATCTCAGTTTACCATTTACGTCATACGAGTGAAATTGTACGTGTGGATTGATTTTTCTAATAAGCATCTAAAATTATTTTTCACGCATCATCATTACAATCCAGACGCCATTGTTTGGCTCTCAGATGGACACATTGTGTAAATAATGATTTTTGTAATTGTTGAAGATGGAAATTTTTTCATGACATTTTCTAAATACACAAAAAATATTAAAATAATTTTAAATGTGCCAATAGGGGTTACAAAATATTTTAATGATTAAAATCCGACAAAACTCTCATTAATATTTTTAATAACTAAAATGATTGCTTTTTAATAAAAATTCAAATTTTAACGGTCAACTTAAAAACCGCGCCTTGCTTTGTGATTTACATGAAAATTGAAAAGAATTTTGTTATAATCCGTCAATAACATTAATTAAGAATTTTTTATCGCCTTCAGTCTTCTTCTTGTTCAAGTTTCAACCCACAACAGCATCGGCCATAAAAAGGAGTATTTTTTGTCGTTGCCAATTAAAAAGGCATAAAATATTTCGGAATTTCATTAAAAAGCTGTAAAAACGTTCAAATTTACTTATATACTACTATTTACTATCACAATAAATTAGGCTCAAATTATTTCACATGTGCGCAAGAAAATCCCTTTTTTCGTATCAAATTATTGTCAATATATTTCGGCGTGAGTTTAAGAGGATCAAATTCTGATCAATCACCTTTTAATGCCTCGACATACATGCTTTGCACGAGGTATTGGGCAAAATTGAATTTTTATAGTGGTGTGAAGGGCAAACGATGCCTGATATTATGTTTCCAATTACTCATCATCACTATATCGCTAACCACATCGTCATTATGGCATCTCGAGCGCATATCATTGATGAAAATTGCTTCTTTGCGGTTTTTGGTATTGTAATGAGATTTTTCTATTCGAATCAGACTCTCTTTTGTCTCGCTTCAGACGCGTCTATTCTTCAATAGAAATATTTTCTTTCTTTTGTGATCGCTATAAGTGAAGAAAAATCGCCTCAATTTCTTTTCAAGGGATTAAACCCATGCAGAAGCGAATATAAATTATGTTGTGATTGAATAACAATGGAGAATAAAGATAAATTTGCAGTCGCGAAGAAACACGGCAAAAACAGGCAACAAGAAGTCATTGCGGCGAGAGAGCGGGCAAAAAAAGTTAAATTGGCAATTCAATAAAAATGGTGAAAAACAATAAATACTTTTCGATGTTAAATCAGTTGTCGATGACCGACGTGAAATCATTTTCTGCGAAAAAGTTCTTTTTATGCTGAACAGTGTCTGTGCATTATATAGGTGCAAACGAGATTTGCATGAGAAAGGGGAGAATTTTTTTGTGCTGGTTAAAGTTTTTCTTCTTTTTTCGGCTTTAAGTGATTTTTTTGAATGGTGTTTTGAAGAAAATTGGTATTTAATAACGGTCGTTTAAATTTTAAATTTATTGTTTTAAAATTTACTCGATTACAGTTTTGTGAAGAAATTCATAATCTTTTATTTAACGAATTTTTTTGAGTTAAAATATTAAATCCTAAAAAATCGTTAATCTTAAATTTTTTAAGAAATTCAAATTAAATTTAACCGTTATGTCGAAGTCTCATTATGATCAAAACTTCACAATCGATGCATTCAAGCATTGAGTGAGATTTTTTTGTGTGTTGTTAACACCTTTTGAATTTTCAATGCGCGAATATTGAATTACACAAAATTTTTATGTTTTTCATTCCCTTTTTTGTTAACTTTTTGGATGAGACATTTAATACCATAAATATTCTCGATGTTTTGCGGTTTCCGTTCTTTTCACTGTGCTGTTTTTTTTCATTGAAATGACACCATGTTGAGCTATCATGGGAAATCGATCTTGAAAAGTGTTTGCCAAAAAAAGAGACTGAGACGCTTGCGGGATTCTGGTTGCGAATTTTTAACACCTTCAATAAAATTTAAGAACAATCTTCGGAGACATGACATGCCGTCTCAAAAACGCCGCCTCGCTAAATAATTCCTAAAATTGTTGTCACCTTTAATAAAAAAAACTCCTTGGAATTCATTATTGTCATCTTGACGCTCTTTTTCCTCGCACCGACTAATTGCAAATTGCATCGAGTGCGAATTGAAAAGTGCATAATTCCTGCGTTTTTAATTAAGATTTATAATAATTTGTCGCCCGACGATGTAAGCTAGAGATTGACGAGATCTCACTTTGTGTGCGACAGGAAAAATCATTAAAATTTTAATTAGGTGTTTCGCTGATGCTTGTTTGCTACTGTTTTGCCCTCATTATCATGCATTCGTTCACGTTCTTCGTTCTTAGGTTCTTCTCTCGCTTTTTTATTTTGCGCAATGATCGTTTTATAGCTCTTCCGTTCGACTTTATGTAGGTATCAAGAGTGTATTGAAAATACTCGAAATCGTTTCATGCAATTCTAGAGGCGACAAAATGTCGTGCATTTGTGCAGTTTTTCTTTTTATTATTCTTTTTATGTTGATATTGTTAAAAATGGAAATCCTATGCTCCTATTGGGAAGATGGGAGTGTCCGAAAAAATATTTAGATTTTTATTTTAAAAATAAAATCATAAAAATTAAGTCGACAAGACGCATTTTGAAATAGATGCTACACAATAAAATTTGAATCAAAAGTTGATTTTCTAATCTAAAATTTTTTATTCCAGGAAAAATGTTTTAGATCGCATCGCAAAGAAAATATTCTGGATTTTTTTTAAAATTCAATTCGAAATAAGATGGGTCTGCAAACGCCTTTGCAATTACCAATAGCTCCGCATAGATTAGTACCTTACTCCGTTGCAATGAGCATTAGTGGCACTCTTGGTTAATCATAAGGAAATTCTTCAAAAATCATCAATAAATGATTCCTGATGCAATAACGAGTTCAACAACCCATGAAGAAATTCTAAAATACAAGCACCTCCCCATAGACATCCTCAAAAATATAATGCAATGACCTGATCAAACGAGCAACGACATACATAAGCCATAGTTCTGAAAAATGGGCATTAGTGGCACTCCTGGCCGGCCATGATGAACATGTTTCAAGATCGCATCGCAAAGAAAATCATTCTGAAAAATGATTTTTTTTAAAAATCATCAATTCAACAACCGATGCAAGACAGTCAACGAAATACATGAAGCCATAGTTACTGGAAAATGGACATTAGTGGCACTCCAGGCCGGCCATGATGGACACTCCTCAAAAATCTACAAAACCAATCGATTCCTTATACAATTACGAGTTCAACCCTACCCATGAAGCCATATAAAAGAAAATTTCTATGAAAAAGGACATTTTTGCATTCAGGGACGGTCCTTGAAGGGTCATACCTCAAAACTAAATACTTCTTGCACAACTAGAGCCAAAACCCGATCTTTAGCCACAAACCCGAGTCAAATCCGACCAGCCGTTCTTGAGATATGGCGTTCACTAAGATCGTAAGAAAGTGAGAAAGTAAGAAAGTAAGAAAGTAAGAAAGTAAGATGACCTACATGGCTCTAACTCCTCGTAGAATCAACCGATTTCAAATCTGTTTTCGCCAGTTTGTAGGGTTTGACTAGGCCTATCATTTAAGTATGAGTTTTGATATTGCACAATGTAATTTCTTGGCACTAGGGGCTGAAAACAGGTTTTGGAAAAATCCAAAATTAATATATAGCGGAGCTATAATAATTTTACTAAAATTGACATTGAATTTCTTCAAATCCCCCTGAAATTCTATCAAAGCCCATTCATGTGCTCATAAAATTCTTAATGCAATGAAATGAGAAAGAAAATAGAAAAGAGCAAAAAATAAATTAGCAGTGATCGTCGCTTCCAGTTCTTTCTCTCTTTTTTGTACATTCATATTCCATTTCGATATGTTGTTATTAGCAATACACAATTATGGTTACATATGTCCTTATTTCTGTTATTACTGCCTTATTGTTGCCTTCCTTTTGGGTCAGTTTTGAGAACGAAAATGCGCAAGCCAATTTAAAGACTTTTTTTCTTCTGCATGCAGCTTCAATTTCCGAACAATAACACAATGGAGAAATAATTTAAAATCGTTCCTTTTGCAGTCTCGTTCTCTCATGAGACATTCGAGACTATTTTTGTGCTACCTCGTTATGCAGTCGGCCACCAGATGAAGGCGAAAAAAATATAATATAAAGTGGACTCAGGGATTCGTTGATTATTTTTTTTATTCGATTTATGCTCGCAACTTTTTCAATACTCTTTCACACCGCCCTGAAGTGTCACATAAAGATCTTTTGTTCGACTATAAGAATTTATTTCCTTTTAAGCAAAAGTGTTCGTTAACAAAATTGAGCATTCTTTTATATCTCATGCTGTATATCTCGCTCGCACAGTGGTGTCAAAAGAAAATTGCTTGCCACAAAAAAAAAAGAAGAAGAAGAAGACGTGCCAAAGACGTTTTAGGAAATGTGTATACAGCCTAAAGATGGAGGCAGAAAAATATAAATTTTTATTATCAGGTTCCCGAATGCACTTTCCTTGAAAATATATCGCGTCGATCGATGTCCAATTAAATTGGTTAGTTTATGGTGATGGCAATTTTATTTAAAGGCGATGAAGATGACATGGGAAGCTGGCAAGGGGTAGGAAAACTTACGATAGCTTTTAAAATTCGAGATTCTCAAATATTGAATGATGAGATGTAAAACTTCATAAGTTAGCCGTTAAATTTTGAATTTTATCACCACTTTAACTAAATTTAACACTCGCTAAAATGACAACTGCGAAGTTGTTTATGATTTCGCTATATTGAGGTTTGTGGGAGGTCTCGTAACAACATCCACAATGACGCTATATACATGCAAATAAAAGTGTCACAACTGGAACTGTAATAAACTTGCACATTTGCTAGTAATTACCATAGCGATAACCCATCCAGTTGTACATACACGACGACAATTATGAGTAGTCAATTGACAGGGTATTTTACATAATAATTTTCACACTCAGCTCTGCACTCTCTTCGTGATGCTAACAAATTGTGTAAAGAGTCGGCAGACGACGATGCACATGGCAGTGTAACGAGAAGAAGATAAAAACTCGCGATGCTCATGCACAACATTCTGATATCATAAAAAGCGCAAAAGAGAAACGAAAGCAATAAAATTCAAATTGCAACAGCAAAAGAGGAGTAATTAAATGTGAATTTGTAAAACAGAATATGAGATAAAATCTTTAACTCTCGGCGAACCGGAGAGATGTTACAGTGTTTGTAAGAAGACCTTGAAAAGAAGTGATTTTGAACACTTTTTTTTCGAGAAAGATGAGAATTTTTTTAATGCGTTCTTGTGGAAATTTGAGACAGAAATTTAAAAAGTTGAAAATCAGGGGTTGTATTTTTATGCTTAAAAATTATTTGCAGGTTGGATTTAAATCCTAGCAGATTAAGATTTAATTCAACTTTATACACCTGAGTGTTCAGCCCCT
This sequence comes from Tanytarsus gracilentus, assembly GCA_038502055.1. Classification (NCBI taxonomy): domain Eukaryota; kingdom Metazoa; phylum Arthropoda; class Insecta; order Diptera; family Chironomidae; genus Tanytarsus; species Tanytarsus gracilentus. Next base: position 4,954,814 of record JAXRKN010000044.1, on the reverse strand, counting down.
TGAAAAATTCCTAATTTCCCACAAGGTTTTAATTAATGGTCATCACTGTTGTAACAATTCATGGAAGAGTTTGAAAAGATTATTTTTGTTAATGTGCGAGTTTTATTTGAACTTGACGCTCGCATCGAAATCAGAAACTATCACAAAGTAAGCAATGAGTTCGTGGAAACTTTTGATATACATTGCAAATCCGAGTGAGAGATAGAGTTATGAGTGTGTTGAAAGATCAACAGATCGTAAATTTATTTTGTGACATTTTGATTCGACTGAAAGGAAAGATTGATGTTATTAAGGAAATATCAATAAGCGATGTCGATTGTGATCGTGGTGAGAGAGGATTTTGCGTTGATGTCATCGATAAAAAATTCTTTTTGCCATGTAAGGACATTCAAGGGAAATTAAAGTATGAAAAATTTAAAATAATTTGCTGTGAACTTTTGGAAGTGCTTGAAAATTTAATTATTGAACTTAAAAGTGAAAAAACTTTCAATTCACTCACAAAATTTGTCGATGATTTTGCTCTCAAATGGATTAACTACACTTTACTCATCAAAAATCACAAAAGACAAAAGCATGCTGTTGAAAATCTCAAGTACGTTCAGGAGCTAGTAAATCGAGAAGAAGAAGACAAAACCGACAACAGCGAAGAACTTTATTTCCAGTGGAAATGTAATTACTATCAAAATCTCCACGATATTAAACTCCAAAAGAAATTTCAACTTTCCTGGATTCAAGCTCAAGTTGAACAAAATGAATTTCGACTCAACGCAATCGAGCACAAAACGAGATCTGAATCCGCAAACTTTAAAGAGAAAAAGCTCAATGAGCGTAAAGTCACTCGACGTATTAAAAGTTTCTACACTGTAAAAATTAAGGAACTGCAAGCGGAAGTGAAACGCATGAGTGTCGAGTATGACAAGCAAATTGACGAGGTTGAGCTTCGTTATCAAATCGTTGCGGAGGAAAAGAAACGCTTTCAACAGTCGCTCGAAAACGAGATGAAATTTTTCGCTCAACGCGAGCAAGAAATTAAAGATTTTATCGTGTCGAGGGAGAAGAAAGCGGCTGACAAGAAATTGCGTGAAATGCAGGATCTCAAAGCAGTCAAATTGCAGTCGTGGTGGCGTGGCGAGATGGTACGAAAATTCCTAGGTCCCTTCAAAATGAACAAAAGACGCGCACAAGAGGGACACGAAGCGTTCTTGTTAGAGAAAAAGGAGCGAGAAAAAATTGCCGCTTTGAAAGCCAAAAAGAAGAAGAAATAAAAATATTTTTGCATAAATTTTCACATTCTTATTTCATATTACACACAGCTGAACCATGTGGCATCGAATTAATGTCAGTGCAACATTTCATAAGCGGCAGCAACAACAATCTGATATAATTTGTCACTTGTAATTATTGCAGCTTATGCACATTTTTGCGGCTATCGTCATATGAACAGCTCTCGGTGAGATAAATGTCTCTTGAAATGGAATTTCATTCAGGCAAAACGAGTTGAGAAGGGAAGAATTTTTAAAATTTAGCGCATTTTATGATTCATAGTTGCACACCCTTTTGATGTGAAAATCCGTTATATTTAAATTTTACATGATTTAAACTGAGCAACTTTCAAAATGCCATACAGCTCTGGAAGTATTTTCTCAAGCGACATTCACGTTAATTGAGTAATAAATAAATTATACCTCACTTGATTAGTTATTATCTCCTTGGGTGAGAGTAAAACCGCTATAGGGAACAAAAAGTAAAAGAATTAATGAACTGAAGTCGAATTCATTTTGAAGTTGAAACCGCATATGAGTATGCAACATGAGACAAAAGTTCCTTTTTGCGGTTTAATTGTGAAGATTTCAGCGACTCAAGATTTCTTTATCACATTTCACATTCAATGGCAATTAACTTCAAATGTTGAGTCTATTTTAATCGCCCACAAACTAGAGATAATTGTGTTTACTGTTTACATCCAACAATACGCAAGACATTTGACTTTTATGTAGGCACTTTTGTTAAGCATTGTAAGTTCAGTCTGTGTCATCCAACGCAATTACTTCGTGTTTATTTTTATTGAGTCTTAAGAGAAGCGAATTGTGAAAGAAAGCTGACATGGAGAAACTCGCGCGTGTGGGTGTGCCTGGCAGATCTTCCAGATGGTGAATGAGATAATAATTTAAGATTCCATTGTCACGACTTTTTATTTTGGTCTGATCACTTTTTTTGGTTGTTTAAATTACTCAATTTGGATATTTCGATAGATTTTTGCGTGAAATCGTATTTTAACACCCCTTGGACTCGCTGTGCATTCATGAATGAAATCGTAATGGAACTGAATATTTTTAACAGCACTAACTCACACTGAAATGTCCAAATTTACACGAAATATTATGCCGAGATATTTTTTAAGTTATGCCTTATTAACTTCATTCACATTTATGTCCATTCCATAATGTGTTGATTAAATTAAAATAATTTTCAAAGCTGAAATGGTGAGCGGTGATGAAGAGGCTCTATCGGAACCAATTAATTTACGTAAAGACATGATAATGTATTCGCTCATTAAAATATTAAAACCTCATCTCTGACTCTCAACATACTTGAAGATTCATGAAAATCTTCTAATGACGTCGTTAAAGCACGCACATAGCAAAAAAAAGTGTGAAAGAACTCTTTAGTAATCCAAACAAGTGACAGCTTGAAAGAATTCCTTTGATGACCTGTCCGGGGTGGAAAAAAATATTTCATGAAATCGTTGAACTTCAATCGAGATGTGAAGGGCGCAAAAGGAACTTAAAACTTAATTGATCTTTCCTCCATCATCCACTGACATAATCTGTCGGCTGTAATCTAACATAATCTTGTAGTTGAAGGGCAATTTTGAATTTACAAGATTGAGTTTTTAATAAAATGATCTGATGGAATTTTCTCAGGGTTTAATGATGACTCGAAGTTATCTTTTAGAGACAAAACTACAACAAGGAAATTTTTGATTATTTTCTCGCAAAAAAGTTAACAAACAACTTGATTTATTTTACTCATTTTAACTTGTCATCTTATAAAAGAATTAAATCTCTTTCACTTAAAGCTTCTCGAATTTTTTTTGGGTGTAGTCGAATTTTTCAATTTTTAATTTCAACCGCGAGTGTGGAGCGTGAAGAAAAAGAGATTGTAGGCGATAATGGGATTACTGAGCAGTAATCAGATGTAAAAGGCGTACATTTTCATTCAATAGCCATCAGAGAATTCATTTTGATCTTATAAGAAACTCGTTTTTTGGGCAGCATGGCGTGTTTGTTGTGTTAAAATATTCTAAAAGGTGATTCTTAGACACTTCTCGGCTCTTTCTCTCGCGTAAAATTAATGTTCCATTCACCTGGGCCGTGCCTTCATACTCTTTTGACTTTTTAATGCGTAAAGTATTTAAATTTTCATGTCTGAAGTTCAGAGGCAGCCGCCACATCATCCTAGATCACCACCACAAAAACTAATTTCATTTTCTCATTTCATAAATTCTACTAAATGTCATCTCGAAGCAAAAAAAAGGATTAAGAAGAAAAAATATTTAAAAATTAAAAGAGACGTGATGACATGATGATGGAGTTTTTTTGGTGTGGCATTAAGCGAAACGATCAGCGTGTGTGCACAAAAATGATATGCGTGATTTATGAAAATTAGGAGTCTAGGCGAATAATCGTTAATTAGAATGTCGAAATGTGTCATTAATAATCGTTTGATAAAAAACATAAAAAGTCATTTAAGAAGAAATTAAATTTGGATGTTTTGTTTTCGAGCTCGCTGTGAGTTGTAAATTATTTGGAAGCTGTTGAAGTTTCGTTTTGTTTTCGTAAAGCGAGCCATTTAAGAAAAGTGGGGTTGAGTAAGAAAAAATGGCTTTAACAATTTTAATTTAATAAAAAAAAAATATTCAAAATTTTCGCCATTAAAAATTTAAATGTTCTTAAATTTTATATAAATTTTTATATTTTTGAATTAAAATTTTCTGAAAGTAAGACCGACTTAGCACCTATGAACTTTCTAGTATTTTTTTATAAATTTCTTTTTATTGTTCTTCCAACTTTTTTATATACATTTTTTTTGCCGAGGCGAGAATTTGCCAATTTTCTTTTATAATACCTTCGACGATAAACATAAAATAAAACGAGAGTGTCGGTGAAGAGTTAAAAATATATATTTCCAACCATATGGCAAGCCCAATTGTGGTTGAGAGGCACACACAAAAAAGGCAATTCAAAGTGTGACTTGTGGTTCGTATCTTAACACTTTCGTGTAATTCTAATTTGATGGAGAACCTCACACAACAAAAGAAGAACTCGAGATGAAGTGAGAGCGCAGCCAGATAGAAAATCGAGGCATGAAAGAGAATGAAAAAAAAAGAATAAGAGATGAAAAATGGGATTTAATAAATTTGAATATGAACGCAAAAGGAAGGAGAATAATTTCATTTGAATTCTCATTGTGATCGTCTTTTTATCTCCATACAAAATGTTCTTATACTCGAGTATAAAAAAGCAACTGCCGAACGGCCATTTGCGCATAAACACTTTTTATACTTATGTTCGGTGAGATTCTGAGAAATTGACAAGACGAGAAAAAAGGGCGAGAATAAAATTGTAATATTATTGGTTAAATTTCACTTTTAAACGCTTTTAATCTGACATTTTAATGCGCACATTTTAAAGAACCTAAACACCTGCATGATGCTGCTGAATGCAATGAGAAGAGTTGAAAAGTGGGATGATGATGAGTAAAACAAGAAAATACTTTTAAGGTTGATCCTGAAAATGTTTTACATTAACACAAATTGAAGAATAATTAAAAGCTTTCCCCTTGCACTGAAATTTAGGTTGAAATTTTTATAAAAATCTTTAAATACAAAATTTACCACACGATCGCGTGGACAAAATCCATAAATTACTCCCACTTGCATCCTTTTCTCTTAAACTTGCTTTTAACATTTTAAAATTCTCAGAAAAAGACATTTGTGTCGCCCATGTGTCTTTCGAGACTAACCGAACTCATTTTTTTTCTCTTGAAAAATCGATGACAAAAAATCCTTTTCAAAAATGCCAAAAGACTCAATAGAAAATTAATCAAAAAAAAAGTTTCAAAGCAAAATCTGCAACAATAGCCTACAAGCTACAAGTTCTTCACACAGTTCGCTCTCAAAGTGAGTCGAATTTTTTTGTGTTGTTCCTTCTCTACTTTTACAATGGATAGTTCTTTCGGAGAATTACACTCAACTCGAAGTCATTGTTGAGAAATTTTCTGGAGAAATTTCACAATGAAGCTTGAAGGATTTTTTATTGTCCTCCAAAATTGCTGTCATTTCTCGCAATTGATTACATTTATCGATACAAAGGTCATTCAATCGACTCTGGCAGACATTGAGGATCTTTTTTTAAAAATTAACACAAAAGCATTTCAAATTTATTTCAATAAAAGAATAAAAATGAATGATTTTGATTGATTTAGAAGTGTGAGAGGATCAGAGATCATCAACGAGACATTGAAAATGTGTGTTTGACTGGTTTATGAGAAATTTGAGAGTACAATGAGAATATTTATCCTTTAAATGACTTAGAAATATATTGGAATGTATGGTAACGAATTCAATTAATGTAGAAGTGATGTAAATATATTCAAACCAAATAAATACTGAATATATGCGGAAAATTTGAAATGCGAACATGCGAATTTAGAAAAAATTTAAGTTTGAATTTTTTTAAATTTAAAAAAATACAGACAGATGCTTAAGCAAGATCTGCCATGACGTAAATTTATTCCCTGGGTCGAGAGGTGAGAAAAAGAATGAAGCATGAAAAATTTATCGAGAGCTATAAATATTTTTTCTCTCTTGAGGTATTGAACAAAAAAAAGTTCTGAACCCAAAGAATACGTCTAAAAGGCAATGTTCAAAATTTTCGAGAGAACGAGAAGAAACGAAAAAAAAAGTTGAAAAATAGTTTCCTTTTTACACACTTTGCCTTTAACAATGAAATTAAATTAACGAAAAAAATTCTTTTAATTTAAATTATCAACGCTATTCAAAGGTGTCTGTCTGGTGCATGCAAAAGGATCTTTAGTCGACACTCATCTTATGAAAAAGTGGCATTTCAACTGATTTAATTAGAAACACCAGTGAAATGAAAAAAAAACATGCAAGACACGAAAGAAACTCGCCAACGAAAAAAAAACACCTTTAGTGCACATCATGATGATTATCTTCAGCCCAAAAGCAAATTTGTAATGCAATTTTTTTGTGAAGAAAATAATTTTCCTCATCGCCGCGCACATTAGCAACACTAAAAAGGGTAATTGCGAGGAAGAGAGCAAAAGTTATTATCAGAATGCAATTATTTGTGCATTTCGAGCGTCAGCTTATGGACTTCACAATACACAGACTCGCTGATGCATAAAAAATTGAGAAAATTTATTAAAATTACCTACCGAAAGATTTGTTACCTAACCAAATTTCCACTAAGTCAGATTATAAAATATTTTCACATAGATTATTAAAACATCTTCATTCCGTCCCACATCTAATATTTTTATTGCTTATCCGGAGCCATAAATATACCTTTCTCTCGACCAAATGGATTTTGCACTTGTTTCACTTGTCTAGTCTTGCTATATTGCACCTTACATGCGACAATGAAGGTTTTATTGTTTTATGACGAACATCCACTTGCAAGTGGCAGCGAGAGGCGTCAAAATTCTGTGGAATAATGAGGAATTTTATTTAAATCATAATGCCAGGCTTTTCGTGCCCACACATAGACCTTAAAATTCGTTTATAGTGGAAAATGAGGGGAGACGCATTCAACCGCAAAAACACAGGCCGTTTTTCCTCTCTTTTCATGAAATTGAAAGCCACAGAGAAGTTTTAAATTTCACCAAGGAATTTCGTTGGAGTTTTGTAATCAATGCCTTTTAAGATGGCATGGTTGTAGCTCGAAAAGGTGTGAGAAATTTTTTTGATAATATAAAATGTGAAAATTATTTTTATATTTTATAAATTAAATTTTTTTAAAACTTTTTCGAGTTCCGACATTAATTCCAAAAATTCCTCGTATTTGTTTATTTTCTAAGCTGCATATTTTATTATTTTTTACGATTTCTTCTTCTTCCCTTCGTTTCATGTGCGTGTGTTGAGGACTTAAAAAGGATCACTTTAGAGAATTTTATTTGAAAACCACTTGAGATTTTCTCTTCGTCATCTCTTGAAAACAAAATACTGGTTCAATGCATCGAGAGATGAATCTCATGGGTGTGTGATGGCAGGTAGCTGAAAAGTTTGTCAGCTGTTGACCTGTTATGAGATCTCTTCACAATTATTAGAGTTTTTTTAAAAGATCGATCGACAGTATTAATTTTCAATAAATACAATGATTGAGCTCAGGTTGAACAAGAAATTTTTATGCTGTAAAATAAATTTCTTATCACACAAGTTACAATATTGAAAATTCATGCTCTCAACTTTTTAAACTATCAATTTTATTACCTGGGTTTGCTTTATGTGTCAATTCATGTTATCAACTTTTATATATGTTTTTTTCCTCACTCCACGAGAACCTCACTTTCAGCGGTTATGCTATACGTGTTTAAAACACCTAACCGTATGAGAAAACTGATGTTTCCCGGAAATGTTGTTCAGCTCGTGTTTTCCTATCAGCGGCAAACTACATCTCTCTTTCGAAAATAACACAAATAATGTTCAATATTAAATTAGATTAGATCGAAATCAATGCAAACAAATTGTTTAAATGTAACAGCCATAAATTTCCTCATGTCATTAATCCTTTCGAATGAGTTTGATTTTGAGGCAATTGAAAAATGAACGATCGGATTTGTGATATATCGATAAAGTTTCGGAGAAACCGCTCAATGGGTGTCGCATTGTGCGCAGAAAAAAAATTGATTGGATGTTTTTGTGAAAAGGTTGAAAAATAATTTTGTGAATCCCAGAAAAATCGGTTAAAGTTTTGAATAAAAAAAATTTATTTAATTTTTCTAAAATCTAACGTATTTCTTTAAATTTAACACACTGGGAAAATTCATTTAAAAATTTATGAGGTGTCGTTTCGATTTTTTATCTCTCTTTCCCGCTTCCTCGCCAAATTATTCTTATTTTTTTCCTCATCATTTAGTCGGTCCGAGATTCCCAGTAAAAGCTACTTTTTAATTCATTTGAGCGACGCGCGATGCTAATTTGAATATTTCTTTTTCTCTCCCTCTTCTACTGAAATATCTCGCACAAAATAAAGTATGAGATTTTATTCTCGATTCCTCGCGAAAAAATAAATATTCTTCTTGCCTTTTTCAATTTTCTTCATTTCGACACGGGCATTCACGTGAAGATCGCACCGAGAATGTTTAAATTTAAATTTTATGCTCTTTTTTAATGGATTTTATATTTGGATTGATGGTGACAGTAATGCTCAGTTGGTCTCATGAGAAAAAAAATCAATTCTTTGACATCATCTGCTGCTGAAAGTCTTAAAAAAATTATTATAAGAATCAATATCGAAAATTATAAATTTTATTAATCTCTTCCTTTTGCCGTTAAAATCTGCATACATCTCTGCATGTCTTCGAAACAGTGTTGTTTGCATGGAAAATTAATGTGTGAGGAGTTAAAAGCGCGAAATCTTTTATGATCGTTCTCCGCTCATGCGTAAATCCTTTTCAACACAGCACACACAGTCACTCTCGATTATTTATTTTGTTCTCTTTTAAATGTGTTTTGCATGTTGATGCTAAAAAGTGCAATTGAGATGAAATTTATGTCTTATAAAATTTTTTTGTGATTCTAACATAAATTTTAGGGGTTTATTTGAAAGTTATGACAATGTTGCAAAAAAAATACTGAAACTAAAAATTTAACGGCTTTTTTAATTTTAAATCTAATTTTTCTTCTTTTTCATATTTTTTCAGGTAAGACAGTGTCCGTGAGATTTTAATACAACCATCATTGCATCACGAATATCAAATGGATCTTCCACATATGTTCACAGATCTCTCTCAAAAAAGGCACACAGAAAGATTATGAAAAGATCCCAAATCCATAAAAAAAACTGTGCTTTGTTTCCTTTTTTAAAGATGCACATTTTTTTATGACACAGAGTAGAAATCTCATGCTGACTTCGTTGTAAAGAGCAGAAAAAAATGGAAAGGAGGCAAGGCATGGTAATAAAACGTCAAATATGGTTTTGATATTTTGCTGAGAAAAAAAGAAGAAGTCTGAAACATGCTTTTGCGACTGATTAAATGCCTATGCAATAATCGTAAGATGTGATAAATGACATTTCCTGTAAACTTTTTCTTGCTCCACACGCTGGTTGTGACAAATTTGCATACCAAAGATATTTTTAAAAAGTTTTTCGTTATCTCATCATCACTTTTCCGTGCCATACATGTATGACTTTGATGTTGAATGAATTCGCACGACCGAGAAAGAAAAAGAGTCCATTGATGATCGTCGTGCGCAGCATGGCTTCGTCTCGTTTAATAAAAATAATAACGATAAGATTGCAAATTAGGCAATTAACATACTTATTGGTGATTTTAATTGCGAAATTATCATCGTTGAGCGTCTGCACAGTATAAACAAGACGCTTATGAGATGCTGAACGTAATTAGTAGCAAAAATCGAAGTTTCAATTACGAGCTTTCTTTCTTTTTTTCGGGTGAAATCGAACATCCTGCTGCGTGTCAATCATGCGTGAATCATACAGAGATGAACACATCGTGAAATCATTCACATGCACAGTTGAGAAATCTACACGGAAGTGACTCGAAATCGAGATATATTTTTCTTCTTCTAAATGTCTGTTTTCAATATTTTTCTTTTTGGTGTATTTATCTTTAGCACAAAATACTCGAACTAGTTTGTTCAGATGTTCTCGTGAATGAATTTAAATAAAATGTTGTGTATCATGAACATTTAGATCTATCACTCAATATTCTGTTTGATGCACGTGAAAGGTTTTTGAGGGTGATAAAATTTTAAAAAAGGATAAAATTCGTTAGTGAAAAATAGAAATTTAACTTTGAGACTTTTAAATTACAAACTGTTACGGAAAAATTTAATCGTTTCTAAACACATTTTAGGCGTTTGATAAAAATACAAAAATAACCGTTAAAATTTTAGAATTTTTTATTAGTGTTTAAATTCCAAAAATTTTGTCCAAGCCATAAAAAACTAAACGTAAATATCTCAAATTTCGATTGCGTTGTAACCAAGAAACCTCAATTTTAAACGACTCGGACAGAATGAACATCGCGAAATATTTATGATAAAAATCATCATATATCCCATATATCCGTCAAATGAGAAACACACAGAGGATGAGTGAGTGAGAGAACGACATTCACACACGCCATGTAACGATTTGCCATCATCAGCCCACACTCATATAAAACCGCGAAAATGTGCGCATTGGTGCTTTTGTGTTTTTCTGTTCCGCAAACGATCTTCATCTCTCGCTCGCGGCTGTCACCGGTGAACGAATAAATAACTAAAACGGTCCTTGTCCACAGGTTCATTTGTGTGATAAATTTTCACACTTTTCCAGCGTGTTTTTGAAATAAACAAAAAAGTTTGTTAGCGAGAGACTCAAAAAAAATTAATCACATTTTGAGTCGCTTGGAAAATCTTAATCTCCCGAACGCGTGAATAAAATTAATTGTTTTGTAAATAGAATTTTCCTCTTTCTCACTCGCATGTCTGCTGTCTTTAAGCGCGACTTCACGAAAGAGAAATTTAATTGATTTTCATCTTCTTTAAGTTGTTACATGCAACACAATTTGTAAGATTTACTCGCTGCGGCATTCAAACGATTATGCTTCTGCCTACAAATTGCCCTTTTTTATGCATTCATCATAAAGACTTTATCGCGATCAACAATAACAACTGTTTTCTTTTCTCTATACTCAAACCAAAACCATGCGTGCGTTCATCGGATTAAAATCGAAGAAATAATAAATAAATTTAGGAATAATCCTCCGAATCTGAAAAATTACATTTAAATTCTTTTGGGTATCAAAAAAGGTGTGCAATGTCTTGTGTGCGTAGTATGGAGAGAAATTTGAGTCTTGCTGGAGTAAAATTTATGTGAATGCATGCGGGAATTAGTCACAAAAGATTAAATTGTAAAACTTTATTTTATTAATGTTTGGAGTTCATAAAAGTTTTATGTAAAATCAACATGGGCGTGATTTTGTGGGTTAATTTGATAAAATGTGAATTCTTTGATTTATTTTATATTTTGGTCTATTTTTAAATGATGATTTAATGAATATTTGATTAAATTTAAAGAAATCCTGGATCCAAAATTATTCATTAAATTGCTTTCTTTCAACCTTCCGCCAGAGCTTCCATTTTCAATAATCCTCCTTTGATATTTGCATAATGCGTATGGCTTGTGAGCTCTCCCTCCTTAATTATAAGTTCTTTTCATAATTAAATTTCCTCTCATATGCATATCAAACACCAATTTAATAATAATATAATGAAAGAGGTCTTAGCACACACACTTTAATGATGGTCGAGAGCGAGCATCGCATTTATAAAGAACGAGCGACGTCGCGAGGATCAAAAGATGTTTCGCGGTATTAAGTGAGAAGAAAAATGGCATATTAAAGAGGCAGAGAGAGTGAAGTGCACGATTCAGATGTTTCGACACCAGCTTTTCATGCTCAATATAAAGATCATCCACAAAATTCAACGACTGAGCCTTTTTCGAGCTTCACAGTTTGCGGCTTTTATTCCTTTCATCTCTGCCCCCCTCTCTCTCTCATTTCTTTTCACATTTAATTTATATTTTTGCATCGATTTTCACACTTTAAAATTCTTCTTGAAGTTCTTTTTTGTGCATTTTTCTTTTGTGCCCTTTTTCTTCTTTTCATGCGATGTTGCATGTGTTTTCTCTCTCGCTTGCATCGTAAACTGCTGTTGTGCTTTGGTTGATGGTCAGATCAAGAATGGATATGGGGAATGGTCAAAAAATCTTTGGTAACCAAATAATTGAAGCTCTTAGAAAATATTCCAAGATTTTTTTCATGTGTCTAATTTAAAAATCCAGGAAATTTTTTAAAAATTTCTAAATTAAAAATTCCCAATTATTTTGTCCACTCCCCACATACACATTCTACATAAACGAAAAAGGGATTTTTTTTTGTTCATAAGAATCTTTCTGAAAAAATCTTGAAAAGAGAGACAGAAAAAAGAAGAGAAATCGACAATGGCTAGGATACATTTGGTGATGATGAAGCGTAGCGTTTAAAAGTTCTGCCGTTTACTTTCTCGCATAGAATGAGATGAGACATCGGCAACGAAGCGAACCGACCCAAAAGGCACATATATATGGAAGAGAGAACGAAAGAGAAGAAAAAAGCGTGAATTATTGCAACTGCGACTGCCTGTTGCAAGCATCGCTTTTTTCCTTCTTGATATTTTCAGTATTTTGTTTTTCTTTTCTCGTCTTTACAAATGCATTTGAGTCTGCAGAACTTGAATATTTTAAATTTTTTTCCTCTCCTGTCAATCATTCGAAAAAATGCGTCGTCGCTCTGGAATCCCGTAAAATTCTAACACATATTTAGATTCTTGAATTTCCAATCCCGCGGGGTGTGAGTGATTGAGAAATCATTTCATTAGCACCTCCTTTCCACTTTAATTACTCACCGTTATGCATATGGAACGTAGCAGCGAATCATCGAATATGGTAATGAGGCAGCCTTCGAAAGGCCGCGCAGAGCAAATTTAAATTTTTAATTACCTTTTCCTAGGAAACCAATCAAGATCTATGCGCGATTTTAACACACACGTGTTCTTCGAATAGAACCGCAAAAAAAAATTCTTCTTCAACACATGAAATCGAAACTGTAAAATTTGATTTGCCAGATCACAGTGCGAGATCGAAGCGAGAAAAATAAAAATGTTATGAGAATGCATCATCACCACATGATCTCCTCTATCGCACTCCTACACTCTAATGAAAAATGATTTCTTGACGTAACCAGAAAAAAAAATTTCTATTGTAAACAAATTTTCTGATTTGTGAATTCATTTTTGGGAGAAAAATTGATAGCGAATTAAATTCATATAAAACTTTCATTAAATTCTTTAAATTGCTATTTTAATCTAAAAAATTTAAAAATTAAGAAACGAAAAATTTCATAAAACTGAGGTTCGAATCCTAAATATAAATTAAAAAGAAATTCTTGTCACCTCTTGTCTGACATTTTTTTTAAATTTATCTATTTTTTTTAAATGGCAACGTAAAAAGTATTCAATCGCGATTAAAGCTCAAAATTAATTAAAAACTTAAAAAAAAATTCAATAAATTATAAAAAGTTGATTCGAATCCTGAACGCTAATTCAAAATTAAATCACCTCGAATTTTTTTAAATTTCCAAAATTTTCACAAAATTCTTTTTTCACCACCTCAACTCATCTCAAAATGGTAATCATTAATTGTTTTTACATGTTTAACCACATCATCAATAAGAAATTCTTCTTTTCTCTCTCTTGCAAACAAAAATATTCATGCGTACATAAATCTTATGAAGTGAAGTCTTAAATCTTTTTACACACACGCACATAATTCTCGCCACATATGATCACATTTATTTTTCTATGCACGGCGAGAGAACATTTCGAGGTTCCTTTAACAAAAAAAAATTAAGAATATTTTCTGAAGATGAAAGAAATCAGATTTTATAAAACGTGAGCAGATAGAGAGAGAACCCACACTTATCCGTGAGAGTGAGAGAGGATAATGTGTTGGTGGAAGTCGAATATAAAATGAAATAATTTACGACTGTGTTGTATTTTTTCTCTCTCCCTCTCATGATCTTCTCCGCTCACTCACTTCAGTCTTATGAGAGTGACTCGTGCCTACAGACGTGAAATAAATTTTTACCGTCGATTTTTTAAACTCAAAAATATTCTCTTTCTCATACATACATGTTGAGAGTGAAACATATTCTATAGGAAAATCATAAATTATCATTTTAGAAGTGTGAAAAAGTTATTTCGAAAGACAAAAAAATAAATATTAAAAACTGCGTTATTACGTCGCAACTGTGGCGTTAATTTAAAGGACATTCGAAATTTTAATGATCAGTTGAAGTGCCAAAAAATTCACTCTTATCGGCGAGCGACTGTAACAAAAATAAAAGAAAAATCTGAATGTCTCGAGTGCTCTGAGGATTTTTTTAGAGAAAAAAAAGAAAAATATATATTTAAGATAGATGTCTGTGGAAAGATAAATTTAGATTTTTTTCTCTTCTTCGCTGTGTTATGTGTTCATTGATGTACTACACAATCTATGTGCCCGCTGTCTGCTAGAAATTTATTTTCATAGACAGTATTGATGATCCTCACCCTGTTACGAGAGGAAATACCAAAAACAGTGCGCGATAACTTGACAATCAAATTCAATTAATTATTATTTTGTTGTTGCTGCTTCAGCGTCACGCACACACGAGTGCTCATAATCATTTTTGCGTGTCTTTAATAAAAACACATATATAGTGACGTGATTTTCTAAATTTATCGAACATCTCCTCGATTGAGCAGATATGAGAAACATTTGAAATTCAGTGTGTCAGTGGAATATAAAAGAAATAAGAAGAACATAAATATACGAGAAAAAAAATGGATCAACTGCAACAACAGCAGCCGCCGAAAAAGGCGAAAAACAAGCGAAATCGTAACATTGAGCCTGGCACTGAGCTAAGCAGTGCTGAAATGCAAAGAGTTAGGAGGAAAACTAAAGGGCAAGACATGGCGCCGAAAAATAGAAAGAAGAAGGCACATGGTAAATAATAAATTTTTTGTTTTTATTTTTTAAACTCGGAAGATCGAAGCAAAAAAAAGTTAAGAAAAGAAGTAAGAGGAAAGAAGGAACAAAATTTATTTATTTTATTAAAAAGAATTGAGAAAAAGAAAAATATATTTATTTTTTTATGGACGGTGGAGACTGAAACTGTTAAGATTAAAAAAAATTTAAACTAAAATTAAATTTGAACGAGTTTCAGTTTTGATTATAGAATTGCAATTAAGATTTATTTCCGGATGTCCATCACACCCATGCTCCACTGCTATATTTTTACTTTTCTCTTCCTCTCCTTCTCAACTCGCCAACCTTTATTCCGCAACAACACATTATGATTTTTGTGTGTACGATCCTTTATACTTTACTTTATATATTTTTTTCGACTCAACCTCATTGCACATTGATATGATCTCTCTTCTCTGTTTTTGGGCGCAAGAGTATCGCGCGGAATTATAAGAATGAAAGAAATAAAAATTGGTTCGTTATATTCCATATTTGTGAGTGAGAGAGAGAGAGCAGCGAAATGTAAGAAATGCTCATAACTAGATCTGCAATGTGATAAAATGTGTGTGCTGTTTGTTAAATGTGTGTACGGGCAGACTAAAGTCAGAAAAAAATATAAGACAGAGAATAAGAAGAAAAGAGGAAAAAATATGAAATGTGGCAACAATGCAGGCCAGCATCGACACATAAAAAAAGGTTTTAATAGAAAAATGTGTACCTGCACGAAATGAGAAATTTATTTATTAGAATCTTCTCTCAAATCGCCATTTAATTTAATTAAACATTCACGATAATTCTCCGCGCCGGATTCTTTTAATGTTTTTCCGTTGCATTTATTTTAATTTCGTGCTTTCCTCTTTCAACTTTGCTTCTCAGCTCGAAAAAAAAATCTCCATAAAAATTGTCTTAGAAGAATATTTTTTTTTGTTTCGGGGAAAGTGTCAAGTTTCATTTAATTTGTATTCATTCTTAATCTGTTAAAAATTCTTTTATCAAGAAAAGACTGGTCAAAGTCTTCTCGAATAGTTTTACATTTAAATGAGAAATAAATTTAGTAAAAAAGTATTTATAAAATTCGAATTAAAGTTCACACTATCAAAATCAATTAATACTCATTCAAATATTTCCAAACCGTTGAAATTTTTTCCAAAAACATTCTTCTCCTGTTCTTTTAAAAGAAAACAAATCAAAGCCAAAAGTCCAATGTAACATTAATTAAAAACACGTATTTTCTTTTGCCCCATGATGGTGAAGTTCGAAAGCGAAGAAGAAGAAACCAAAAAAGTGGAGAAAGAGAGAGAGAATCTAATTTGAATAAATGTCTGGCTGGCTTTTCTTTATTTCTCCTCGCTTCCTTCGCGCTTTAGCCCGTTAAAAAAAGTTCTGTGAAAAATTATTCTGTCGCCTCGTTAATGTGCCTCTGGGCTTTCTGCGGCTCTCCACTCACTCACGCAGGTCTCTCTCTCTCTCGTTTGTCGTCGCATTGATTTTCGATACCTTTTGACTTATTTCTCTCTCTCTTTTTCTCGCACACTCTAATTGGATCTGTGTACGATCATTTTTATGGCTTCTGGTGTCGAACATAAATATAAAGAAGGAAAAGACATTAAAATCGATAAACAAATAAATTCGAGAAAAAAAATATCGTATTTAATGAACTTTTTGAAACATTGTCGAAAATGGCAATCACCCGCGTCTAAAACGATATGTTTATCTGTCCTCGATTGATTTTATGGTTACAACAAGCGATTCATCAAATGTGTCTAAAAAAATATATAAAACACGCACATTTTGATTATTATTTCTCTTATCAACTCAAAAGTCTAACAATTTTAGAATTCGTGGAAAAATTTTTAGTTGAAAATATTGCAGGGGAATTATATTTTAAAAAAAATTAAAAACTCAAAAAATACAATTTTGATAGCGTCAAAAAAATATTTTTTCGAAACACCTTAAATCATATTTTTTACTATTTGATTATTTTATGGAGAGCGATTTAAAAAAGAGCAAAAAAAAACAATAAAAAAGTAAATTCTATTTAAACTATCGAGTGTGATTTTATAGCGTGTGTGTTTAGTTTTTTGGCGGAAAAGTTGCCCATAAAAGTCGTCATAAGATTGTGCAATATAATAATTTATATCGTCTCCACCTTTAAGCTTGAATTTTTATACTGCTTCAAAGCGGGGTTGGAACAATATGTTTTCTGATAATTCTTTTATGCCTCCCATCTATTTGCTCAGCCAACGTGTGACATTCTTTCATACTCGAAACAAAAGCCAGCTCTTGAATTTCTTGAATCTGTTGATGGATGGGCGACTGTCAAAAATTCTCTTAAATATTTTTCTCGACCAAATATTTGTCGGCGATGAAAAATCTCCGAGGAAAATGTAAAAGACTCGCATGAGTGTCGAAAATTTATTCCAAAATAAAATAAAAACTCTTCATCATTTCTCGAGAGATGAGAATTATTGTTTGCTGAGTAAATAACAAATAGAATAGAAATGTACACCTTCAGCTTTTTTTGTGTTTTTTAAAAAGTCAGTTTGTTGAACAAAAAAGCTCTTCAAAGTTCTAGCGTGTAAGGCGATGAACATTTCAAATCGCTATAATTAATTAATTATAAATCTTTCATTGCCTAAAGTATTTTTAGGAGAAAGTTTTGTGCTTAAATTATCGATTGAGTTAAAAAAAATTATAATGATAGAAGAAAAAAGTGTTTAAAAAAAATAATGAAAAAATTACAACAACAATGCTATTCAAAGAACGTCCCAAATACTCATCACACTTTTTTTTATTCACTGAAAGAGTTACGAGTTCATTTGAGTTATGACATCACGTCAACTGTGCTACAAACGCTTTTGATCAGCATGATGTTATATTTAAAGATGAGAGGAAAATATTTATTAATTAAAAAAGCTTTTAGTGTGTTACATCTTTGCAGGCTTGATTGAGAGTCAATTTATTTGCGATGATTCTAGGAAAAATAATTTCTTTAATTAAAAAATTTTAAATTCGAAGAAAGATTATTTTAATTAAAGACTTTTAAATTTAATTCACTCGATTAAAAAATAAATCGTTGAAATTTCAAATTTTTTGTAAATCTTCCAACCCTTCTCGCAAAAATTTCAATATTAATCGAAACAACGATCGTAAAAAGAATTCTCGAAATTCCGCACGATCCGAGAAAAACACACAAAAATATTTTCTTTTATTGCTGATCTCGCAAATTTTTCTCTCCAATTTCTGTTCAACGCCCCCGAATTGAGATTGAATTAGATCTGTCCACAATTTCATGATTTATAAATACACAAAAAATATTTTATTATAACGTCGCTTGGCTCATGTGATGGCAACAAAGAGATTTGCGCACAACTTTGGAATTCCATTCAAAATCTCATGTTGCTACTGCTGTAAATCGCAAGCTGTTGATATAACGTGTGGCTGTGCTTTTAGGTAAAGGTAAACTGGTTTCGAAGGCACAACACAAATCCAATTCGCTCTCACGAGAGAGTTTTCATTAAAGTGTCGCTTGTTTTACGCTTGAAAACAAAAATGGCAATTTATTATTCACGATGACTGTCGCATATTGACTAAAAACATCCCGCCGATGGCAATTTAACAATTAGAAGCTGTTGAAAAATTATTATAAATTCATTTTGTACTCGCTACTTTGTGAATGAAGCTATTATGGAAAAAAACTTAATAAATATCCAGAAATTTACAATTACTTTAAGTTTTTTTACTTTCCTCTTATCATAAATTGCTCATGAAGCTTCAATATTCAATTAAATCACTGATGATGTTTCTTGTTGAGTGACAGCTAAAGGCGAAAGGTTGAATTAGTTGAAAACAATAGCAGAATATTTTTAAAAATATATTCCAATATAAAAAAACTTTAATTGAAATTCAAAAAGCTTTAATTAAGCTTCAAAATCTTTAATTGAACTTCAAAAAGCTCAAATTGAATTTAAAAAAGCTAAAATTGCATTTAAAAAAATGGCCTAAATTTAAAAAGCTCAAATTAAACTTAAATATTTTTGAAAATTTTCAAAAAGCTTAAATTGATGTTAAAATGTTCAAAAAATATTTTCTCATCATAAAATCAACCTAATTTTTCTTTAAAAAACTGCACTTTAAAAATTAATAGTCCATATCCATCGACCCCATAATCATCGCATAATTTAATCCAGATTGCTCTCAACCAGACTTTGTAAGAAAAAATAATCGTCATAACTCGATAATTGGCGGTCACAAGACACAAACTTTTACAGTGTATGAGAAGTCGCGCGATTTTTGGCGAAAAAAAACCTCTCAATTGATTGTTGATTGATGGTAATTTATAAAATTACTGACGAGGCACGAGGGCGAACGAGAACGAAGAGGCAAAATCAGTAGTCAGCGAACATTGAATTGAATATTAATCTATAATTGCATTTAATTGTCGGGTATCATCGCATGCATTTTTAAATGCGGCGCAATTTTTTTTACTTCCATTATCAAATCGAAATAACGTGCGATGGAAAAATTGCATTTTGTTGTTGATCAAAGGTCACGACTAGACGCTACTCGAACGGAGTTTTTTAGCAGAATTTCACTCGGTATTGTTAGTTTTAGTTTTAAGAAAAATTTGCGTCACATAAAGCCTTATTTACCATAAAATTAATTATGCAAACGTTCAGTTGAAAAAATACTGTTGAATTTTGATTGAATAAATTTGAATAATCCATTCAATTTTTGCTTCTTTTCGTGCACACATTTCTTCAAAAAACATTTGTTTGTCTTCGATCTTCAAATTCTGCTCTCTCGAGATGAAAATGAAGCATTTGTTCGTGACTTTTGTTTGAGTGAGGTAAATAGAGTACCGCGAGTTTAATGATGATTTGAATATTGTGTGTAGATGTGGAAAGTTGAGATCATAAATTTGGACATTTAAGAGTTTAAGACGAGATGATTTTATTTTATGCTTTTGCGTAGTTCCGAGAAGTTTTAAGGTTATGTTGACATTTCGGGTAGAATAAATAATTTTAGCCAGGTGATCGAATGGAGAAGAATAATGGATCTTGTGATGGTTTAAAAAAGAGGATTTGATCTTAAAATGGGTTCAAAAACTAAAGTTCTAATTTTAAAAAATATTTCAAAACTTGACTGACAATTTTTATTTTTATTTTCACACCTTAAAAAATTTAAATTCTCAAATTACGTTAACTACAAAGAATTTATATTTATCAAATTATTTCTCAAAAATCTAATGAATGAATTTTAAAATATCTGCCTGCATTCCATTCATGATCAATTTAGCTTCTGAGAAAAAAATAAACATTTTTTGCACTTTTAAGCGAGCGAAATAAATTAAAATTATACACAGCAATTCTACCACACCTTTAATAGCTCAATACACAAATGAGGCATTTTTTCTCTCCACATAATCGAGAACATGTTTGATAATTTTTTTGCTCTCAGGTGTCTCGTAGATTTCGACAGAAAATTTTAATAATTTTTGTATTTTATCGCAAACATTCTTTGGCTTAAGAAATTTAGTTGAGAATTGCAACCGACACATTATGTCAAGCGATCAGTCAATTAATTCATCAAAGAATATTTGCATAATAAATTAAGCAAGAAAAATCAATTCTTTCAATTCTGCTGCTGGCTTGCCTTAAATGTGTGTAGTCGTCGACGTTGATGATGTCATTAATCCGCCTTTACCGAAAAAAAATATAAAATAATAAAATGCTATACGGGCGCGCGCAAAAAAACTCGAGTGAGTGTAAAAATAACAAAAATTATTCGCTGGTGGATTTTCTGTTATTATACTCGCCAGACTTGCTGTCTTTCGACACACAATTCACTGCAGTTCGTTATTTCGCGTTCTTTCTCTAAAATGTCGCGACTTCAAATCTCCCTCGCACATATGCGAGTATAAATAAATTAATTAAGGCAGCAAAAACAGTTGCTTGAGCTTCGAGTCTATGTGTGACTCGTAAAAATCAATTTGAACGACATAAATTTCATCTCATACGTTTGAGAATCACATTTCGTCTGCGATCTAAATTTTCTCTCACTCTAGTAATTTGGCAAATGAACAACAACCGAATGCCAACCTCAAAAGTAATAATAATACGTGACTTTAAAGAACGCGCTGTGAAAATTTTCGTAAAATTAAAAATGTTGCAAAACACACATGAAAGGAGAGACTTTTTCCGCTTAATAAATGAAGCCGTTAATGCACTCTACGTGATGAAACATTCTTTTGATGGTTAATTACTTCTTAGAATATGGCACACACACACACATTGTGCATGACTTACCGGCTGAGATTTGCCATGCATATGAAATTGTTCTGTACGCTTGTCTAATGTGAGAATTTTTTATGACTAAGAATTTTTATAAAAATGTATGAAATTATTTTTCATCGTATTTAATTTTTCTCATTAATCATAAAAATTAATTCACCAATTTACGCCCCTAAAACCATCTCAAAATTCAATATTTCCTTTAACGATGGCAATTTATTTTCTAGCACGAAATTTGATATCAAATTACAAGCCTCCACGCGATTTCCATCATTATCAATCGTATTTGTGTGTGCGTGAATCGATTCATCATAAATTCATTCTGATAAATCAACACAAAATTCCAATTTTTGTACATTTTAAGATGTGCAAGAGCTCATGGGTAAAAAAAATGTTGACATGACATATGTAAAATAATTTTTTTTTTCGAGGGGGTTGTAGGAAGTCGAAGCAAGCGAAAATAAAACGTATAAAAAAGTTAAATCAACAGCGTTTGACAATTTTGATCGATTGCTGTTATTTATGAAAATAAGAGAAAGAAAATTTGACAATTTGTAAGTTGAGACGATGGTCATGCCACCGTTATGTCAATAAGTTTGTTTTATGTGGTGAAAATGACATTTCAGAAATTCCAGGAAAGTAAGAAAAAAATTAATTTAATAATTTTTAAATTCAAAAAAAGTTCCTGGCTTTTTTAAAAATTTCTCACACCTCGCATGACTCGACGACTAAGCTCACTTAAGCTACAATCGACTCTCTAAGAGCAATGGAAACATCAAAAGAAATTTTGTCGTATCGCCGACACTCACAAATTCCAGTAACGCGCTTGTTTTGGATTGTAAATCACCACCGCCTACCTCAATGACTTTTATCTTAAAGACGACGCAAAAATATTTATTTTCCATGCCACTATTGCACGGCTTCGGGCTGCGGCGAAAGATGAAAAGTTTCTTTAAATGGGCCATAATGTGGAATTAAATTCTTCCCCAAAAAGAACTTATGCGACTTTTTTTTCGGTTATCAAGCGGAACCGCAAAAAATTTAAAGTTACAAATCTCCATAATTTTTTTCATCGTCTCTCTTTCGTAACTTTCATTGTCTTATCATTAGCGCGACGTCGACAGCAATCTGAGTGGCGTCTCGAACAATACTTTACCGGCTGATTATCATCCTGGCGCGCGTGAGCACGCATTTCTCCGATAGAGGAATAAAAAATGCTAATTTTTTTAAAAAGCTTGTGATCTCTTTAATTTTTTAAAAAATCTATGATTTTTTTCCGGTTCATGTCGCGTTACGACCTCGTGAACTCATTAAAATCTCTCTCTGCACTTAATTGGAGAGAAAAAGGCGACGCACATGTCTGATGAGTTTTGCGTTATCATTAAATCGGTTGCTTCTACACAACGCACCACCCGTGTTATCAGTCGAAGAACAATAACAAATTGGAATATTGTGTTTACTTGGAAAACTTTACTATTTCATGTACCTGTCTCTCTCTCACTCTCACTCTCTCTATCTAACACTCATAACCCAGCTGATAACAGAAAATGTGTAACTTTTTTTCGAGATTGTTTATCATCGTCAACCTCGGTTATCAACTCACTGAGAATACGAAAAAAATATTGTTATTGTTATGTGTTTCGGAGAGTGACAAAATCTGTCGTGAGGGCTTTAAAGTTGTGGTTGACTTATGACTATTTTGACTATACTGGAATCGTGTAGACTGATAGTGAAATTTTTTGATTTTTTTGGAGGGAAATTGATGGAAAAGTCACGTAGACAATTTAAAGAGAAAATGTTGTTTTTATTTGATAAAATGTGGGAACAACTTTTTTATATTTCTGGGAAATTTATTGATAAGAAAAAAATTTAGCTAAAAATAATTTAATTTCTTTAAACACTCAAAATATTTGAACAAATTCAACTTAAATAACTTGGAACGTTTTCGATGTAAAAGCTTTCAAAAAGCTCTTTTGAAATTTTCAAAAAGCTCATTGAAAGCTTTCGTGACTAACTCCTTGATTAAATGTTCGTTCAACTCCACTTAGAGCTCATTGAAATTTTGGTAATAAATTTTTTGCTCCTTCCACAGAAGTATACTGCTACTGATAATGATCAAAATACACACAAAATGTTTATTGACTTTCAATAGAACTGCACAATATCTCGCTTATCATAAAATTGGCATTATTATAGCTCACTTTTCCATGGAAAAACAGTTTTTATCATAATTTATTATTTACTCGAGTCGAGCGTTAAGTAGCAGCACTTATGTGTTACGCAAATCTCCTTCCCTATATGGAAATTTTTATGAAAGCTGCGAAAAAGTGAACAATTGAGTTTTGGGCGGAGATCAAAAGATTTCCAATAAATTTTTATTTCTATTATGTCCAATAAAAATTTGTAGATGCGATCGCCTTAGATGGTCACGAAGATTTTCTTGCAAATTGATAATTATTGTGTTCATCTCTCACTCGCGGGACGCCTACACGATTTGCATTTACACACACACGCACGTACGTACGTACAACTATCGAAAGAGTTTTTAATGAATGGCAAAAATATTCATTTTGGGATGACCTCAAAAATCTTACACGATACTGGTTTTTCTGGTCCACGCGCACGCTCAGCTAACAGCAGCGATATTTGCTCTTTTATTTATGTGCGAAGACTTCTTTCGATGAGGAAAAGTAATAATAAAATTTTGTGTGTGAATAAATGTCGAAAAATCGCGGCGTGAAGTGTCTTGTGTGTCAATTAATTGATGGTTCGCTCTACAGCCTCGGGAGCATGTGAGGAGGACTGTCGCAGTGCACAACATTGTATCGGTTGACATGAGTAGGTGTCGTTCTCTCCTCTTAAGCGATGCGGGGATTATCTCTTAATGAATGGCGCAAAAAAATCAAAGTGATTTATTTTCGTTGGTGTCGACTTTGGCACAATCTGATGACCCTGAATTGCTTTTTTTCGCATTTCATCGAGCCAAAAATTTAACGCAAAAAATAAATAGAGAAAAATTCTCATTTTAAGAAAAAAATTGAGAGCATTTAAAAGAACAAGTGGGTTAAGGTTAAAATTTAACGGAAAAAATAAACTTAAAAAATTAGTTAACAAAAATTTAAATTTCCTGGAAAGTTTTTATTCCAAAAATATTATTTTTAAGTCAAAGTTCAAAAAATACGTTTAAATTGTTTAAAAAAATATTATCAAAAATTCTTTACACAAAAAACAACTCGATGGAGTCACAATGGCTGCTGCTAATGAAACTCGCTAACGAATCATTCACAAACAGTATTTCATTGTTAAAAACTCCCAACAATGTACACACACTCGTGGGAC
Source organism: Tanytarsus gracilentus (assembly GCA_038502055.1). NCBI lineage: Eukaryota > Metazoa > Arthropoda > Insecta > Diptera > Chironomidae > Tanytarsus > Tanytarsus gracilentus. Next base: position 4,930,321 of record JAXRKN010000044.1, on the reverse strand, counting down.
GATAAATGAATCAGCAGATGAAAATATTTACAATTTAAATTTATTAAATTTTTGACTCGCGATGACTAATTGCGTTAAGAATTTTCTTTAATCATCGACAGAAGTGCGTTGAGTTCAGCTCTTAATTGACGATGAAATCAAAGTGATGGAAGTAAAATAAATACAACGTCAAATTGAGTGAATTTCTTCATTCTTAATCGCGTAAACACTTCACTTACTCCCTCGCGGCAAGACACGTACCAAAGTGTGAATGAAATTTCCACAAAAACTTTAATTTCCGGCCTTAATTGCGTAAATTTCTAATCTGCTTTCGATCATTCGATGCAACAAGTCTGTTGGCGCCTTTTTTCGAATTTCCGCTAATTTTTTTTCTTCTTTTCCATTGCAGGATTGACTTGCTATTGCGAAGGACATTGCCCAGAAAATACACAAAATGGAACGTGTGAAGTGAGACCGGGTGGACAGTGCTTTTCAGCGGTCGAAGAAGTTATTGACGATCAGACGGGACTTGTGGAGCCGGAATATTCATTCGGATGCATATCAGCAGATCAAGCCAGTGCTCTCCTACAGGTAATTTAAATTTTTTAAATACTTTACAAATTTAATTAATTTAATTTTTTTTTACTATCAGTGCAATGCAGGAAAATCAGCGCAGATTCATGGAACAAACATTCTCTGCTGTTCCGATGGTGATCTTTGTAATAAAGAAAGATTTCCCGATTTCACTCCCCGCACAACGACAGCATCTCCGATTGAACCAGTACCACCATCTGCCGCTTCAAACATCCCCTACATTGTTCTCTTTGCCTCGATGATAGTCTGCTTAGCTGTCTTCATGCTCATCATTCTATTCGTCTATATTACATTTAAGCGACGCGAAAATAAGCGTTTAAGACGAAATCAAAGACTGATGGAACCAAATTGGAATGGAACTACCGCAAATCATTTATCGCCTCTTGCAAATTTAGTCGAACAGAGCTCGGGTTCGGGAAGTGGCTTGCCATTGCTCGTTCAGCGAACAATCGCCAAGCAAATTCAAATGGTCGAGTCGATCGGCAAGGGACGATATGGAGAAGTTTGGTTGGCAAAATGGCGCGATGAGAAAGTCGCTGCAAAGGTCTTCTTTACAACTGAAGAGGCTTCGTGGTTCCGCGAAACGGAAATCTATCAAACTGTTCTCATGCGACACGAAAATATTTTGGGTTTCATTGCTGCCGACATCAAAGGAACTGGCTCGTGGACGCAAATGCTTTTAATCACCGACTACCATGAGTTGGGAAGCTTACACGATTATCTACAGAAGCGCGTGTTGAATCCACAAATGTTGAAAATTTTAGCTCTGTCATTGTCATCGGGTTTAGCTCATTTACATACTGAAATCTATGGAACGAAGCCGGCAATCGCTCATCGTGACTTGAAATCAAAGAACATTTTGGTGAAGAATAACGGCCAGTGTGCAATCGCTGATTTCGGTGAGTTTTAATAAATTTCAAAATGTTTTTAAATTTTATTAATTTTATTTCCTTTTTTAAGGTCTTGCGGTCAAATACACATCGGAAGCGGATGAGATTCAAATTGCTCCAAATACACGTGTCGGTACACGCCGCTACATGGCACCGGAAGCACTCGATCAGACGATGGACATGAAAATGTTTGACTCATTCAAAATGACCGACATGTATTCGCTGGCACTCGTGTTCTGGGAAATGAGTCGGCGATGCATCACTTCAATTCCAGCGACTAAGAATACGACATGCGAAGACTATGCTCTTCCCTATCATGATGTAGTTCCCTCCGATCCGAGCTTTCAAGAAATGTACGATGCTGTTTGTGTCAAAGGCATTCGACCGCCGGTTCCGCAAAGGTAAATTTGAATAGTCTCTTTTCTATTCTCAGAATGTCAACTAACAAATTTTTAATTTATTTCTAGATGGCAATCTGAAGACGTTCTTGCGCTCCTTTCAAAGATTATGCAAGAATGTTGGCATCCGAATCCCGCTGTGAGATTAACAGCACTTCGAGTCAAAAAATCGCTAAATAAACTTGACACAGACGTGAGGATTAATTTAGTGTAAAATTATAATTAATTTTTTGTTAAATTAATTTTTTTTGTTGATCCTTTCTGTGTTTTTAATCGACTTTAAAAGATGATTTTAGTTTAACGAATATTGTGACGATGTGAGAGGTAAAATTATAGTAATTTAAGTTTTTAAATTTAGAGCTAATAAAACTTTTGCCATATTAATTGGACATAAGTCAAATTATAATCGACAACGCCCACATTTCTGGATTAAAAAGTAAATTAATTAACGAAAAGTTCTTTAGTACAATTAAAATTCTTCATTTTTGCTGCAAATAAAACTTGCGCAATTTCCTTTCTTGCATTTATGCGAAAAAGTTTTTAACTTCTCCGAATATTTGTTAAAAAGGATCGACACGCATTTTACTGTAAATATAAAAGCGAAACAATGAAGAATGTTCTTAAAAAAGCTTTATAAGTATAAAAAAAAGAGAAAAATATTTTTCGGAATTTTTTGATAAAGTTGGAGGACAATTTTTTACTTGTACATAAAAAATATCAAAAAGGATATCGAAGAACACTCTAATGAAGTGCCAATCAAAAACGATTTGTAGAAATGTTAGCAATTAAGATTTGGATTAAGTTCAAACAAGACGAATGGAATCACGAGTTGCCTTGGAATTACGTAAAGATAAAATTGCAGGAACTTGCCTTTGACATAAAGATACAAAAGAAACTGAAAACTCTTCCCTCTTATGAAAAAAAAAATAAAATCACTAGATGCTGAAATTGCTTCAATTTTTCGGAGCCAATCAAACTGAAATAATCATAAAAAACAATCAATCATAATTTACTTGTAAATTTATATAGGTTTTTTCGTCGTTAAGTAGTGTTAATCAAATAATGAATTAACTTAAAAAAATTTGAGAAAAATAAAAAAGATTTACTTGAAAAATTTTAATGAGTTTTTAATATTTTTGTTACAGATTGATTAATTAATTATCCTGAAGTTAAATTAAAAATTGGAAGTTGTAAAAATTAGGGTAATTTTTCTAATATCCAAGTTGAGATAGTAAAGACTTTATTTTTTTTATCAATTTAATTAACTCATTAAAAAAATTTTATTCAACACTTTTCATCGAACATTTTCAAGTTTAATAGGAATTCAAAAAAGGTATTTGGAAGGACTAGGAATGGGAGAGGTTGGAAAAAGGCTCAAAAATTTTATCTTTTTAATTTTTGCACACCATCGGATTTTGTTCATCGGGCATGAAAAGCATGTAAGGCCATTTGACGTTCAATGCATCGGTGGCACTCTTAATGTAAGTTTCTTCTTGATCTTTTGCTAAAGTGCGACTACGAAGAAGAATCATGAAACCTGTAACTGATCCTGGACTGCAAGCGGTGGCTGCATTTGCAGGTTTGTTCGATGGAACTTGAACACACAAATTTCCACAGACATAAATGCCAGCCCAATTTAGGTAATCAGTATCTGGATGGAATTTTTACTTTATTTCATTTTTAAATAAATAACTTTTAACTCACCAATGACGACCATCTAAAAAATGCGTTAAATTTAGAAATAATTAAATTAAAATCATAATTCAACTCACTTTTAATGTGCTCTTTGATGGCATTGTATCATTTCGAGTTCCCACAGTTGAAATTGCCCAATTCATAATTCCGCTTGTACCGGCGACAGGTGTCAAAGTCGATGCAGCTGAATTTGTGAAGACACCTTCAAAGAAAGTACTAACAACAACGCTTGACGAAGTTTTAGCAGCGTCAAGAGTGAAATTTCCAACACCGCAAATTCCGAACCAAGGATTGAAGGGGAATGCACACATTTCTCTATGCAAGAACCATCTTCCGGTTGCGAAATCAGCGAATTTAAATGTGGCAATTCCTGTAATGTTGTCGCATGTGTAAACTGGTGGAATTGGTGGAGCTGTAAAAACTGGAGGTGAAGAGGCAGATCCTGCTTTGAGTCTCGGTCCTGTGGTTGTGACTTCTCCAGCTTTTCCTTTCTTTGCGGTAGTTTTTCCAGCACTTTTCTTTGGCGTTATCGCTGCACCTTTAGCTTTTGTAGTAAACTTAGCCGTTGTTCCTTTTTTTGGCTTAGTTGTCTGACAAGTCACTCCGACAATAAAAATTGCCAACGCGATAAAAATTAAAACTTTCACTTTCATATTTTAAGTCTCTCTTTTAAGGTTGATCACAAAAGATTAAAATAAAATTTAACTAAAGCTCCAAATTTATAGAATTTTTTTCACGATCACCTTTACTGTCGTTGCTCATTCTCGAATTTGTTAAACATCGACCGGAAAGGTATGAAAATGTTGATAAAGAGGAAATCAAAACTTGTCAAAATAAATTATTTTTTGTCATCAATAAAATGAGTGAGTCAAAATAAAGAAAATTCAAATTTTAAAATGTTTTTAAACTTTATAAATTTATTCAAAAAATTTTATTAAAAGTTAAAACTATAACTTTGAAGTAGCCGCAACCATTTAAAATAATTTTCACAACTTTCCAGTAGCTTCAAGAATGTTTCTGATTTCTTGCATAGAATTTGAAAATTTCTGATAGAACTTTGTTCCTGATGTAATCATACTGTCGCGATATGTTGTGATGACAATCCAAACTCGATCTTCAAGCATGGTATAAAAAACACCATAACCATTTTGAATCATTGGAGCAACCAGACCGATGTTAATAAAATAGCCGAGAGTTGAGGTTGAAAGCACAAAATTTCCGCCACCTCCTGATTTAGAGTAGAGTGGATCTTCATAGAAGGATGGGACTGGAATTTTATTCTCATTGGCAATGCACCAAAGAGCGAAGAGATGACGATCGAAGCCTTTTCCATTTTATTCCTCAGCGGAACCTCCACCCCAGCAAAAATTAACGATTTAAAAATTAATAAAAATTTAACGGTTTTTTAAAATTTAAATCGTAGAATTACACTAATTTCTCCATTGCTCATTTTATCAAGCCAATTTTTAACTTCAATCGAGCATGATCTCACAGTTTCAGTCCTGCCATGATAAAACATTCTCATGGTTGCAGTCTCATAAGTCGGCGCTAATTTCTCATGAAGTTTAAAGTATGCCAATTGCAATGCCATTTGTACATAGCAATCAGGATGAACTTTCAAATCTTTCATGTAATTCTTTCCAAAATCTTCAAATTGTTGAAAGTTTGCAATCACAGAATTTTTAAGTTCCATCGTGAACTTTTCAACCTTAACTATTTCCTTCCTCAAGTGATCGTCAATATTGAATTTAATTTCTTTAGGAATGACTTTAATTTTAAGTTCTTCATCCCAATTTGGTTCTTTTCCTTCCATTAAACTAACAAGAAGAAAAGGCGATGAAGCCATCATGCCATCGAAGCAAGAATGCTCGGCAACGCATCCAAAAGTTCCATTTTTAAACGCGACAATTCCAGATGACTTATCAAGCCATCGTGAATGTACACAGCCATTTAATGTTTTCTGTGAGATCTCCGAAACGTCATGCGGCTCATTGTCGTCAAATGAAAAAGTTGCGATTGATGACTCGATAATTTCAAGAAGCTTTAAGTTTTCATCTGAAAGCTCGATGAGATGCTGTCGATTTTTGAACCTTAAATTAATTGAAGGGAAAATTAATAAAGTTTTTTAATTAAATTAAAATTATTTCTGAATATTGCAAAATATTTCCTGGATTTTAAATTTCCATGAATTTTTAAAGTTTTAATAAAAATTGCATGTCTTAAACCTCACCAATTTGTTCTCTCATCACAAGTCAACGCTGGAACTCCAAATTCTTCAACATCTTCATTTTCAATTTTATCTCTTGCAATCATGAAAGCATGAAGCAGTTCTTGTGGTGATAAAATTTCGCCATTATGCATGATGTCAAAGAAAAAAATTCGACCTCGTCCAATTACGACAACATTCGATGGACATTCACCTTCCGATACAGTTTTAAAATAACTTTTAACTTCATCAAAAAATTCTCCTGGAATCCTCGTTGTGTTGTAAACTTTCCGGTATTGATCGGATGAGAAGTAAATTTTTCCGTCTGTACTCGTTGTCGGCTTTAATCTTTCAGTTCTCATCAAATTCCAAAATTCTCCTGTATGATATGTAACTCGTGCCAGTGATTTTAATTTATTTTGAGGATTTTCTTTAATGCCAACGGCGGGAAGAAGAAAAGGTTGCACCATGATGCAAAATGGCGATAAAGGTAGCCGAAGTTCATGATAAGCGAATTTCTCCCAGTATTTTTCAACCTTCAATTTTAAACTGCGTTAAAATTTCACCTAAATACAGCTCAATTCACTTTACCCAATTTTTTTCCTTCTCCGCTTTGTCTTCGAGCATTTTTTGCAATTTATTTCCGATTCCATTTTTGAACTCTGCGATGACCTTCCTAGAATTTTTGAGCTCTTCCTCGCTGCCGAATGGAATTAAATTTTTATAATATCTCTCGAGTGTGTCATCTAATTTTGGCAACGGTAAATTCCCTAAACTTTCATCCCTCTCGAAGGTCGACGTTCCTCCATTCTGCACAATAAAAATCTTTTCGCGGCTCATTTTTTATTTACATACAACTCAACTAGGTCAAAGTCTGATTTTACGCGACAATTTAAATTTTTGTTCGATTGTTGACTCCACGAAAACCTCCAGCGAACTGTTTTGATTTTTTAAAAATAATGAATGAGTTATTTTTGTGTGCGAGAAAAAAATTAAAAGATTTAAAATTGAGATAAGAATTATAGCTTCGCTATGTATTGTTTTCGATCTTGAGAGAAAACTCTCTTTGTCACCTGCTGCCTTCAAAAAGCCTTATTTCGATCTAGAACTTTTGCCACATGCAAGGCCATCGAATTACGAATCTAAAAAGTATACACACTTATATGATCCATGGCCCAGATCAGGCAGGATCGTCAAAAGAGGCGAGCACCGGGATCCGGCGACGTTTTTTGACGCGCCTACAGGTCCACGGACAACGGATTTTCTTCATTTTTTTATTTTTCTCTAATCGAGAAATGATACCACTACAAAATTTTTCAGCCCAAAAAGTAATTAAATAAAAAAAAAAAGAAATTTTTCATCGTGAGAGTAAGATTTTAGAAATAAAATTTTTTACGAGTTTATATGGAACTGAGGTACTTATGACTGCACTAAGGATTTTTCAAGCGTCCACGGACACCATAATCCATTTTTCAGAACATCCAGACGTTACCGTGATTGGCCAAACATGAATGTATCTAAAAATGGAACAGGGGAAAAGGAACAAGGGAAAAAAAGGGGAAAAGGAACAGGGGGAAAGGAAAGGGGAAAAGGAAAGGGGGAAAGAACAGGGGAAAAGGAAAGGGGAAAAAACAGGGAAAGGAAAAGGGAAAATGGAACAGGGAAAAGGAACAGGGAAGAGGAACAGGGGAAAAGGAAAAGTGGGAAAATGGAACACAGCGAAAAGGAACACGGGGAAAGGAACAAGGGGAAAGGAAATAGAAATGGAAAAGGGAAAAGGAACAGGAAAAAACAGGAAAGAAAAGGGAAAAGGAAAAAGGGAAAAAACAAAAAGAAAGGGGAAAAGGAAAGGGGAAAAGGAAAAGGGAAAAAAAAGGAAATGGAACATGGTGGAAAATGGAACATGGTGGAAAATGGAAACCGGTGGGAAATGGAACATGGCTGAAAATGGAACATAGTGACTTAGTTAACTTCACCATGGGAAAATAAATGCATTTGTATGTCTCTTTAAAATTAATACAATACATTTATTTTTTGCTTTTGACTCATTAAATTAAAAATTAAAATAAGTTAAAAGCGAAGCTATTCGGAAAAGGCGGAGTTCTGCGGAGCTTTTTGCAAAGAGAACAGGGAAACTGAGAACGCGGCGCACCGATAACACCTCCCTTGTTTTGATAATAAAATTGCCACTTTTGGTGAGGTTGATTAAGATTTTAAAAAACTCAATTCTAATGTCTTAAAAAAAATTATTTTTAAAAACTTAACGATTGTTTTAGCACAAAAAAATATTTTTTATTAAAAAAATTTTAATTCACAAATTTCTACAACTTTGACCCTGACGCTTCTAGAAGTTCTTTAATTTCATTCATTGCTTCGACAAATGATTCATAAAATCTTGAACTTGATGTGACTTTGCTATCACGATATGTGGTTACAATTAACCAAATGCATTCATCGAGCATCGTGTAAAATGTTCCATATCCATCGAGGATCATCGGTGCCATGCCACCATTTGATATTGTGTAACCTAAAGTTGAGGTTGAAAGCACAAAGTTTCCTCCACCTCCTGATTTAGAATAGAGAGGATCTTCATAGAAGGATGGTACTGGAATTTTATTTTCATTGGAAATGCACCAAAGAGCGAAGAGATGACGATCAATTCCTTTTCCCTTTCGAGCGTCATTCATGAGACGATATTGAGAATTTGCTGCTTCTCTAAAAAGTTTCGCTTTATCGAGTGTCTAAAATTTAACGGTTTTAAATTTTTAAAAATCTTAATTTTAAAAACTTACGCTAGTTTTGCTATCATTCATCTTTTCAAGCCAATTATTAACTTCAATCGAGCATGATCTCACAGTTTCAGTCCTGCCGTGATAAAACATTCTCATGGTTGCAGTCTCATAAGTCGGCGCTAATTTCTCATGAAGTTTAAAGTATGCCAATTGTAATGCCATTTGAACATAGCAATCCGGATGAACTTTTTGATCTTTCATAAATCTCTTTCCATAGCCTTTAAATTGCTCGTAAGTTATGGCCACACTTTCATTAAAACTTTTCGTTAATTTTTCAACTCTTTTGACTTCACTTTGAATTTTTTCGTCGACTTTAAATTTTATTTCTCGCGGATGAATTTTTAATTTTGACTCTTGCGTCCAATCAAGTTGAGGATCTTCGTAGAAGCTCGATAAAATAAAGCTCGCGTATCCGATGAGGGAAGGACCGTCATAGCAAGTGTGCTCACCAATGCAACCAAATTTACCATTTTTAAATGACGTCACTGACACTGACTTGTCCATCCATCGAGAATTGTAAGTTCCATCCAATGATTTCTCGCAAATTTCTGCTAGATTTTTTGGCTCTCGTTCGTCAAATGAAAATGCCATCAGTGAGGATTCAATTGTGTCAATGAGTTGAGGATTTTGAGGTGAAATTTCCATTAAATACTTTCGATTTTTTGCCCATTGCGTTCGCTCGTCACAAGTTAAAATTGGAATTTCATCTCCAGTACTTTTAATTCTCTCTTTAATGCTTGAAAGTGCAAAAAGAATTTCTTGGGGTGAAATTAATTTTCCATCTCTAAAAATGTCAAATGAAAAGATTTTTCCATTTCCAAAAATTATCACGTTTGAAGTAAAATTTTTGTTTTCCCTTTCTGTTGTGAAATAGCTTTGAATTTTGTCTCGAATCTCACCGGGAATCCTTGATGTGTTAAATAATCTTTTATATTGATCGGAAGAGAAAATTATACTTCCATCGGGATTTTTTGACGGTTGAAGTCTCTCGGTTCTAATTAATTCAAAAAATTGACCGAAATAAAAAATAATTCGTGAGAAATTTTTTAGTCGATTTTCTTCATTTTCTGTCACTCCAACAGCTCGAAGCATGAGAGGATGAAAAATTACTTGAGTCGGTGCGAAAGGAGTTCGAGATGAGCAATAACCGATTTCCTCCCAAAATCGTTCGATCCAATTTTTTTCATTCGATGCTTTTTCTTCAAGAATTTTGTGAAGTTTCTTTCCAGTTCCATTTTTAAATTCTTCAATTAATTTTTTAGAGTTTTTGAGTTCATTTTCATTTCCAAAAGGTAGAAGAGATCTAAAGTATCGATCGAGGGTGTCTTCAAGCTTTGGAAGAGGAAGATTTGGCAAGTTTTCATCATGCGAAAATGTTGATGATGATCCAGAAGGTTGAATGAATTGAGCGCGAGGCATTATCCTGGATATTTTTTAAAAGATTTTTAAATTAAAAATTTTATTAATTTTTTTTAAAGCTCTTTAAATTTTCAAAACTTTTTTATTCCCACCCGATGTTCCGAAGATGATTTTGATTATTTGTCGCCATATTTTTAAAAAATATTTTCTTATCACAAAAATTTAATTTCTCTCCGGCAACAACCGTAGAGCGATTGAATAAACCACGAAAGTGCATTTTATGAACTAAACTACAATTACGAATTTACGATACTTTTAATAAACTTTCTGACCTCTAAAGTTTTTTAATTATTCTCGAAAAACTACAAATTTCTGTATTAAAGCGTCAGCACAATGTAAAATCAATGAACTGTGAGCGTGAGGGTGAAAGATCGAGATTAATATGAGTTGGGTTAATTTCATGGTTTTGTCGAAAAATAATAAATTAAAAATTAAATTTTCCTGGAATTTAATTTTTTGAAAAAATAAAATTTTAACTGTGAAAAATTATTTTTAAAATGTATTTCTTTAACATCATTTCTGCTTTAATCACATTTTAATTGTTTATCAATAAGCTTGGAATGTTATCAAATTTTCGATAAGAGTTATAAAAATAAACAAAAATTTACTTCAACTTTCTTTTTCAAATTTATATTTTTAAAAATTTTAGTCCTATTATAAAAAAAATTTAAATCCATCACCGACATATTCAAAGTTATTGCGTCAATTAAACTAAAATTTTTCTAAAAATTCTTTATAACTTTGGGTTTGGAGAGTTTTCCAAAATTTCTCTAATTTCACTCATAGCCTCTGTAAATGCTTTATAATATTTTCTCGCTGAAGTTGTTTCACTATCACGATACGCGGAGATGATGATCATTACACCGTCATCGAGCATTGAATAGAAAATTCCATATCCATCGAGGACCATCGGAGCGACAAATCCAACGTTGATTGTGTACCCTAAAGTTGAGGTTGAAAGCACAAAATTTCCGCCACCTCCTGATTTGGAATAGAGTGGATCTTCATAAAAGGATGGGACTGGAAGTTTGTTCTCATAGGCAATCGACCATAATCCAAAGAGATGACGATCAATTCCTTTTCCCTTTCGAGCGTCATTCATGAGACGATATTGAGAATTTGCTGCTTCTCTAAAAAGTTTCGCTTTCTCATTGTTCTGAAAAATTAAAAATTCAACGATTTTTTTAAAAGGAAATTAAAACAAAAACTTACGCTAATTTTTTTATCATAAATTTTTTCGAGCCAATTTTTGACTTCAATCGAGCAAGATCTCACAGTCTCAGTTCTGCCATGATAGAAAACTCTCATCGTGCCCGTTTCATATGTCGGTGCTAATTTCTCATGAAGTTTAAAGTATGCCAATTGCAATGCCATTTGAACATAGCAATCAGGATGAACTTTCAAGTTTTTCATTACATTTTTTCCATAACCTTTATATTGCTCGCAGACGGTTGTCACTGAATATCGAATTCCACTTAAAAACTCTTCAACACGAATTATTTCATTTCTTATGTGGTCATCAATATCAAATTTTAGTTCAGTTGGAATTTTTTTGAATTTTATTTCTTCTTCCCAATCGGGCTCTGGTTCCTCCATTAAACTCATCAAGATGAAAATATTAAATGCAATTGAAATTGTTCCATCGAAGCAAGAATGCTCGGCAACGCATCCATATTTGCCATTTTTGAATGAAATCATCGCTGAGGACTTATCAAGCCATTTTGAGTGATAATCGCCAGTGAGAGCCATAAGGGATGTTTCTGAATAATCAACGGGTTCACTGTCATCAAGACAAAGAGTCATTGCACCTGATTCGATTATTTTTATATGCTCTTTGTTATTTTTAGACAACTCAATTAGATATTTTCGGTTTCTTGCCCAATTCGTACGCTCATCGGCAGTTAAAATAGGAACACCTTAAAATAGTTATAATTAAATAATTAAAAATATCTTAAAGCTTAATTAATTTTACCCATTTCAGTGCCTTCATTGTCGACTTTATCTCTTATTATTCTGTAAGCGTAAAGGAATTCCTGAGCTGACAAAACTTCTCCATTTTCATCGAGAAAATCGAAATAGAAAACTCGACCCTTACTGACAATCAAAATTGTCGACGGACAATTTCCTTCCTTCTCTGTCCTAAAGTATCGATGAATTTCATCTTTCGTCTCGCCAGGAACTCTCGCGGTATTGTACAGACTTTTGTACAAGTCAGCTGAAAAAACTAAACTTCCATCTGGATTTGATGGCGGTCTCATTTTCTCTTTACGAATTAGCTCCCAAAATTTAGCCGAATGATGACCCATCATGGCTAATGCTTTCAAGCGGTTTGTGGGACTCTCCTCTACACCGGTTGAGGATACTATCAGTGGCTGGGCCATGATACAATATGGTGATAACGGAAATCTCAATTCAAGATATGCATAATCTTCCCAGTACTTTTCGACCTTTAAGTTTTTAAGTAAAAGTTTAATGAAATTCGGTTTTAATCTCAATAACATTGCAACTTTACCCAATTCCGCTCTTTTGAGGCTTTTTCCTCGAGCATCTTCTGCAACCTCTTTCCATCGCCATTTTTAAATTCTTCAATAATTCTCCTAGAATTTTTGAGCTCCTCTTCACTCCCGAATGGAATTAAATTTTTATAATATCTCTCGAGTGTTTCCTCTAATTTGGGCAATGGCAGTTTCTCCAAAGTTTCATCATGACTAAATGTTGGATCTGCACCCTCTGGCAAATAATAAAATAAATCTCGACTCATTTTACGTGGTCAAAGTTCGATGTTGTTCGTTTGTTTTCTTTTTAAGAACTGTCTTATAATTTTCTTGGTTCACAAAATAAAACTTATGAGTGTGCGTCGTTTTTGACGAGTATGTTAAGATTAGAAAAAGTTATATTTGACGTTTTAAAGGAAAATTGAAATTTATAAAAATTTTGTTGCCACGTTTTGCTTGAAATTGTGGTGAGTTTGATTTAGAAAAAGCCGTTAAAAATTTAAATACAGATTTTAACCAAAATGGTGGCAATTTGTGGTGAGTTTTCAAGATCATAATTTTAAAATCATAAAATTAATTTCATAGAATCACACTTGAAAAAGCAGTGTTGCCAGATCATTGTTTACATCCATCCACGAGAAAGTCAAGTGCAATAAAAAATAAATGAATTAAAAAAAGTGTTTTGATAAGATAATTTAAAATAATAACATAATAAAAATTTGCTGAATATTTTAGTACGTCGTGAAAACTGAACAAGATTGAAGTGACAAGATGATTTTAGCAAGGAAAATTAGAATTCAATCATTTGCATTGAAATTACTCAATAAAAGACTTGCAGCGAGTACAACATTCAGAGCATTCAGCGATGAACGAAAGAATGACGACGAAAAAAAAGATTTTACACAGCACGAAGATCCAGTAAAAAGAACCGTAAGAATTTTAACAAATGATCTAAAGCGAGCAAAGTACTGGGTTGAGGATTTATTTAGAGATGAGAGCGCAAAGAAAAAGTTCACGATGCCGCTCAATCAAATTGATGCTTTTATTGAGAATCGAGAAGACATCAGACAGTTCCAGACGCACTGCGACGTTCTTGTAATTGGTGGAGGAGGAATTGGATCCAGCATAGCTTATTGGCTCAAAAAGCGAGGACGTGAAGGTCTCAATGTTGTTGTGCTAGAAAAAGATCCAACTTACAAAGAGTGCTCAACAGCTCTTTCGGTTGGTGGCTTGAGACAGCAGTTTTCACTTCCCGAAAACATCCAGATGTCACTTTATGGCGCTGACTTCATTAGAAGAGCCAAAGAGCACTTGGGAAATAATGTGGATGTAAACTTTCAGCCATTCGGTTATCTCATGCTTTCGACTGAAGAGGGTGCACAAACACTCAAAGAAAATTCACGACTTCAAAATGAACTCGGCGCTCGTAATGTAATCTTGACGGCTAAAAAACTCAAAGAGCAATTTCCATGGCTCAATACGGATGGAATTGAGCTCGGATGTCATGGACTGGAGAAAGAGGGATGGTTTGATCCGTGGGCATTGCTAACGGGTCTCAAAAATAAATCTATTGAATATGGCGCACATTATCTGAAAGGCGAAGCTGTTGGATTTGAATATAAGCATCAACCTGATATGGTTGTGGAAGGTGTTGAGGTCGGCCAGTATCACAGTCTCGATCGAGTACTAGCAAAACTGCCGAACGGAGAAATTCATCCAATAAAATTCGCAATTTGCATCATCGCTGGTGAGTTTTTAAAATATTTAACGGATTTTTATTTAAAAATTTAATTTTTTCTAGCCGGCGCACATTCTGCAAAAGTAGCTGAGATGGCAAAAGTAGGAACTGGTCGTGGTGTCCTTAGCGTGCCTCTCCCTATTGAGCCTCGCAAACGATACGTTTACGTCTATAAATGCAATGAAACCACTAATAGTGCTTCTCTCAACACTCCACTCGTAATCGATCCGAGTGGAGTTTATTTCCGTCGAGAAGGACTTTCGGGCTGCTATTTGGGAGGAAGATCACCCGAGACAGTTGAAAAAGAACCGCCAATTGATAACTTAGATGTCGACTACGATTATTTCGATACTGACGTGTGGCCGTTGCTAGCTCATAGAGTTCCTAAATTCAATGACATAAAAGTTCAATCGGCATGGGCAGGATATTATGAATATAATAGATTCGATGAGAATGGAATTATTGGAACACATCCCGGATATCACAATCTTTACATCGCCGCCGGCTTCAGTGGACATGGTAGCTTAAAATTATTAAATTAAATTAACAAAAAATTAAAAATTGAAATATTTTAGGCATTCAACAATGTCCAGCGATAGGCAAAGCAGTAGCCGAGCTCATCATTGACGGTGGTTACATGGAAATTGATCTAACACGATTAAGTTTCGATCGAATTATAGTCGATCAGCCCATGTACGAGAACAATATCGTTTAAAATCTGTAAATAGTCACAATTAAATTATAAAATGATTAACGAATTTAATTCAAATCATAAGATTTTTTTATTTCTTCGATGTTGACTTTTACAATCTCAAACATTTGAGTTAACAGAAAAATGCATTTAACTTTAAAATCTTTTCAAGCTCTCACTTAAATTGTCCGGGTGGTGCAAAAATTGAATTCTTATTGGCGGCACGTGACGGAGAAAAGCCCAAAATTTTCTGAACATTTTGTCGAATTGACATGGTACAAAGAATATAGAGGAAGATAAAACTACATTCCGTGTAGTCGGTGCCCGGCAAATTGCGATGTGAGAGTCCTTGAAGAAATGAGATCGGTGTAAATGGAAGGCGTGCGACAATTTTACCATCAAAAATTGTATTGAACATTGAGAGGAGAGCTGTAAATGCGAAACCAGTGGCGAACCTATAATGACATAATGGCTTTATCTTTAACTTCCAGCACTTCCAACTGATCAACTTACATGCTTTTCATTTTAACTAGCGAAAGATCTCGATTATTATTTTTCAGCCTCTCCTCATCTCTTTCAAGTTTCTTCTTTTGCTGCTTATCGATAGCCTCACCAAGCACTTCCTTCTTCTTCTCCACTGAAAGTAAATTTTTTCATGTTAACTTAATTAGCGACTGCTTTTTTAAGGTTCACTCTTCTTCTTACATTTTTTGGTTTGCTTTTCTATTTCTAATTTTAATTTTTTATATGTCTCCGTTCTATATACGAGTAAATAAGTTAATCCTTCGCCGAGGAAGGCGGTAAAGAGGGAAATTCCAATTATAAATAGTGCATCAATTTGCAGAACCATTTTATTACTATTTTTTTAATTCAAAAAATTATCAAGTGTTGGCCTAGTTTCCTTTTAATAATTTTACACTGTAAAAAATTATAAGGGGCCGACATAAGATTTGAATTTTTTCTAAACGTTTTTTTATAATTTTTTAAACTCGCTTTTAATTTCTATTTAATCGTTAATTAAAATTTAATTTTCAATTAATAATTAAAGTTAATGATTAACTCAACTCAAATTAAACTGAATGTCATCCCTTTTTTACCTATCGTATCCACGTCACTAACGAAACCAGCGTCAGGGTTGAATCAAAAGCAATTCCATGAAAAACCTACTAAATTCTTCTCTCTCGCGTTTGAATGAATTTCAATTTGTCAAAATTAAATAGATTAAAATTTTTCCATTAAATCATCCAAAGTTTAAAATTTTAACGCCACATTTCAAGAGTCAAAAAGTCCGTGCATTGTTTGAAAAAGAAATTGCTGCAAATTTGATTACATAAATTCCTCAAAAAGTCACCCAAAAAAAAAATTGAATAGATTTCAGTCGCGAAGAGAAACGCAATAATAAGAAAAAGAAGAATTTTAGTCCATCCGAGAAAGTGAGTGCAAAAAAAATCATTTTGAGAGAATCGAGAGAGGAAAAAGATTTCTGAGCTCAGAATTAAAATTTCATTCAAGCCATCGAGTCGAGTCATAAGGAGCGCCTGCTTTAAAAAAAAGTGAATAAAATTATTCATCAAAAAATAATCGAGAGGAAAATTCAAGGCTCAATCAATTTAAAAGCTCTCATAGAATTCTTTTTTTTCCGCTAAAAATAAGAGGCGGAAAAATATCGATTAGTGGTGGTTATTTCGTGAGTGTGTGTCTAAATGCATCAATTTTCTTTGTTCCAAAAAAGTTGTGCTAAAAATATACATTAAAGAATTTAAGAAGGCAATTCGAGGAGTGTGCATAAAGTCCTATAAAAAGGGAAGTTCAAGTGAAGTTCATTATTTCGGATATCAAAACTTTCATCTAACAATAAACTAACCAATATATGGATATAGTTCTGGTGAGTGTTTTTCCTCCTTTTAAATCATGGGAATTTCCAAATTATAAACATACTTGATGATTCTCTCTTGACGTACAATTTAAAAAAATTGAAAATTTTTCAAGACATTGAGGTTGACATTGAAAAAAAACTTTCGACAATTTGCTGACTTTGTGTCAATGTTTTAATTTAACCGTTTCCTAAATGAAAAATTTGGCACCTAAAACTTTAAATTTTAAAATCTTAAGCGTTTTCTTCAATTACGTTTCATAAAAAAATTGATTAGTGATAAAAAACTTAATGATGTTTGATAATCCAGCGACTCTAAAATATCAAATGACCTCTTTATATTTTTCACTTAATGTTTCATGTGATGTGACCTAAATGTCGACCTTAATTGGAATTTAAACACAATTTAAAACATTTTTGCTTCTATATAAATTTGTCTAAATTTTCGATATTGCACCACTTGGACATTTATGATAACAGGTGGTTTATGGTGAAGCCAATAATATTATTTCGAGTGTCAGGACAGAGTAGATTGTATTGAATTTTTATAACTGCAGGGAAAGAAAAGGAAATTAAGCATGAAGTCATTTGCAGCGAAAAAACGTTTCATTTTTTTAGAGCGGAAGGTAGAAAATTTTTTATTTCGTAGTAAGCTCGATTAGACGAGAACTCACCTACTTCCCCAATTGTATGTGCCTTATCGCATCCACATTTTTCCTCCACACTATCTAACTCTCACGATCGATTGTAATACAACTTAAAAATATGAGAAATTTTTCAGTGTATTTCAACTGTGCTGTGACAATTTTTATCGCAGTTGAAAAGCTTGAAACAATTTCTTGTTGAAAAATAGTTGATTAAATTATTTTCACGTGTCTCCGCGACGCCACAAGCGCAGTCCATTGAAGTTTAATTAATTTATAACTGTTCGCATACAAAAGATGTTGTGACGTACTTTTTTTTTATATTTTTCATTCACACATCAAAGAGCGAACAAAATTCTCGAACATTAATTTTCTGATCGCAAATGTGTGCGAGACACTATGCATATTCGGGTGTGTACTGCTAGCTTTTCCATTTTTGTCGCCATTTTTTTTATAGCGGTCACAAGTATGATTGACAATCGTTTCCTTTCCGAGAAAATTGGTGAGCTCAGCCCTATAGGAGTTATTTTTTGTATTAATTATTTCAAATACATGATTGCGATGAAATTTATTCGATCCATTATTAATACAAAAATATTTACACAAATCGCTTAATGTGCATCTCTCAAGAGCTCCAATAAAACTCTCCTCGCAGAAAAAAAGCTTCAAACAATTTTTTTCGTAGAAACAAGAAAAAATCCACTTAAGCCGAGCGCAAAAATAAAAAAATGACGTTATTTGAAAAATTTACACTAATTGAAATAAAAAAAAATCTTTGCATAGCTTTGCATCAGATGATTTCACGAATTCAAACAGACGCCGAGTCTTTTTTTTCGTAAAAAACAATTCTGAGTTTCTGAGTAAGTCTGCGATGAATTTCACAATAACGCGTTAGAACATGTTTAGATTGAAAGAATATTCTGTAGGCTGTTGCTCGGTTCTGTCCATTAATTAACATTGAGATTTTTTTGGAAATGACGTAAGGCGCGCGTGCTTAACTGGACAGTAATAAAGTTTTGGGAGTGCAATTAGGGCCCGATAAAAACTTCAAAATACAAAAAAAAATACTTGGCCTTGAAACTAAAGTTTAAGGTCAAAGTCCTGACGTGTATGCTTTGTTAAACAACCATAGAACGATCATTAATTATTTTTTGTTCCTTTGACTTTTCCCTCAAGCAATTCGGTCTTCTTTTGCATTAAAAATTGACGTATCACAACGCGGTG
Source organism: Tanytarsus gracilentus (assembly GCA_038502055.1). Lineage (NCBI taxonomy): Eukaryota > Metazoa > Arthropoda > Insecta > Diptera > Chironomidae > Tanytarsus > Tanytarsus gracilentus. The sequence continues at coordinate 4,911,683 of JAXRKN010000044.1, read as the reverse complement.
TTCTAACAATAGACATACCATAACTGTTACCATGTAGAATCAATCACCGACTGATGGTATGAAAAAAAAGAGTTCACCAAAAATGCCTACAAAAGAAGAAGTAAAATGAGACGTTTTTGCGAGTGAGAAAAAAAGGAAACGAATGAGACGAAGAGAATCAAAATGTGCGAGACTGCGATGCAAGAGGTGAATGGCTTTTGTGTGTCTTAACTCGACTCTCAGGGATATACATGATGATGTACTGATATGTATTTCAAGGGGCGAAAAAGAAGCATAAGAAAAGAGTTCATTCGGTTGAGGGGATATTCGTGAAATCTTCTTGAACTGCTTCACCATCATCATGCGCTTTTTTATTTTCTCCTCACCATGTCTGGCAAAATCAAATTTCAAGTGCTCGCAAAAATTTGGTTTTTAAAAAAAGAGGGGCGAATTATAAAGTTTTTGTTGACGCAAAAGAAGAAGAAGAAAGCCAGACATTCGTATTTATTTTATTGCTCTGTTTTGTTGCCTTTAATAAAAGAACCTCTCAAACTCTGACGCAAATGCAAATCTCATGATCACGGAGGGTTGAGAGTTGAGATTTTTGACAGTGTTTGTCTACTGAATTACCTCCAGTTACGCCCATAGGATGTAATTATACATTTAGAGAGTTTCCCATTTCATTAATTCACACCTGTGGATATTCTCAGTGGTGTTGCGGTCGTCCGGATAAAAATTGAAGATCTTTTCAATTGAATAATATAAAGCTGTCGTTAGGTTGAAGAAACTTAAACTCTCAGATGACTTCTTAGTGATAATTCTTCTCCACACAGTTCAGTTCATTTGCATGAATCTCTTTGAGTTAGAAACGTGATGATGGGCGCTCAAAACTTCATCAGAACGTAAACAATAAATTTGATTCCTTCCTCATCTCATATCGCCTCGCTCAATGTCTTTTGTGTTGTGTTTTCGAGCATCGCATAACCGGACAGTCTGCAGTTGGTTTCTTAATGAAGGTCTTTCTTTATGTGCTCTGTGCACTGTTAAATTGCGATAAGAGAAAATTGCACTATTTTAATGAGTTATGAGTTAAAAACCTTGGGATTCTTCTATTCGAACATAAATTGCAAATTCCATTATCCTATTATGTGCATCCCATGAGCGAGTTGAGCGAAATAATGGCTAAAGTCTTTTATGTGTGTCCGAGGTCAAGAATTGTGAAGTCAGCTTGCTTCTTTTCTCTTCCTCGCTCGCTCCCTGTTGCACATGCACATCATCATCAAGGTTTTTTCTTCTTAATAATTCTTTTTATAGTGGGATATATCGAGTCGATCTGAAGTGGGTCAGAATTGCAGTGCGCAAATGTTCTTCCTTCACAAGTCATGCTTTGATGGAGCCATTAAAAAAAGTATTTTATTTCGCTATGTTGGATGAATGTTTTAATAGCGTTTAGCGACCGTTTTTTTTGCTTTAAAAAGTTATCGAACTTTTAGGGTAAAAGTTCATAATTTATTTAGTGAATCGTTTAACTTCGAACTGAGTCATCGACGTATTCTCGAAGCCATAAAATTATATAAGTTTTACATGCACTTTCAATTATAATTGTATTCGTAGTCTTTCCATATTCATTCACTCATTTCATGCTAATTAGTTGAATAAGCGTGAAATGACGTCAGAGAGAACTTGATAACGAGAATCGAATGGCTCAAGAGTGTCAATTTCTTTGCGCTAAAGAGTGAATTTCATGCAAATATAAATTAATCTTTGTACTTAAATACCAGTCCATAAACTATTTTCTAGGTTCAATGTCTCATTGAAAAAAAGTTACAAAAAAATTCCATTGTAAAACTTATCAAAATTTTTCGTTCAAAAATTCCTCTTTTATCACATTCGTACTTAAAATAATTTTTACTTTCATAAATGTTTATACTTCACCTCCATTGTGTGAGTGTTTGAACAAGTTTCTCAATTAAAACCGCTGTTCCATAGAGCACTCACATTGAGTTTAACCTTATCACATTCATAAACTGCACATTGTACGGCGAAAATTTCATTTTTTGTACTTCATCACCTCGACACCCTTGTTATCAATGAATTTCGAGAGCATGTTGCTAGATAGAAATTTTAAAATGAAGCCATCGCGTCAAATTTCTCTTCGACAAAGTCGAGAAATTTCCACTGAGGCATTTAATAATTATGAAAGTATAATAATAGTTTTTGCATGTCTTGCACGAAAAGTAGAATTTTTGTTCCCTATCATGTGCTCGTGTGAAAATAATTATTTGCTGAAGTGAACAGCAAAAAAAAAGTGGGCGAAAAAAAAACGTTTGATTGCGAAAATTTGCTAAACAGAAAAGTTTCTAGACTTTTTTGATTCTTTTTGATGGATGATTGAGTACTTTAGGAATTATTTTTGGATGGTTTTGAGAGAAGGTTTTAACTGATATTAATTTGACTGAATGAAATCTGCTCCCAAATTTTTTCAAACTTATGATGTAATCAAAATCATATCTAGAGAGAAGAAAATTTCTTTAAACTAAATTTTATGTTGAGGTAGCTGCAAGCGAAAACACACCCCCATCGCTCATCCTCATCAGATTTACATAAACCAACGCTTCTTCTCCATAAATTTTCCCCTTTAAGTCTTATGCAGCAGTTCCGAGGAAGTTTTGCGATTATGTTCTGCATTTTTGCATACATAAACTTTGTAGCATGTGCTCTCATAACGTCCTCGTTTAGAGTCCTGCGCACTTTGAACTTCACACTATTTTTTTCTGTCTCTTCTCTTCCTGGAAGTGAAACTGTGTCGCGCCTTAAATTGCATTCGTATAAAATATTAGATGGAATCGGGAAAAATAAGAAATAAATGAGTCAAAGTTGAATGGCGTAAATTTTTATAATTACGGCAATTTAGTCTCCACTCTAAAAAAGGGCTTGAAATGTATGTGAACGAACGTAGTCGAGGTCAATGTCCTTGTAACAGCAACATAAATGTTAGTCGAAGCATATACTTTAATATATACATGCTGCACTCACTCGGGTTCACATTATGCAGGTTCAATGACGTCTTTTTTGCCGTCTCCTCTTTCCCATGTTCGCACATCTCCACAAAATTGCATTCGAAAAATAAAAGAGAACACATAAGAATTTTTTTTTTGATGGAAATGGAAGAATCGCAATTACTTTTTGGCCTGGACAATAACCCCGAGACAGTTTGATAAATTTTGCGTTGTTGAGAAGCTTTTTTTTGGAAATTGTTCAAGGCACTGCGAAATACTGTCGGCTTCTTTTTAGGTTGATTTTATTACTGTCGCCGGGAGTGGATGGAAAGAATAATCAGAGGCGGATTGAATTTTTTTGGGTTTTTTTATTTTTTTTTTCACTGATTAAATCTCAATTTTAATTCATTAAAAGTGTCATAAAGTTCGCAGTCTAATAATTTTATTTTTCTTCTTTTCTTTGATAAAAAGTTTTATACAAGTCTCTCTTTCTTCGTTTTGCATTCCTCGCTCCCTTGGCGTTTGCCCGCCGACATCGAGGCAATTTCTGGTCATTGGCTTCGACTGCTTACAAACGAAACAAAAACACGGCGATTATAATGAGAAAATGATGGAAAAAATATTTCTAATGATTTGCTGCGCCGCATTTTGTCGATTGAGGGTAATTTTCCTCTTTTTAATAGGAAATTTTTTTTTGAAGCAAGGATTGTGACGCAAATCATTTGCCTGAAAATTTATCGGACACTCTGAGTGTACTAGAGAAAAATATATAACGTCAATGTTGTCAAATAAAAATCAGCAACGATGTTGATTCATAAATTTTGCTTGTTCTCGATTGATAAGAGCGCGTGTGTCTGTTGTATAAAAGGCATTGATTCGTGTGGCTATGACGCGTGTGTGGGAGGCATTCGAAATAAGAGGTAGGCGAACTTGGCTCCATTTACTGTTCCAGCAATGTGAGGACGACTCAACAAAACCCACGATGCGATGCTCTTAAATGGCATATGCTTAACTTGTTGCGTGTCATCAGTTTGAAAATATAACGGAAGTGTAAAATTTTAAAACCACATATAATTATTTCGATCGCATGTTTCGCATACTTTAAATTTAAGGTTCACAATTTCATTAAACAAACATTTTCATCTTTTTTTAATCTTGAAAGTATCTTCAACATTGTCATTGCCTCTCTTCACAAATTATAACGAACTCAATCTCATTTCTACCCCCGCAAAGTTCGTAAAGTATCGGATTGCATTGTCTAGGGAGACATAAATCGTTGCCGTCACTCCCACACAATGCTAATTCATCCATGAATATGAACTTTAACTGCCGCCGATTAAAATCAATTTTAAAATTCATTCATCTAAAAATTAATAACTCAATATTTCACACCCCCCATAGGAAGAGCACGAAAGGTCAGACTAGCGCATTGTTTGAGCTACAAATAGCGCTCAGATGTTTACGTACGCAAGTTTTTTTGTTCAAAAATAAAACTCTCGGAAGCGAGTAATGTCGTCACGAGGTTCTCCTATAAGACCCTTTCTAATTGCGTTTTGTTACAAAGTCTGAGACGTAGAAAAAAAGTTTTCATTCACAGTTATTACGCGAAAGTGAGTTGTTGAGTTATTTTGAGAACTTAATCGCGAATGTTTAATCTCTCTCTCTCACTCACCCGTGTGTTGGCGCTTCTCCTCGCGCGAGAAACAAAATAAATAGAGACATCACAACACACAAACAAAATGATCTGAATAAGAAAAATCTCAATGATCGTGAGCGAGAGAAAATTAAAAGCGCTCATCTTGTCACACATTGTTAAAGGAGGAAAAAGTCAGTTCATAGTCATTTACGATTCATATCAGACGAGAAGTGAAAAACGGCCGCGGATAAAAGAGAAAATCTCTTGAATGTTCAAATGAGTTTTGATGAAAAAAATAATTAAAGAATTCCTTTGGAAATTATAATTTTGCAATGTGACTGAATAATTTTCAATAACAAAAAAGTTCAACTTGTGGGTGCTGTATATTCTTTCAAAGTGTGTTCCGAACAAGAGAAAAACTTTGACGTCATTCCAGTTTTTTTTTATTGAAAACAAATTATTGTTAACAAAAACCCGTGTACATGACTGTGATTTAGCTATTTATAAAAAATAATAAAAAAGTACGATTAAACTTGAAATAACTATCATAATAGCCCGCAAAAAAAAACGTTTTACCGCAATGTGTTTAGAAAATCCAGTATAAACACGTGAAAGGCTCTATGACGCAAATCAACAACAAATGCACGGATGCCTTGTGACAAGTTTTAAATTACATGCGGTAAAAATATTGAGAGACGTGAAATTACGCAATTTAGTATTGCGATCTTGAAAAAAAAATCTTCCTTTCTGCGCAACAAGTGGTTCACTGGAGAATACACGCAGTAGCACAGCAAAAAATTTAGTAGGTACCGATGAACATTCCTAGAAAATAAACGTAAATTGTTTACATGAAAAATATTTGTGAAATGCGGTGAGAGTTTAAGGGAGAAACTGGTGGTCGGTGAGGAACTTTAAAACATCACCTTGAATCTTATCTGAAATACTCTAAAATTATAAAAATTCCATCATCTTCATTGCACCTCAAACATGCTGATAACCGAGAGCTAGTAAATAAATATTAAGTGTGACTAAGATATTTCGCTGTAGCTGCAATAAAAATTCTCGAATGCTCGTGAGGTGATAATTTTTTTATTTCTCTCTTTTTCAATAGAGATAATTTTAATATAGACACCCGTGATAGAGCTTGTAGATTGCTTTTTCAAGGTTGAATTTGTTTTTATTATTTGTCTCGATTTGTATGGCTTAATTTTTCTCTCAAGTTGCAATAAGTCATCGAATTTTTGGCAAGCGGCTACAAATTACCTCATTTCTCATAAGTCACCACTCGTTCTATAAAGAAGTCAATAACTTCCAACATCTGCGGATTTTTTGGTTATTTTTATCCAGCATGAAAAATCTTCTCTCTTTTTGACATTCGAGAAGGTTAAAAAAAATTTAATGGCCGAAACATGTGATGGGTAATGTCCAATAAAGATAGATAATTTTTTTATTGAGGAAGTTGATGAATTTCTCTAGAGATTGATGTGAGGGAAAGAGATAAAAAAAATTTGAAGTCGACTTTTTATAAATTTTCATACAAAAAGATGATCATCCCTCGAATTTTTCTATAAATATTCAAATAAATTAAAATGTTTTTTCTCGCAACTCATCGTGAAAAAAAATTCCATCAGGGTGTGTCTGATATGCTTATTTACTAAAGATTTAACATCGTAATTAAGATATTTCGCACTAAATGATTTTTTCGCCTCAAAAAAAAAAATTGAAAATTCACACAAACGTCCGCAGAAAAAGGCCTGTCATAAATAAAAAGTTTATTTTCACTCGGAAAATCTTCAACCTTGTGTAAATTTTTGTTTGCTTTTTTTCCTGTTCTCTCTCAAAATGGACGAAAAGAAAATTTGAAAGCAAAAATTCACAAATTCGCGTGATGGTGAAAAGGAAAAAAAATTAAAAATAGTCGCCGCAAAAATTTTCACATTTGTAGAATAAATATTTTTTAATTGGAAATTTGTGTTGCACTCGAGACATTCCTCGTGAACATCTTTGTTATTGTTTTCTTCCTTAAACAATTCGCACTCGAGTTGTTTACAATGCGATAAAAAATATATTTTTTTTTTCGTAAATTTTAAGCAAAATAAAAAAATTATAAATAAACAGCAGCTGTCGTTGACATTCTAGAAAATATCTCACTGATGGACATTCTGCGTGAGTCCCCATTTTAATGACAGTCGAAATCGGTGTCGGGAGCTTGTTTACAAACACTACACGAAATATGAATTCAGTGAGGGAGAAGATAAACAAGCGACATAATTTGGACATAATATTACACCAGGGATGGTCACTTTTTTCTTTTCACCCTAAAATTAATCAAAAAACTTTCCTCTTCATCTTAATCCAACGAGCTTTCGGATGATCCGTAGAGCTTTTTTTCAACCCCATTACGAACTGGTGTCATGCTTCTGCATAGGCCAAATAATTCCCAACACATGCTCAAAATTTCTTATTGCTCAACTCAATTTCATCGTTGCGTGTGTGAGGATTTTGGTAACATGTTGATTAGACGAGAAAAGGTCAAAAGAGGACGATTCGATAAATCAGAGAAAAAATTATTTCACATTATTCGAAATGATGAGTTTTGATCTATTTTCGTGACATGATAAAAGCCTTTTTTCATTCGAACGTCTAACGGAAATTGAAAAAGAATTTAAGTCTTCACCAAATTTTCATTCCATGTGGGTTGGGAAGCCTTTTCAACTGCTTTCATAAAAGGCTAAATCACAACGCAATGAACACAGCTGTGTGTGTGTGTTTTTATTGAGACGGAGAAGATTAATACAGACATTGTGTCCTTGACACTCGGCATAGAAAGTCGTTACTCGATTAAGAGCTTTCACTCGATTCTTTTGTATTTTATAGCTCCGCTATATATTAATTTTGGATTTCTCCAAAACCAGTTTTCGGCCCTTAGTGCCAAGACACTACATTGTGCAATATCAAAACATATACTCAAATGATAGGCCTAGTCAAACCCTACAAACTAGCGAAAACAGATTTGAAATCGGTTGCTCCTACGAGGAGTTAAAGCCATTTAAGTCATCTTACTTTCTTACTTTCTTACGATCTTAGTGGGCGGCATATCTCAAGAACGGCTGGTCGGATTTGACTCAGGTTTGTAGCTAAAGATCGGGTTTTGGCTCTAGTTGTGCAAGAAGTATTTTGTTTTGAGGTACGACCCTTCAAGGACCGTCCCTGAGTACAAAAATGTCCATTTTTCAGAACTATGGCTTCATGGGTATCGTTGAACTCGTAATTGCATCAGGAATCGATTGACATTGACGATTTTTGAGGAATGTCCATCATGGACGGCCAGGACTGCCACTAATGTCCATTTTTCAGAACTATGGCTTCATGTATGTCGTTGAACTCGTCATTGGATCAGGAATCGATTGACATTGATGATTTTTGAAGAATGTCCATCATGGTCGACCAGGAGTGCCCAAAATGTCCATTTTCAGAACTATGGTGTACTAATCTAAGACAGCGGAGCTATTGGAAATGGCAACGCCGTTTGCAGACCCATCTTGTTTTCAATTAAAAAAATTATTTTATCTGATTTTGAGATTTTTCAATTGTATTTTTTTGTAAATGTTTGTGCTGCAAGGGTAAAATTTTTTAATTCATGACGGAGGATGGTACGAAAATTAAAAGCTTAAAAGTCTTTTTGTCATAGCTTTTAAAAGTTTTTCTGACATGGAAAAGAAGAAATGCGAATGATTGGAAAACTTGCAACAGTTTATAAAATTTCTTCTTTCTATCTCTGAAATTTACGATTTTATCCAACTTTTTTAATGAATAAAATTTTTTTATGATAATTTCTCATGTACCCATAAAATAAACGAATCTCTTCCCTTGCGGCACTAATATTTTATGTCGTGCAGTTAATTTTAATACAAAAAAAACGTATGGTAAGGCAAAATTTAATGTCGCAGTACAAATCTTGTTTATGGATTTTGTCTTTTGTCCTTCAAAAATTAGTACAACAATTTTTAGTTGCTTTCGTTCTTTTCAAAAATCGACTTTTTATTTTTATCTGTCGAGCGCTCGAGCTGTCGCGAACTTCCAATAAAAAAAATTTCTTTCTTTCTTTGAGACACGTTTGGTAGTTGAGTGAAATTATAGCTCCGCTATATATTAATTTTGGATTTTTCCAAAACCTGTTTTCGACCCCTAGTGCCAAGACATTACATTTTGCAATATCAAAACATAAACCAAAGAAGGCCAGCAAACCCACAAACGGCGAAAACAGATGAAAGGTGCCCACGGGAGAGAGATAACATCTTTCTTACTTCTCCTCTCATCGACACAAGAACGGCTGGTCGGATTTGAGTCGGGTTTGTGGCTAAAGATCGGGTTTTGGCTCTAGTTGTGCAAGAAGTATTTAGTTTTGAGGTACGACCCTCCAAGGACCGTCCCTGAGTGCAAAAATGTCCTTTTTCATACAAATTTTCTATTATATGGCTTCATGGGTATCGTTGAACTCGTCATTGCATCAGAAATCGATTGACACATATGATTTTTGAGGAATGTCCATCATGGCCCGCCAGGAGTGCCACTAATGTCCATTTTTCAGAACTATGGCTTCATGGGTATCGTTGAACTCGTCGTTGGGTCAGAAATCGATTGAAATTGATGATTTTTGAGGAATGTCCATTATGGTCGGGCAGGAGTGCCACTAATGTCCATTTTCAGAACTATGGCTTCATGTATGTCGTTGAACTCGTCATTGCATCAGGAATCGATTTACATTGATGATTTTTCAAGAATGTCCTTCATGATTAACCAAGAGTGCCACTAATTCCCATTGCAACGGAGTAGGGTACTAATCTATGCGGAGCTATTGGAAATGGCAACGCCGTTTGCAGACCCATCTTGTTTTCCGCTATTTTTGGCTTATCGATAATGATCAAGTGACATTCCCGACGACAAAATTATATTAATGATGAAACTCTATCGATGATGATACAAATAAAAGCGAAAATAGTAACCATGATGACTCTTTTTTGTCGGGAAGTTGATTTAGATTGAAAGCAATTTACTAAAATTGCGACTTTCTTCCTATATGAAAATGAAAAATTTCTGCTTCTCATCACAGCTGATTGCGTTTTACTTCCCTAAATTTGCTCTCTCATAAAAAGGTCAAGTGTTTTTAGCATGAAAATCGAGGCCACTAAGTTAGCCTGCTGGCGGAGAGGTTGCGTATACGATACATTCAGAATTATTAAATTATTCATGCAATGAGCAAATGAAAATGTTGACCTCAATCTTCTTTATTTATCCAATTTTTTTATATTTGTGTATTCACTTTTTAGAGTAAATATACACAAGAAAGTAAATATTAATAATTAAGAAAATAAATTGAAATATTCAATTTTAAAATATTTATTAAATTTTATTTTGACAAAATTTAATAATTTGGTAGAGGAAGCTAAAAAAATAAATTTGTGCTAATAGAGAAATTTCAATTTAACATAATTTGAGCCTCAACCTTCAAATATTTATCTTTTTTCTATTTTGGAATAATTGCTTTCATTATTTGCATTCAAACATTGTCGTGCTTCCAAAAAATCGACAAACTACCCCAATTATATTTTCGAGCTCACTTAAAATATTTTAGAACTTTTTCTGTAACCCTGAATTTATTTTGAGATGATCAAAGGAAATAAATTTGGGTCTTTGAAAGCTTTTTGTGTCTGACGATTTTTATAAAAGTCCTGATGAAAGTCAAAAGAATTTTCTCGGAAGAAATTTTCTTTGATGTCAAATTTCAAAAATATGTTTATATTTCTTAAATGGTGTTTTTAACCCAAAACCTCCGAGGGCTCTCCTTTTGTTAGTATCCAATCAATCAATAAAAATATTATATCGCATGCAAACAAAATTATCTTCAACTATTTTCCTCCTAATCGCTTTTTCCAAGCTCGAATAATTTCTCTTTCGCCGAAAAAAAAATCGATTAACAATAATTAGCGACATTAAATGAGCGCGCGTGGGCTTTTGGCAGTATCAGCAATCAATTAAATAGAAAAAATATTTATTGCGTCGCTAACTGTTGTACATATCATAATTGAAAGTTTATGTCCTCTTCTTTTTCTATTATTAAACCGCAGCAATCGAAAGAGATAAAAAGTAGCACAAACAAAATAAAGAAAGAACTTTTTTTTCAGTTCAGCGGCGTAATTTTAACGAGTTGCGCGGGCATGAGAATAAAAAGAAAAATTAAAAGCTAATTAAAGTCATAAACATTGCAATAGCGCTGTTTAAATATAGAAGGAGAAAATTAAAATTATTGGGAACGGCATTTAACAGTGTGTGAGTGCTTTATTGAATTTTTCCACAATAAACACTGGCTCGAGAACGAAGGAATTACAGCTTAGAAAATTATATTAATTCGCATATATTTTTTGTTTTCAAAATTGACCGGTCACGAGTGAACAAAACAAATTCTCAATTGAGGCGAACACATTAAGACAGTTTTAGTTGAGTAAGGGCATGAAAATTTAATTAATGAACCTTTCACTCGTTTATGGGTCGCATATCTTAGACTCATAATGGACTCTTTCTCTCCATCGTGTCTTTCTCAATTCTCTCTCATAAACTTGCTTCCTCTCGCTGTTAAGCTTGGTTTATGAGACCTCTGGGGTGTGTGCGGCTATGAGTCAAAATGTTGTAGCTCCAGAAATTCTCATTCAAAAATTTTAATTTTCCAAAAAGAGCTTCATCTTAATATTTTAAAACCCATCCAATTCTCACTCGGAACCTCACAAAACTTATGTCGCGTACGTGCAGAGAGAGTCAGTTTAAAGAAAGAGAAATACCCAAAGCAATAAAATCGTTTCATTTTTGCATCATCGAAAAGATAAAGAAGAAAATATTTATTAACTTTTACTTTCTCCTCATCTCTCCTCTCATTTTGCAGCTACGACAGCTCGCTCTTACCTCTATGGAGTTCAAGTTGGACAGTGCAGAGTATTGCCAAGCACAACACAAATAAAAAGTGAAGAAAAGGAAAAAGAAAAGGAGAAAAAAATTGTACCAAGAATAATTTTTAATAAAATTAAGGAAGGAGTCTTGAGACACTCATTCACACACACACAAACATTTCATCATCATCACAGACAGAAGAATTTTATCATCCATTCGAGGAAGGAGACGAGGACTTATCTGAGCACTTTTATGTCCAAATCTCATCGCTCATCTCGACGAAAGACTGAACCAGCAGAAGGAAATTGTTGAAATAATTTTCAAAGCGGATTTTTTCCCCACACAAATCCTCAGCAACAGGCTCCTCTGTGCACATCCATCAGCGATACATGTAATTGTAAGTTTAAACTATTCTCTAGTGTGATAAAAATAAATTAATCTTTTGTATTCTTTTTAGTGCAACAAATCTGAGGGAAGGAAAATAATTATTCAACGCTGCTCTCATTTTACAAAAACCCTTCTTACGATATATCTGAAAAACAACCAACACCGTTTTATATTAACATCTTGAGAGAAAATTTTAATGACAACATTAAGCATGAGGCAAAAAGATATTCGACCAGCTCCCGCCCGCATCGACTTTAAGGGCATGAAATTTTTGATTACCGATCGACCATCGGATGCCAACATGCAAACTTATTTAATGGTTAGTATTGCTAAGCTTTAAATCGTCAACTTAATTTTTGAGAATGTTTAATTAATTTTTTTTCCATTAAAAATTTTAATTAAACTCTCTCGAGATTTTCGTCCTTGAAATCTTTAATTTTACCCTCATTTTTTTTTATCAAAAACACTTGTCTGGTCATCGCACCTTTTCTCAAAAAATATTTCATGTCACTGTAATCTGATATTCCCGTTTGTTCATTGTATTTTGGGTCGAATCTGTTTTTTTCCTTCGAGGGTCAATAAACTTCTCAAACAGCCTCTATCAATTTAATTCTCTTGCAGGAACTTCAAAAGCATAATGTCTCGACGGTGGTTCGCGTGTGTGAAGCGAGCTACAAGAGGGACGTTTTGGAGAATGCCGGAATTGAGGTACGCGATCTCGCATACGAAGATGGAACTTTTCCACCGCCCAATATAGTTGACGAATGGTTTGAGGTGTTGAGACAAAAGTGAGTGCTCGATTTCATCTCAATATAAAATTTTATCAACATTTTTTTCTCTCACTCTAGATATAACGAAAATCCAGAGGCATGTGTTGCGGTTCATTGTGTTGCTGGCCTCGGACGAGCGCCCGTACTTGTGGCATTAGCATTAATTGAATTGGGTTTGAAGTATGAGGGTGCTGTTGAGTTGATAAGAGAGTGAGTTCTTCTTTTATTAAACATAAATAATTTCATAAACCAGGAAATTATTCGTTTTAGGAAGCGACGTGGTGCCATCAATGCAAAACAGCTTTCATATCTCGAGCGCTATAGACCAAAATCACGATTGAAGCATCGAAATGGCCACAAAAATTCATGCTGCGTGCAATAAAGATATCAACATGAAAGCCACCAGACTACAAAGTGTTCATTTTTCTTGCAAGAATATTTAAAAATGAGAGCGAGAAAGGAAGAAGAAAATTATCGGATGATTGAAAAGGACAATTTAGGCGCGGAGGAGCATGAAGAAGTTTATTTTGTTTTCTTACAAATTATATTTGCAAAATCTTACAATTGAGTGTGTGTCCAACCTTTTTTTTAAAATAACTGTTTTAAAATATGAAAAAGTGATTTCGAAAAACATTAATGAACTTTTACCATTGCTGGAATAAACTTTACTATATTTAATTTGAATTGTAATTGATTTTGATGAAGTTTTGTGAGAGATTTTTCGAAATTAAAAATTGAGAATCTTGAAAATTAAAAGCTTAGTGATTCATGCACTGAAATGTGATTAGAAGCTTTCAGAATTTTCAAATTTTATTTTTTTAATATTTCTCACAAAATTTTCTCACGTGTTCTTGACAAATTGTTCAATTAAATTGTAAAAAAAATATATTTTGTTGAGTCAATTCTCTTAATTAGTAAAAAAGACTTGAGCACATTAGGATAGGTCAGCATTCAAAAAGAGAAGGTCAACGAATGGAGAAAAAGCTCAACATGATTTTAATTTTTCAATACTATCGTAATACAATTGATTGAAAGGACAATGAATGAGAAAATTATATATATAAAGAATTAATTAAATGTGGCAGGAGAGCAGGACACTCCAAATGAATATAAATATATATAAAAAATTATAGCTTAAGTGTCCCAACCTCATTAAAAAAAGTTCACATTTTATTCTTTTCCACACACTCATTTTAAAAATCTCATCAGATAGTTCGATGAATTAATGTTGAAAACAATTGCTATAAAAACTTAATCATTAAATGTCTATTTGAGGATGAAACCACATGCAGAACACAACAATTAAACATTTAATAAAAAAAATAGCGCAATTGATGTAAATTTTTTGAAAACTTTTAATTTTCTATAATTCACTTTTATGTCGATTGTGTAGGAGGCAAAGAATGATTTTTTAAATGATTTGCAAAAGTTGAGGAAGATTTTATGAAATAGATAATGCAAAAGAATGAACACACACACACGAAGTAATAGATATAAAAACACACACACAGTGGAATATGTAAGCTTAAGAAGCTTTTGTGAGCTTTTTAAAAATTTAACTGACTGTCAAGTTCGCAATATTTTTTTATATTGTCTTTCACTTTTCAAGAGACACAAAATCAAGTAAACTTTCGAAAGCTCACAGAAGCTTTTTAAAAAATAAATAGCCCAAGATAAAAAATCAACCATATTTATTTAAAAAAGAGTAAAATAAGAGTTTATAAGTTGCTAGAAAAAAAAGAAAGCCCTTAATGAAATAGCTGAAGAATTGTAATAATGAGTGTAAAACAATTTTAGATGAAAACTAATTTTTAAAACGCTATAAAAAATGAGAAAGTAAATTCCGGGTGCCTATTATCGTTTTCTTTCTACTCGAGGATTGTACTGAATTTGACAGCGCATGATGTAGATGACTCTGAGCGTGCATTGAAGGTCAATTTCCTCCTCATCACCAACAAACTTCCGTCTGCAAATTCTAAAAACCCTTTTTAGCGTAACCCACAAAGTGGTGTAACGCTTATATGCTCGTGATTCCGTCCGTCCGTCCGTCCGTCCGTCTGTCCGTCCGTCCGTCCGTCTGCACAAGCGAGATCTCGGTCCCTGGACCAGCTAGAGACTTCTAGTTTTCGCCAGATGGTAGCTCTTAGGGTCTATATGTGCAGGCACTGACTATTTTTTGAGTCATGACCTATGGTCGTGCCATGGACGGCCATAACGTCCATTTTTCATACAAATTTTCTCTTATATGGCTTCATGGGTATCGTTGAACTCGTGATTGGACCAGGAATCGATTGGCATTGATTCGTAACTTGACCAGGAATCGATTGACATACATGATTTTTCGAGTCGTGACCTATGGTCGTGCCACAGACAGCCAAAATGTCCATTTTTCAGAACTATGGCTTCATGGGTATCGTTGAACTCGTGATTGGACCAGGAATCGATTGATGTAGATGATTTTTGAGGAATGTCCATCATGGCCGGCCAGCAGTGCCACGGACAGCCAAAATGTCCATTTTTCAGAACTATGGCTTCATGGGTATCGTTGAACTCGTAATTGGACCAGGAATCGAATGGCATTAATGATTTTTGATGAATGTCCATCATGGACGGCCAGTAGTGCCACGGACAGCCATAATGTCCATTTTTCAGAACTATGGCTTCATGGGTATCGTTGAACTCGTGATTGGACCAGGAATCGATTGATATAGATGATTTTTGAGGAATGTCCATCATGGCCGGCCAGCAGTGCCACGGGCAGCCAAAATGTCCATTTTTCAGAACTATGGCTTCATGTATGTCGTTGAACTCGTGATTGGACCAGGAATCTATTGACATAGATGATTTTTGAGGAATGGTCGAACAGGACTGCCACGGACAGCCAAAGTGTCCGGATTGACTTAAACTCATTTTTTATGCACTTGATTTTCAAACACTGATCTGTTACAAGTGGGTTACGCGGCAACACCCACGTGTGGGTTTTGAAACATTTTTTCATCTAAAATTAACTTTCAACACGTGTCATGAAGTCGAATGGTCATGTGACTGATAATTTTGACAAATGTTGCTTATAAATCAACCTTCGACTCCATGGCTCGAGCTCAACTCTAAAACTCCATGCAGTTTTATTAAAAACTATTTTTGTCCTTTTTCGAAAGAAACTCAGAGAAACTTTTTTCGCATCTTCTTGTTTGTTGCATTAATGTAAGAAGAAATAATGAATCACACATAAAATACACAATTTAAAGTTTTTTGTATGTTGATTTCAATGAGAAAAAAAATCGATGAAAATTTCATTATAAATTATCTCGCTGAATTATAAAAAAAAAGAATATGTCGCAAAAAACAACATGAAATGGAAAAACAACATTAAAAAAATAAATAAAAATTTAAAAAATTAAAACATTTTTAGCTTAATTATTTCAGAATAATTTTTATTGATCTTAAAACGAAAATTTGAATATTGAACTGACCCATATGGCACTTGAAGTTTAAATTTAATTGAACACTTTTTTTTTGAGAAATTTTACGGAATCACATTTTGGTGAATCTACAGCCTGCAAAAAATATCCAACAAGCGTTTTTAACTTTACAATAGCATTTTTAATTTTTCCTCATCTTTTCATCCTTAAACGGGTAATTTTGAATTTTTTATAAAAAATATATATAAGCTCAAAAGTCAAGCGTCTATCGTACGCAGTAACAATACTTTCTCAAATGTGCATCGCTAATGCACTTACTCTGGTCGCCATATTTGTTGATGCGGGAAATTTCTCCAATCAGCAACAAATCGTTATCACACTCTGAATCACTGCATCTAATTGTCGCTTCCATTTGAGCAAAAGACGGAAGGACTTCGAATGAGATTAAAAAGTCAATACTTGAAAGACCAACAACTGATTTGCGAGCTGATGATACTTCCTTAAGTCTTAGTTGTGCGCAGCTTTTATGCAACGATAATTCTGAATTTAACTTTTTAAGTGCAAATATGACAACTTTTTCGACGTTCAGCGATGATTTGTCGATTTCTTTGAAGTCTGTGCAGGTGCACCAATGCTTATCGATGCCGGCATCGGAGCATGATCGATCGTGAGGTACCTCATGGAGGAGACTTTGGCAGTTTAGGCAACTGATGGCAGTCAAATTTTTTTCATACCCTCCAGCGAGTTTGAGGATGTGCTTAACGGTTATGTGGAGATCGTATGGACTAACAAGTCGGTCTTGATTAATTCGCAAATTTTCAGCGAGCTCAGGATATTCTTGCTTAAAACTCTCCGGCAGCCAGAAATATAGAAATGGCAGTCTCTCTTCCAGCCAGCCAGTGAAAAACTTTCTTATATCACCAAATCTCATTCCGTGATCGGAAAAAAATATCACAATTGTGTTGTTGTAAATTTGAAGTCTTTGAAGCTCCTCGAGATAAAATCTCATTTGTGAATCGTACTCGGATGGAAGGCTAGAAAAAAAATGAGAGATTAATTGTGTATGGGAAATTCGCTGCAATCGTGTATTTTAGTTCCTTAATGGTTCAATGAATTTTTTAATGGATCAGTTGAGTCTCAAAAGTATTTTTAAAATATAGCTCTTTATCATTCTTACAAATTCTGGTTCTTTTTACTAGATATCAAACACATGCTCTATTCATATTGAACCCCTTCTCTGTTCTACCTCTAACTTAACAAAAAATAATTTTCTAATGCACAAATTTGTTTAATTCATGGAAAAATTTGTGATTGATTGATTGATTGCTGATGGGTAGCGACACAGAACTTAATCAGGATAGACGCAAACCATGCAGAACTCTTAAGGTTTTTTTTTATTAGAATATTTCTTCATTTTTATGATTTTATAACAATATATATGTATAAAAAAAATATGGAAGAAATAGCGTTAGAGGTTAAATTCATAAAGTAATTTTAGCATCTCTCTTTCATGGAAATTATGTCAACTGAAGTTGATCATTCAATTTGTATGGAGAAAGTAGATCAGTGCCAAACGGGCATACCACTGTCTAAATTTTTCATGAAGCCCAATTGAAGAGATGACTCATGCCCTTAAAAAAATCCGTTTATTTAAAGTGTATTTAAATAGTTGATTGATTGATTGATTGATAAATAGATTTTTATTTAAATAGTTAAAGTTTAATCAAAAGTTAAAGATAAAACTAGAACCCTTTCAAATTATTTAAATAACACTTTAAAAACCAATTTATTTGCTGAAAAAGTTTTCAAAAAAATATCGGTAAACTAAATCAAAATTATTTTTAACGTTTTTTCTCTGTTTTAAAATTTTTGTCATAGTAAACAAAATTTTCCTTTTCCACTCTATCGTGGAAATTTTATAAATTTTATATTTAATATTATAAAATTGTAAAAACTCACTTCAACTCATCATGACTGAATGAATTCGTCCAAAAGAGACCAAAGAACGAATTATTTTGATAAACATTGGCAAAGTCGCGTGCGTACTGATAAATGAAGTCCGCATAATGGCGATGGCCTAAACATTTAATCAGCCACGGTTTTGTGAATGTTGGTTTCACATATTTTTCAATGGCGAGAGTAAAAGGCCGCAAATAGTGATCTGTAGGCTGATGAACGAAGCCTGTTTTATAGTAATTAAATGTCTGCATGCTTGCAGCATCTTCAGCGTAGGCCGTCGCATAGTTTGCGTCATCAAACTCATTCCACAAAAATCGGCAATTTTCTAATTCTCCGATTTTCTTCCAATTACAATCCTTTTCCATTGTCGATAAATTTCTTCCATTGAGAATCGCATTCAAATTCGGATAAGTGTTATCGCCAATTTTATTGAATGCCTTCATGTCATACCAACCGTTTTCGGTGACAAATTTGTAGGTTTCTGGCATCGATCGGATAAAGTTGAGGCGTGAAATGCTGTCGATGCCAATCAGAAGGACATTCGGAGATTTTTTAGATTTATTTCTCTTGAATTTTTCGAGAACTTTTAATTTTGGAATAACCAACGCGTGTGCATCGCTATAAACGTTCATCTTTAGTTGTCGAATACCGAAATAATCCAAAAATCCATCGCATTTAACAACTATAAATTCGTCTTCACGCCATCGAAGCACGTGTCCAGAAACGAAAGTTATACATTCAGAGAGTTTAAATTCATTGTCCACATTTTCATTTGTTCCTGACCTCGTGACTCGGTGATAACAGCACTGAAAAAAGAATTTATTGGAATTCATTTGCAAATAAATATTTTTTAATTTAAAATATAGAATTCAATTCAAATTAAATCAGAAATTTGGAAATTCTCACCTCGATCTCATTTTGATACCACGATAAAAACTTTTCCTTCTCATTGTGATCGATCTTTAAGTGATTATTTAGTTGTTCATCTTGAATGATGTATGTGAGTGGTGCAAGCTCGTGACATTTTTGATATTTGAGTCGTTTATAAAAACTCATCACATTCGGAGAAAAGGGACTGATATTTGGAATTTTACAATTCTCGCCATCGATAAGAAAATCTCCAAACGCTGAAACAATTAAAATATTTTATAAGTTTTGAGAAACGACAAAAATGTATTAAAATTTATAAATGCAAAAGAGTCAAAAAAAATCTGCGGCAGCCACATGGCACTTTTTTTATGACGAAATTTTAAAATGTTTAAAGTCAACAGAAACACATTGCAATAATTAACCAGAGCGAAATATAATTAAGAAACCACTGACACGACTCACAAAAAAAATCGTGTTGAGTTTTTGTGAATCATAAATATTTCCAACGTTCAAACTTTTCATCTTTTAATTTAAAATTAAAAATTTACTGCTCAAAATATTTTGTTATCGGTTTCAGTCATCTGTTGCATTCCAACTCGCATCTTACGAACGCTTGTGAATCACTTAAATTCTCATCACTTAGTAATTTCTAGAGAAATGTCTTTAATTTTCATAACAAACGGGTCAGATTCATTCACGTGGTTAAAAATATTTAAATTTCAAATTCAAGACGAAACAACTTTTTTAGTTAAAGCTTGTTATCGGACTCTTCTTCATCTCAAACTCGATCTTAGAGTCTCAAATTATGCTTACCATCGCTATAATATTGCTTCTTATATTCAACTTCATCATTAATTACTTCTATCTCGACTAATTGCGTGCACAATGTGATAAAGATGATCATTCCAATTGAAAATGATGCGATCAGTAAGATTCTCCGTCGATTTGACTTCGCGCACTGTTTAATCTTTGGAATTGGCATTTTCGCATAAAATATTCAGGTACTGTTGATGCAACTTGACAAATATCACTTTTTTTTCTCTATGGCATCACCGAATTTTATTTTTAGACTTCACTGCATGTCGTTTTTTTCTGCACTTGTAAAATATTTTTAACCGAGTTTCTGTTTCTATGAAAGGATTAGTAAAATTAATTTTCAGCCTTATTTTCAAACACACTAAGAGAGAAAATTTCAAAATGCCGGAAAAAGTTTAAATTTTAAGTTTACTTTGAGTGTGCATAAAAGGTCATAAAAGTTGTCTTGAATTCGTTAAAATATTCAAAAAGTAGGCATGCGTGAAATTTGGAGCCCAAAATTCTAAAAAACTTTGTTATCCTTCTTGTGCATCAATAATCTTTGCAAAATCTAATCCAAACTTTCAAGGTCAATGCCGGTTTTCTGGCATTTGAATTCATTTCATTCGTACTCAAACTCTCTTTCCCCTAAAATTTATCTCTTCAATTGTTGCACAAAATTTCTTCTCTTTTGTTAGTTCTACAATGACTTTAAAATCTTTTAAGCTTTTTTTTTCATTTAAAAATAGAATCTTAAAATGTTGGTACAAGATAATTTCGTTTGATTAAGAGCGAAATCACCTGTTTTGTGAATGTGACACTTAATTATTTTATCAGAAATATTTTAACATCACTTGGTAATTAATTATTCCTCAAATTGTTTCAAACAAAAATCACTTTTACTTTCGCGAAAACAACCCTTACACGATGCTTTCCGTTTCAAAGACTCACTCGAACTGCTGCTGCTGCGATGAAAAAATTATTTCGCTCTCACACTTTCGAAAAACGCAAGAGAGCGAGAGAAAAATGTTCGAAACAAAGAGAAGCGCAAACTTGTGAAAGCATGGAAATTTTTTTTCGAGAGAATGTCCTTGAAGAAGAGAATAAAATTTGGCGGCATGAATGTGGCACACATAAAAAAAGCTCCATCGATTCCGAATTTTCTTTTTTGACATCATCGGTCAAGGACTGCGAAATATGAAAAATTAGCACGCAGAGCTGATAGTGAAATTTCGGTGGGTTGTTTCCGTCAAAATAAACAAAGAGAGAAAATTATTAATGTTATCTGCTGTTAGGCTTGGATTTAGGGTAAAGTTTGTAAATTAGGTCACGAAGATTTTTTTAATTTTTAAAAATTTTAATTTAAATTAATCAAATTTTATTGAAATTATTAAAGTTTCTTTATTTAGTAAGTGACGTAATTTTCGAATGATCCCTCAACGAACCAATAAAAAAATGCTAGTAAAATTTAAATTTTTAACGGATGAATTTCATCAAACACAAACTAACCCCATAAAACCAACAAATAGCCGCAAAACCACCATAATTTCATTCATTACACCTTTTAACACCATGCCAAAATAAAAATTAATAGCTATCACACCTTTAACTTCTATTCTACAGTGTTGCTTGTTGTTTCATGACCATTAATGGTCTTCTTATTTCCGCCATATAAAAATATATGAGATCGAGTAAAAGTGAGAATATAAAAGAGTTGAGACGTCGATTTTTGTGAATAATCAATGCATTGATGAAGTGGACAAAAATAGATTGAAATTAATTGTGTTTACTCAATAACGGACTTTTCTGATTAACTTAATTGGTTGAATTTTTTTTGAAGTTCTTTTTAACAAGGTTCTGAATTATGCGAACAATTTTAAAAATTTCATTCAAAAATATTTCAAACTTTTTGATGTTAGTACTGCAAAAAAGTAAAATTTTTTTAACTGGAATTTCATCAAATTTTAAATTATTTTTCGCACTTAATATTGTCTAGAAAAAAATTAATTGGCTTGAAATTCAAATCGATCGATGAACGCTCATAAAAAAGTTATTAACTAAATTGAAAATTCACATTTAAAATACCAGCAAGTATTTTTAATCGAAAAATTTCCCACCAAGTTCAGCTGCAGTAAGGAGTGGATTTTATCAATTAATTATCAGCCACAACTCACTCTATATTTATGGCTTTTCACCAACATTATGTCGCTTTGAGCTTTTGAGGAAAATAAAAAATATCGACAATCAGCATTCGAATTAGATGTAATTAATTTTTAATGTCCATAAAATAGCGTTTGGATTGTGACCGAGCTAAAAATGAAGACATTGATATTGGAAAAAAGATTAATTAACAAAGAAAATTACCAAAAAATAGGTTAATAAATTTTTTTTGGGTTTTTTAGTTGAAACTTAAGAATTTCAAATTGATTCACTCTGAAACATTGCCAAAATAAATTCAAGGTTGATTTTTGAGTTTTTCCTAAAAATTTACCGTTTACACATTTTTATGATAACACTTCACTCAAAAAAATTAATTTTATGGTTGAAAAAGTTTATGATTATTTTTTACAAGTAAAAAAATGTGTACTTACATTTTCAAACTAGGTAATTAAGAAAATTAAAAGAGTGTGAAATGTTTATAATGCTCGTAAATGTATTTTTAGAAGTGAGTTATCAACAATTTTTCGCGTTTTTATGAGTAGCAAAAAAATATTTTTCATCTGAATACAAAGCAAAAAAATTTATGAGGCCTCATGAGGATGAAAAAAGTTTAAACGAAAAATTAATTTTTTCAAGGGTAAAAAATTTCAAATTTTTCCACATTTTTATTTAAATTATTCCGGAAATCAAGCTGCCATTCGTAAAATGGGCCAATTCCATTTTTCATGCATTTTAGAATGCACAAAATGTAACTGACCTCACTCACTCGCATTTCTGTTTTTATTCATATCCTTTTGAAAATATAAAATGCCTTTTCGGTTTCCGTGGCGACATGTTGGTGTCCACAACAAAAATCATTTTTTTCAACGATGAGCTTATTGAAATAAAAATGACACATTTTAATAAAATCGCTAATTTTTTCATTGGCATTGCGATATTTGCTCAATTGGCTGTCTCGCAACAAGTGTCAGATGACGAAAATCGACCATTTTTGCGTGTTTTAGCACCAAAGTTCATTTGTCCGAACGAAAAAGTGTCGCCGGTTCAACAAAATGTCACGAATCGAGTCACAATTGGACTTCAGACCAGCGAAGGTCAACGATTGAAATATTCAATCACAATTGACTTCGAATTACTCGATGGTTTTAAAAATCAGCGTCATACACTCAGCATTTGGAAGCATGTTCGAGCAATGCAGGCAAAATTTGCAACACAAAGCGTTTCCGATGAAATTTCGCTCAAAAATCAAATCGAAATCGATGCAAAGGAGGTGAGAGTAGGGAGGATATGTAGTTGGGTTATTGGGTCATGAAATTTTTATATATGCACTTAATGCAGTTTGCAAGTTGCTTCGCATTAAGAAAATAAAAATTTATTTTATTGTGTATTAGAAATTTTTTAAAGATTATTGCATTCTAACAATTTTCAAAAAAATTTTAAAATATAATTTTATATTTTCCAAAAATGAATTGAATTTAATTTTGAGCTTTTTAATCCTCCAAAAGTTGGGAATTTCCCAGGAGTTGGGAATTTCCCAGGAGTTGGGAATTTCCCAGGTGTTGGGAATTTCCCAGGAGTTGGGAATTTCCCAGGTGTTGGGAATTTCCCAGGAGTTGGGAATTTCCCAGGAGTTGGGAATTTCCCAGGAGTTGGGAATTTCCCAGGTGTTGGGAATTTCCCAGGAGTTGGGAATTTCCCAGGTGTTGGGAATTTCCCAGGAGTTGGGAATTTCCCAGGAGTTGGGAATTTCCCAGGTGTTGGGAATTTCCCAGGTGTTGGGAATTTCCCAGGAGTTGGGAATTTCCCAGGTGTTGGGAATTTCCCAGGAGTTGGGAATTTCCCAGGAGTTGGGAATTTCCCAGGAGTTGGGAATTTCCCAGGTGTTGGGAATTTCCCAGGTGTTGGGAATTTCCCAGGAGTTGGGAATTTCCCAGGAGTTGGGAATTTCCCAGGTGTTGGGAATTTCCCAGGTGTTGGGAATTTCCCAGGAGTTGGGAATTTCCCAGGAGTTGGGAATTTCCCAGGTGTTGGGAATTTCCCAGGTGTTGGGAATTTCCCAGGTGTTGGGAATTTCCCAGGTGTTGGGAATTTCCCAGGAGTTGGGAATTTCCCAGGTGTTGGGAATTTCCCAGGTGTTGGGAATTTCCCAGGTGTTAGGAATTTCCCAGGTGTTAGGAATTTCCCAGGTGTTGAAAATTCTGCAGAAAAAAATAATGTGTAAAATTTCTGCAGAATGTTTTATGCAGAATTTATGTATATTTTGAACTTTAAAAGTCCTTGCAAGCTTAAAAATTCAAAAAACTAAAGTTTTGTTTGAAAGTTTTCTAATAAATTTTTTATGTAATGATTCCATGCAAATTTCAATTTTCTTAATCTCCAGTTGACACCCCAAGTGATTTACACTTTCAAAATCATCGGAATTGATCAAAATAGTGTCAAAAGTGATGCCCAAAGTTTCAGCATAACTTACAAAGGAAATGAACTGCAAACAACGCAATCGAATGTAAGAAATCTTTTTAAAAATAAAATTCATAAATTTAAAAACTTTATTTTCCACCCAGATCAGCGACGGCGTTTCTCTTTTTCTCTTTGGCGCCGAGTCATTCCGCAGCGATGCAGAATTTTTGGCAGTTGCAGATGTACGTTTTTGTGATCAAATCAACGAATTCTTTTATCAATGGAAAATCGATGGAATGTCAGCAGATGGCGATGATTATTTGGATGTGCGAGGAAATGTTTTAAAAATTCCATCCGGAGTTCTCGAAGGGGGAAAATTTTATAAAGTTCGCGTGACAATTTTTAATAATCAAAAAGACGCAATGGCGAGTGTAAGTTCGAAAGTTGAGAATTGACTTTTTGGGTGTGATGCAAAAAGTTTAAAATAATTGTAAAAAAAATCCACCCTACAGGTTTCACTGCCAGTAAAAATTTTTGCCGTTGAATTTGAGGTTCAAAATGTTCCTGCGGCATGCTCGGTTGGTATCAGCAAAGAAGTGCCATTTTCAGCTCTGATTTATCGCCATTTTGACGTTGTGAATCTAAATATAAAATGGACCTGCAGTGGTGATGATGATGATTGCGAAAGCTTTTTTGTGAACTCATCTGAAGTCATTCAAACGACCTTAAGTTTCCCTAGAGAGGGTAATTTTAATCTCAAATCTACATCGACACTAAATGAAGTCAAAAAAGACTCGACGACAAATGTCATTGTCAACCCCAAGGTAATTCCATACGCAGTCATGAAATATTTTCCACCTCAACCAATTAACGTGTTTGAAAAAAATGAGTTTGTGGCGACAATTCTCGACCTCGTGCCGCGATGTACGGCAACATGGTCGATAAAGGCTGAAGAGGGATTTGGACAGCCACTGCTTGACAACATGTCAAACTTAGGCTCCGTTTCCATTCGAGACTATGAAGAGCACTTTTTAAATGAGCTCGTGGATTATGACAATAGCACGCTTTCAAAGGATATCACGATGACCATCCCATCGAACAGTCTAAAGGCCGAAGAAAAATACAAATTTCGACTCGACATAAATTGCCCTGAACCAATTTCTGATTTAAATGCGACAGACCGAAAAAACGTGATGACTTTTTATGACATTATTGTGGAGACAAATGGACCGCCAAAAGTTTTAGATTTGGAGATTTTTCCTTTAGATGGCATTCCGATGAAACAAGAATTTAAACTTACTACCGGAGCTGGAAAGGATCGACAAAGTGATTATCCGTTAAAATACACATTCGGATACAAAGTCAATGACTTACCAATTGTCGTGGGAAGTTTTTATGAAAATCAAGTCGCACACACTCAACTGCCACACTCAGATGCTATCGAGACATTCATGGAGGTGAATTAATTTATTAATTAACTGAACACAAATATATATTTTAATAATTAGGTTTGTGACAACAACAACGCGTGCATAATGAAGCAAGGACCGAAAATTTCCGCAATTAAATCTCACAAATATTCAGAAGATGAAATAAATTTCAAACTTGAAGAAATTCGAGGATGTCTAGCTCGCTCAGAATATCCAAAAGTTCTCAACTCAGCTGCTGTATTAGTTTTAACACTCAAACATGTCAACGGAAATTCAAAAGATTATGAGGAGAAAATTGTCGAAATGCTCAAAAATGAGTTGATTCAACTTAAAGCTGAAAAATCCACAAAATTCGTTTATCAGCAGCGAGTTATTGAGTTTGTAAAAATGTCGGAAAATTTAATGAGAATAATCGCGATAAATGACGATGAATTTGTTGAGGATGTGTTAAGTGTCACGGACGCAAGATCAAGGTCGAGACAGAAAAGATTTTCAATTCTTAAAATCAACCAAAAATCGATTGTGACTCGCAATACCGACTACATGAAAAACATTCTGACGTTATCTGATGTTCTTCTCTCATCATCGAACAATGAAGTTGTCAAGCGTGAAAAAAAGAGATTTGTAACCAAAATTCGTCAGTTTGTGGCGTCATTATGTGGCGACAAAAATCTCAATGCAAAAGTTATTCGTGAGTTGTTGAAAAAATATTTAAAAAATTCTTTAAAATTTTTAAACGTTAAATTTTTTAAATTTTTAAGAGTCAAAATTTGTCACAGTTGAAGTCTCGAAAATTTATTCACGTCATATCTACAACGAGCCACAAAAATTTCCGCCAGATGAAAAATCGACGGTAATTTTTGCTCAAAACTTGAATTTTCCATCAAAATTCGTCTGCATTGGAAAAATTAAATACAAAACGGATGTTTATGACCTCAATAATAAAGAGAAAGATGAAGTTTATGAGACAATCGTTATGGATAGTTTTGAAAGTGAAAATCCTTCAATGATTCGAGCTTCTGTTGTTGGAGAGCAAGCGATTTTGGAGTTGGTCGGTGATGCGAGTAATATTACGGATGAGGTGAATTAAAAAATTTAAATTTGAAACTTTTAAAATGATAAAAAATAAATTTAAATTTCCAGCACTTTTGCCAAACCTGGAACTCTAATAACTGGATTTCAACCGCATGTGAAAAGCAAATTGTAGAAAACTCAAAAATAGTTTGTAAGTGCAAAAGCTTAACCGACTCAGTGGTGATTAAGTATGGAAAATTCAGAGAAAAATCGAATGAAAATTCAGTTAGTAATAAAACTCCGAAACCGATCGATCAAAAGGATGTCACGACAGCTCCTCCTGGAACTGATGAAAAATTATCAAACGGCAGTAAAATCACAACAGAAGCAACGACTGAAAAATTTTCGGAAAATAATCAAAGCCCAACACAAGGAAGCAATGACAATGATTCCTCAAATTCAGTTACCGATTCTACAACATCCGGAGAAATTTCTAATGATAAAAACTCTACAACATCTGAAGAAATTTCTAATGATAAAAATTCTTCAAGTGATCAAAATTCAGGAATTAAAAACAGCAATCAAGGACAAACTACTAAAGTCGATGGATCAACCACAACTTCTGCTGATAAAAAACTCGAAACAACTTTAAAAACTGAAGTAACTCCGCCTTCAGATGCAACTCTTCAATTTTCAAGTACACCAAAACCAATTGAAAGTACAGTAGAAAATTCAAAAATTACTTCTGATGTCACTTCAAAGACTGAGACAGGCTCAACTAAAAATTCTGTTATTATTACCGATCGAAGTGAAATCACCAAATATTCAACGGATAGTGAAGATTCAAAGAAAACCACTGCAAGTGAGGTAGAGGAGAAAAATAAAGATGAAAACTCAAATGATGGCGAGAAAAATAAAATCACTACTGAGAACATAAAAGACAAAGACAATGATTTAAGAATAACCACAGAAAATTCAATTAATGAAGAAACTTCATCAAAAAATCCTTCAAACGGTCAAAATAATTCAAGTGAAGATAAAAATCCAACAACATCGACTGACTCAAACAATAAATTTTCAAGCTCAACAAGAAACCCTTCAGACAGGAACCCTTCCCCCAAATATACTTCAAAAACATCCGGAAATTCCGAGGCATCAAAAAAAGTCGAAAATATACTTCAAAAGTCAACGGCGCCAATAAAATCAGTCACGCCGGCAACAACATCCAAACCTTCACAAAAGCCCGTTTTTAAAGGATCAACAAAAAGTGCATCGACTTCAGTGGCAACAACGGAGTACTATGTGACAACCATAATGGCGATGACATCAACGGAAATAATGGCTGAATGTAAATTGAAAATTTAAATCTTTGAATTTTTAACAAAACTTCTTTTTCCCACAGCAAATGAAGCTTCAGTCGGTTGGACACTAATAATTTTCTTGATTGTCCTTTTTCTGGCCATAATCATAATTTTCTTGCTCTATAAATGTCGCAGCTATGCAAAGTCGACCATTAATCTACCAATGGTTAGTGCAAATTTAATTAATTAAATGGAAGTTATTTACGATCTTTTTTCACATTCAGCGACACGCGTCGAAGGAAATCAAATATGCAAAATATCATGATGAGTTTATAATGAGAGGATAAAAAAGCAATGACTGCTATAATTTCAAGAGCGATTAAGAATTGACACGACAAATGTTGAACTCAATTTTTCATAGGAATTTCAGTTTTATGTTTACAAAGTTGTTGATGTTTTTAAATTCCCAGTTTTACACACGTGTGTATAACCACTAAACAAGTCAAGATAACCCTAATAATAACATTTTAATCAAGCCGAAACAAACGACACTCACTAGTGGTAAAGCAAATATACGTGCGAAAAAATTTTATCAACGAAAAAGTTTCTCACGTTTGCTTGCACTCGCGTCGCTTGGAAAATGAGTTGTGATGCGAAAAAATTTAAATCTAACTTCGGATTTTAAGCTATAAATTTTCCTTTACGTGATACTGATAAGGCACGCTAGCATTGCGATCATTCCTCTTGTTGACGTAAAATTTTCTTGATAATTCTTAAAGTATAAAAGCATTGCGATCCTCATGCTCAACTCATCAGTCTTAACTGTGAAATCTTGCGAAAGAAAAAAGTCATAAAATGCCGAACGTTGTAAGTAAAAGTCATAAATTGGAAATGTCCAATTTTGCCAAGCGGACAATCAACCCGCATCGGATTATGGTCGAAAGCTCAAAAGTTAAACCGAACCCTAATAAAGATGTCATAACTCTTCAACTTGGTAATTTAAATAATTTTTAACGTATTTTAAAATTTTAAACTTAAATTTTTTAAATAAATTAAGGTGATCCAACAATTTTCGGCAATTTTTCTCATCCCCCCGAGGCAGTCGCAGCCATTCATCGAGCACTCGATCGAGATACATTTTCATACTATCCAACCAACGGTCTTAAAGAAGCTCGCGAAGCAGTCGCAAACTATGTCGGCGGTGGTGTGAAAGCTGATGATGTGATTTTAACGAGTGGTGGTTCAAGTTCACTCGAACTTTGCTTTTATGTACTTGCAAATCCGGGTGAAAATATTTTAATTCCAACGCCGTCTTTTAATTATCTCACATGGCTTCATGGCATCGGAATCAACTCAAAACCCTACAAACTCGATTCGTCGAAAAACTTTGAAGTTGACTTGGAAAATCTCGAAGCTCAAATTGATGAAAATACAAAAGCAATTGTGGTCAATAATGTTGGAAATCCGTGCGGGAATGTTTTCATGAAGCAGCACATGCTCGACATAATTTCAGTGGCTGAAAGAAACGGATTAATTTTAATAAGTGACGACATTTATGAACATTTTGTATTTCCCGGAATTGAATATCACTCGTTTGCGTCGTTATCTAAAAATGTACCGATTTTGTCGTGTAGTGGACTCACTAAGAGATTTATAATGCCTGGCATTCGACTGGGATGGTTGGTGATTCATGATCGTGGTGATGCACTCAAAGACATTCGCAAAGGACTTTCTCAGTTGCTTGGACGAAATTTTGGACCAAACCGATCAATTCAACTTGCTCTACCTGAAATCCTCGACAACGTACCGCAATCATTTTTCGATGAGACTGTTAAGAAAGTTCAACTTCATGCAATGACGGCTTTTAATTTACTTCAAAATGTTCCCGGACTGGAGCCAATTAAACCTTCTGGCGCTTTTTATATGATGATAAAAATTCATCTTGAACATTTTAAGAAATTTTCAACAGACCTAGAATTCATTGAAGCACTGACGGAGGAGCAATCGGTTTTAGCATTTCCAGGGCCATGCTTTCAAGTTAAAGGATACTTCAGATTTGTTCTCACCGTGCCACTCGATAAACTCATTGAAGCATGTCAGCGCATCAATGAATTTTGCATTTCACATTTCGATAAGAATGAAAGTTCAAATGAACTCTTACAAAACTGTGGCATGATCCAGGGGAAGAGTCAAAAAGCTTTGAATTTGAAAATTGTTTTGTAAGAAAATATTTAATTATTCATTTTATTTAAAGAAATTACTTTATCAGTTAAAATGTCATATTTTATTTAATTTAATCTTTTTTGTGTAAAGTCAAATACTTAACGAATAAAAACGTGATCAACAAAGTTCTTATTTAGATTTTTTAAAGAAAATTGAAAATGGAGAAAGACACGGGAGCTTTAAAATTTTAAAAAAGCTTCAAGATGGTTTAAATTTTTCAAAACCGTTACAAAAAATTATGGAAATAGATTGAAAATTCAGACAATTAATTTTAAAAATTAGCACGTGTTCTTCTCCTTTTTAATAGTTTCAGTGGATATTAAAATTACACTGTCGCATGCTCTTTATGAGAAAATAATTGTCACGTAATTAATTTTATATCACATTAAAGCTTAACAAACACAGAAAAGCTTTTTTAGTTTGGTTTAAAAGCTTCTTCAATAAACAACTTTTAAGAGAGTTTAAAGAAATAAATATTAAAAATGATTTTAAGACCATTTTTGTTATTTTTGTGCGTTTTCTCAATCAATTCAGATTTCGCGGATTTTGAAATGCCAACATATAGCACTGCACTGTCAAGGGTGTTAATTGACTACACAGCTTATATGATGCCACTTTCGCCTGTCGTTAATTTAATGCAAGTTTCGCATCCAAACAATCAAATAGAGCAACTTTTTTTCATGAATGAAGTTTTGTATCATGCAACAAGGAATGGAGCAGTTTTTCGGGTGATTGTGGACTTGAATGCACTCTCAACGTTTTCATTAAAATTGAATCATCGAAAGCGTTTCAACACGATCGTTTTTGTGGATTCTTTGGATTCATTTTACGAGTTTTTCGACCACATCGATCTTCAGCATTGGCGGTATTCGGGCAACATTGCTGTAGCCATAACATTGTACCATGATGACATTTACGACTGCATGACAAAAATGTTCGAAGCTTTCTGGACGAAGCACATTGTGAATGTTGTTGTAATGTTCATGCCACACGCAAATAAGCACGAAGTACTGCTTTACACTTACTATCCATTCTCGGCATTCTACTGTGAACGTGCAGTTCCCGTTCAACTCAATCAATATTTAGCCAACAAGTACTTAAACAAAATTGTACATTTTCCTGAAAAATTAAGTAATTTTTATGGATGTCCGGTGTCAGTTGTGACCTTCCAAAATCCACCTTTTATGATGTACAATGTCGATAGTACTGGAAATGTTCAAGTTGATGGCATCGATGGAATTGTCCTTCAAGTGCTTGCTCAACAACTAAATTTCAATGTCACAATGTTCGTTGATCCCGAGCATTGGGGAAG
Organism: Tanytarsus gracilentus; assembly: GCA_038502055.1. Lineage (NCBI taxonomy): Eukaryota > Metazoa > Arthropoda > Insecta > Diptera > Chironomidae > Tanytarsus > Tanytarsus gracilentus. The sequence goes on along the minus strand of JAXRKN010000044.1, from coordinate 4,880,087 downwards.
AATTTACGACAACGGAACCATAACAGGTTAGAATTAAGAAATTTCCGGAATTTTAAAATAATTTCTTTAAATTTTTAAGGTGCAATGCGATTAGTTTATGAGAACAAAGTTAATTTAACAATTGGATTTTTTGCATCGCTTCCGAATCGCGAAAAAATCCTCAAATCGAGCTATGTTTATTACACAACAAATCTTGTTTGGATTGTTCCTCCTGGAAAACCTCAAAGTCCACTTAAAAAGTTGCTGAATCCTTTGAAACATTTAATTTGGATTCTCTTTATTATTTCAATTTTAGTTGGATTTACCATCATCGCGATTTTAAAAATGACCCGAAAGGAAATTCAAAATTTTATTTTTGGAGATGAAACTTCAAGTCCTGGAATGAATTTAATCAACATTGTGCTTGGAAATTCTCTTTATAAACTTCCGTTTAGAAACTTTTCGCGATTTCTTTTTATCATTTTTACTTTTTATTGTTTCATCATCAGAAGCAGTTATCAAGGTGGTTTAGTTAAGTTCATGCAGTTGGACACGAGAGAGCCAAAAATGATGAGCACAATAGAAATGATTGACAATAATTTTTCATTTTATTACTTAGACTCAGCGACAGCTTATCTGGATGAAATACCAGCAGTAAATTCGAGAGGAAAAATACTTTCATATGAGGATTATAATCATCGAGTTCTTCACATTTCGGACTCGGATTTGCACGGTGCATTTTTAACTTCAGAGAGTCATCTCGCTTATCGCAATAAAATGGCATTTCCAATATTTTTGGATTATGCACCGGAATCAGTTTTTAGTGTTAATCTTGTGATTTACATGCAAAAAGATTCTTGCTTGAGGAGAATAATTGATCCTTTGCTGGTTCAACTCGTTTGCAGTGGATTAATTAATAAATGGGCTTCAAATTGGATTGATACGAAATACATGAAGGAACCGCCGCAAGAAAGCATTCAAACTTTGAGTTTACAGCAACTTGAAGGAGCTTTTAACCTCTTAATAATTGGTCTTACAGCTGCATTTTTAGCTTTTTGTGTGGAAATTTTCATTCACTCGTTAATTAAAGTTTGGAATTTTATTATAAAATTGTGCTAATTTATTTAATCTTAATTTTCGAATTAAAAAATAAAAATTTCAGTCTCGATTTTCATTTTCATTACTTTTTGCCCTTTTTCTTCTTCTTTTGTCCTTCAGGCCATGCGAATCCGCGAGTCTAAAAAGAAATTGATTAAAAATTCCTCGTGTAATAAAATTCAACGATTTTTTACCTTTAACAAGTCCATTAGGTTATGACACACATAATAAGCATTCTCCATGGCAGCCTCACTGAAAATGTCTCCCTGAAATTTTGACGATTTTCCAGCTTTACCCTTTTTACTTTTCTTCCCCTTCTTGCCATTTCCATTTCCTTCACCATTTTCCTCTCCTTCTTCACCGGCAGCTGGAGCAGCATCAGAAGCTTCCTTTTTAACCTTCTTTCCTTTCTTTTTACCTTTGCCACCCATTTTTTCTTCTATATTTTACAAAACCAGGTGAAATGTAAACAACAAACAACTTTCAACAGTTTCCATGGTATCCAAAAAATTAATTTTTATTGAGTAATAAATTTTTTACAATCAGTAAATTTTTGAGTACTGTAACGCATGATGAGAATGTCCTCAATTTCTCGGCTTCAAAGCATTCTTTGGACTGTTCTCGAACTGCAAGCGGGACTGACTGAAAATTGGTGATTGATTTTCCTTTCCAAAGAGCAATGCCTTTTTGGTGGGTGTCTTTGATGGACTGTCGATGAATTGATAATTCTCCTGGAGCTTTTGGATTTTCTGAAACAGAAATTTTAATTTTATTAAAAATTTTATTTTAAAATATTCAAAGGGTGTTAAAAAATTTTAGTTCTGAATATTTAGTTTAGTTTAGTTTATTTATTTTACGTCCCCTCAGGGGCAATTAGTTCAATGTAAATGTATATTTTATGTTTAAAACTTGAAATCAGGAATAACCGTTTGTTTTAATTTAAAAACCAGGGGTTTGCATCTAATTTTCAACTTACGCCTCTCAATTCCAAATTAGCCTCCTTTAGCTTTTCAAAACCCTTCAACTGTTCACCATCTAGTCTCTGCTGCTCAATAACTTGCTTGTAATCTCTCTCACGTTGTATTGCCGCATTTTCAAATTCTGAGAATTTCTGATCGAGTTCCTTTAACTAAGAAAGAGAAAGGGGTTAAACTTGAAATTCAGGTTTTTAAAAGAGAGACAGTCTCACCTTCATTTTCAACTGCAAATTTTCCTCATCCCTCAGTTGAATGTTTTTCTTCTCATCGTCTGTTGCCGTTTCCTCCTCGATTGTGGCGAGGGTTGAAGTTGCTTTCGCGCCCATTCCCTCGCTCAATTTCATCTTAAGCTGCAAGTTCTCAAACTTGATTGACTTGATTTCATTTTCGTACTCGATTAATTTCTTTTGCTTCTCATCGAGTTCAATGCGCGCTAGTTCGATGCCAATTGTGTATTCCTCGAGGATTGTGGAAGTCATTTTCTTTAAATTTTTATCACGAATCTCAAAGTTTTTCTTGAGTTCGGCAATTTCGAAGAATTTTTCGTTAAAGTAATCGTTCATTTTTGAGACCATGGTGATCATTTCATTTTCAGATGTGCTCATGACCTGCTCATAAAGTTGATTTTTCTCATCGAAATTCATCTTGAGATTTTCCGCTGAATTTCTCAATTTATCGTAATTTGTTCGCATTTCAGAAATATCTGAATTTAATTTCGCATTTTCGGCCATCATTGTCTCCACGTCAGTGTCGGATTTCTTGAGTCTCAGCGACAAAACTTCAATAATGTTCTGATAATTTTTAATTGTGATGTCAAAATTTCGCTTTTCAATCTCGAATTTTGTCTTTTGATTCTCAAAATCAATTTGCGACTCGAGATCCATCGATTGAATTTTTTTCTGTGATTTTGTGAGTTTGGTTAGTTGATTTTGGACTTTCGAGAGTTGTGAGTTGAGGAAGAAAATTTCATTTTCGTAAGAATTTTTGAGCATTTTAAGATTTTCTTCATGTTGAACCTGAAATTAATTTAAAAAACCGTTGAAATTTAAAAATATACGTTAAAATTGGCTGAAATATTTTACCTCAAAAATCTTCATTCCCTCCTCAGACTTTTCCAATTTCATGCTCAATTCGTAATTTTCCATTGTTTTCTTTCCAAGCTCAAACTCAAAGCTTTTAACCAAATTATTTTTCTCGGTTAATTTCACTTTCAATCTCTGCAAGTCTTCGCACTTGATCTTCAATATTTTTTCCATTTCTCGCAATCTTTCTTCGCTGATTTTCATGAATTCATCATTTGACTTTTGAAGACTGTCATTGAGGACTAAAAGTTTATCATTTTCACAATTCATCCGGTCCATGTGGTGAAGTAGAACGTCATAATTCTGAAGAATCTCTTCGACTTTCTCATCGGACTTGTTAATCTTGTCGATTGATTGCTTGGCGATTTTTTCCAGGAATTCTTCAGCAATTTCCATGCTTTCGATTTCTCGGTTGAGTTCATTAATTTCCGTTATATTCTCAACATTTTGTGACTCAAGTGATTTAATTTGTTTATGCAAGCTCGCAATGTCGAGCGTTAACTTTTCAATGTATTTTTCATCCCTCGACTTTTTATCCAAAACATTTCTCTCCGACCTGCGAAAAATTGACATTCTCGACAACTGCGATTTCTCTTTATGTGGCTCAACGGTCGGCACAGATGATGCTGGTGTCGGTGTTGATAGCAATAATGCTGGCACCTTTGATGCCTTTTTTGATGGTGTGTGATCGGAATTCTGACGAAATTTCAACCGGTATGGTAGTGATGGGGTGCGAAAGAGACGCATTTTAGATTTTTTGTCACAACTCTCTGGAATAGCGGCATCGTCTCGAAACAAATCAGCTTTCTTACTCTCTTTATCCTTATCCTTGTCTTTTGTCTTCGTCTTATCCTTAACGAATGGAGATGAAATTTCTGTAAAAAAAATATATTAAGGATTAGAGTGAGATTTCGATAATTAGAAAAAATCTTATGCTTATTTCAAAGGACAGTCCAACAAAAAAAGGAAAATTGTTGATTATTTAAAAAAAATTAAATTGTCTTCTAAAAATTATAGGTTCAAAAATATCAATCATAATTATTTTAATGACAGAAATTTGAGGAAGTGTTTTTTTCTTCAATCTTTAAAAAAGGAAAAAATAGCAAAAGGAAGTGGATAAATTACAACAAGATGTCAAAGTCAATAATAACGTTGAAATATCAAATGACAATTTTTATGAACATCTGTTGGGGTCTCGAAATATTAAATAAATTGCTTCGAGAAAAGTGTGCCATTGATGACGATAGAAAAAACCTTTTAAATTATTTTATTAAAAACTGAAAATAAAAATGTTAAGGAATAAAAACTTTTAAACTTTTTTAAAATAAATTTCAATATCTAATTTATAGCGGAGCTACAAAATATTTCAAATATTCATAAAAATAATTTCAACATAAATCTGAACAATCTCGTTTTATGCAAATGAACTTCTCTCAAATTTTTAATCCTTAATGCAGATTAACTAACCTGTTATGTCGTTGAATCTCTTCAACTTTGCTTTTGAAAAGGACATCATGATAAATTCTTCTTAATCTTTTTCTTCTCTTTGGTGAAAATATTTTTAAATAATCCAAGTGGTTAAAATTTATCAAAAATAAAACACTTTTCACTCTCAATAAATATTTTTTAAATAATAAATATTTTTTCACTCTCAACTTTCAACTAATAAATAATTTTTTTCTTCTTTTAAATCCAGCTTGATTAAATTCCAACGAACATTAGGCGAAAAACGGTTACATTCTTTAACGTCAAACTTAACAACTGGTAACGCGCGTTCGATAAAAAGATTTTTATGCAAGAAATAATTCACTTTTTAAAAAGACCCTCCTTTAGAAATATTTAAGACCGGCACTCGGAGAAACTTCACTTTTACGATCGACGACTTACGATAGAATGAAGAGCAATGTCGGAGAATCTAGAAAAATAAGTTAAAAGTGTGTAAGTTGATCGTATAACACAGATACACTCACAAATGACGACAAAGGAACCCTTAATTATAAAGGTATGTCAGAATGTATCGTATGAGAAAGTTTTTAATTCCCTTTAATTTTTTGCTGTTGTTGTGAGTGTTTTTATAGCGCGATTATTTGAACGCATATATGCAAAAACTGCCAAATGACTAAAATGGTAAACCCACATGCCTACTTCGAAAAAACATATTTTAAATATTTTAAAATTATTTTGAATTAGGAAAAATATATTTTTTTACTATTGATTTTTTCAGAATAATTTTTTTACATGTGAAATTTGAAAAATTTATTTTATAATTTTAAAAATTAAAAATAAATTTTTAAAATTTGTCTGTTTTAATTTCCCGTTTTTCAAACCTTGGTTTCAATACATTTTTAGAATAGTAAAATAATTTTATGGTTTTAAAAAATTTTGAAATAATTTATGGTTTTTTATATTTGGGTGATTTTTTGTACTTTTTAGTCAAAAATTGACAATAAAATTAAAATTTTCCCTCGAAAATAATTTAAATAAATTTTATAAAAACTTAGCTCACATTTTCAGCCGTCACACATTGAGGGAATAAAATATTTTTTTCGCCTTTACAATTGCACATTAACCCTCTTTAACATTTCTCATACTTTTTTCTTCTTCTTCTACTCGCATTCACGATCCTCCTTGTCTTTGTTTTTTTCTCCCTTCTTTATGGGTGCTACTACCATAGCCATGCCATGTAATGTAAGAATACACATTGCGTTGATTTAACGGTCTTGGAAGTAAAAGAAAAGAAGAAAATACACTCGAAGTGATCGTGTTTACGACTGTGTGCATCATCACATACACTTTCGCATATCTTTCTTACTACATCTGTCCTTATTATTTGGCGGGGTGCAAGGAGTGAAGAAATTAATCAGCTGGTGATATCGAGATGTGTGCATATTAATGACTCTCAAGGATTCTTAACTTTATGAATAAAAAGCAGCCGCTTTTTGAGAGTGTGTTGAACTCATAAATTAATCGAGTGTTAATTTTACATGAAGAAAACTCGTCGATGCGCTCTATGGACTTAAAAAGACGTTATGAGAAAGAGGAAGAAGGTGTGACGTCCGGATGGTCATTGTCGTGCATTCACTCATTGGAAATTTTAGATTCAAGAATCTTATGAAATATTTTTCAGACATAAATAAAATCTGAAAGTTACCAATTATACTTGAAACGATTTGAATTCAGTCATTGGAAATTTTTTTATTTCATGATTTTTTATTTCTAGGTTTCTTAAAAATTTCAAACCCTATTGGCACTTTTTTGATTTCCGGGTGATTTTTCTGCTCATTTTTTTAAAAATCGAAGCGGTTATAAAAACTTATGACTACAATTAAATTTAAAAGCATTTTTTTACAGTTGATCTTGGTGTTCTAACTTCAATAAATTCTTTTTAGGAAATGTCGCTTGTAAATATTTTGTAAAACAACGAAAATTGTTTTTGGGGTTTTTACTCATTAAAATTATTTGCCTATAAATTCTGAATTTTATTTCATTATCAAGTTCAAATAAAATTTAACCATGATAAAGTTTACAGTAATTATCGCATTCGTTAGCTTGATAGCGGTCGTAAAATCTCAAACCTGTCTCAGACCAACATTAATGACTGGCTTTAAAATCGCCGATTACGGAAAAGGCACTTGGTTTACGATCGCTGGAAAGGCGACAATGAATACTCCACTAACAGCAGCATGCTCCAGAGGTGATTCCTCTAATAACGGATCATTTGTTATTGTCGACGCGAAATCAACAGTTAATGGAGTTACATCAAGCATTCTTGTTGTCGCTAAAGCCGTAGGAACGAATGGAGTCTTTTCTTGGTACATACCCACGTACAACGTTGGACTCATGACTGTTAAGGATTTGTCATTCACAGTGAGTAAATCAAAAAAATTAGATTATGAAATATAATTTATTTATTTTATTCCAGTATTACGTTTTATGTGAGTAATTTTAATTTATATTCTACGATTTTGAATTTGTGCCACCAGGGCTGCAGAATTATCCTAATTAAAAAAAATTTCAGACTATGACGCAAATATTGCTTGCATTTACATCACTGGAACTATTCAGAAGGTTATGTCCATGAATGTGGTGATGATTCAAGCTAGAACAAAGACAATTGACAGTGCAACTTACAACAGAGCTCTAACCTACTTTAGAAGGTGCAATTTAGGAGCTTCAGCATGGGTTAGAATTGACCAAGATACAGGTTGTCCCTAGAAAAAAGAGTGATGTGAAATTTTGATGTTGACGCAATAAAAAAAATTGTTCATTGAGCTAAATGTAAAGTTTTGGTAAAAGTCGTTTAACATTCAAATTATCGGCTATTATTGCACTTTCGAAAGCGTACAAAAAAAAATTTCGTGATAAACCCTAAAAATATATTTCTCAGTTTGGTTTTGAATCACGAGAGAAATGGAAGTTTTCACAGTTTTGTTTGCATTGACAATTTTCTCCAAAGTCTCTTCGGAGTGTTTGGAATTTCCACCCATGAATAATTTTAACTCTTCAATTTTTTACAATTCGCGATGGTACTTGACAAAGTCTTACAACCAATTAATTCCATATCTCGATGGCAATTGTGCTTTTATGGATTTCACGAAGCAAAATGAACTAGTAACAAGCGTCGTCGATTTTAATGGCGAGAATCGTAGATTTGAGTTTAATTATGAACTTTTAGGAAATAATGTGTTGAGTTTTTCATTTAACATGTCAGTTCCGCTAATGGGAATTTTTTTTGAAACTGATACAAAAGTAAGAAAAATTAAACTTAATTTTTGTAAAAATTAATTTATTTCAATTTTCAGATCTTTGTATTGGGTAAGAATTTAAAATTAATTTTATCAAGGGGTGGAAACTCACAACTTTCACGATAAAGTTGAGCATTAAAAAATTTTAATTTAATTTTCAGTATCCAAATATTAAATTTTTAAATCTTAATTTCCCCTTGAAAATTTAAAAAATTCTAACATTTTAATTTAAAAACTCAAAAAATTTAGATACTGACTACATTCACTACGGATTAATTTATGGATGCGGAAACACAATGCAAAATAATAGTGATAGTGATGAGATGGTTCTAATATTAAGTCGTGACCGTACACTGGACGCTAAACATCATGAAAATATTTTTGAAAAACTCAAAAGTTTGGATTTAAAATTTGAATTGAAAGACTCAAAACAGGATTCAAAGAAATGTCCATAATTGTAAAATTTAAAGTTTTTAAATAAAAAAATTAAACTCAAAAATTATTTTTTCTTCTTACTTTTTTGATTTTTAGCTCTGCAACTCTAACAAACTATTTTGTGTCGAAATTTCGCTGCAAAAAGATTTCCGCTATGTTCTTTCAATTCCGGAAGTTTAATTTATCATTTTTCAAACAATTCGAATATTTCTCAGTTCAGTTATTGCCTTGATTTCATTATGGAAGCTTTGAAAATTCTCGTGTCGCTTTTTACAGGATTTTTCTTTTGTGCCGCTAGCCAAGATATGCCAGCAGCCATTGATGAATGTCCCGATATTCAAAGTACTGACAGTTTCAACAGCAATTCATTTTTTAAAGGCCGCTGGAACATGGTGAGATTTTACGGATGGATGCCAAAAGGAAATAATTCTTGCACTAGAATTGAATTTCTGCCCACTGAAAAGTCAAACGAGATCGAGATGAATTTTCTATCTTACAACAATGGAAAAATCATCAATAACACTTTCACATGGATCATTAAAAATTCCGGCGAGATAACTTATGACGGAAATCACGACTATCAAACAGATTCCGGCCCGCAAACTCTCAAATATCATGCAAAAGTAAATTATCTAAATTTTCATGCACTTTAATATTTTTCAAACCCTTTTTAAGATCACACTTGTGGAGTACGATGAAAATTTTGCAATCATTGTTGGATGCGCAACGCATGCTGAGGTTAAAGGAAAATTTCATAGAGATTTGAGCGTTTTGAGTCGAGGCACAACAGTAAAACCTAACTTCGATACCAAAACCTCTGCAATCATGGAAAAATATAACTTGGAGCTTCCAAAAAAGGAAATTATTCATGAAAATTGTGATTAAATTTTAATTTTTGTTTAATAAAAATTTTTGATGAGTTTTTAGACCCAAATTTGATAGTAATATTACTTTTTAAGAATTAAATGAACTTCCGAGGAGAAGAACGTCACCTCAAAACCGTTAAAATAAAATTTGAATTCGAGTTTCCAAAATTTATATTGAGAATAGCTGGTTTATGCAAAATTATTTGATTAAAATAAAAATTATAGGACTCATTTGATTAAAATATTATTTTCACAATTTCAAAAAATCTGGCTTAAAAAATTAAAATTTTATCATGAACCTCTGAAATTTTCAGAAAGTTATCAAACTTAACAATTTCCTGTTTTAAATTGTACAAGCTGCAAATTTGTCTAAAATGTTAAATAAATTCTCAAGGACGACCATGTTAAAATTTATTTTCGGATTAAAATTTGTCATAGGAAATGTTCGGCTTTAACACGTCCTTTCTGCAATTCGTATTAAAACACCTGCAAAGAGAGAATTTCTATCAATATTTCCAAATTGTTCGCTTGAAAAATATGAAAGCCATAAAAGTTTTTATTCTCTTTTGCATCTTTAAATTTTCATCAACTCAACATGTGCAAAATTGTCCAGATTTCAAACCTATCGAAAATGCAAATTTTGCAGAACTTCTTAAAGGTCGCTGGAACCTCATTCGATTCTATGGATATCCGAAAACTTCGGATTCCCAAAAATCTTCTTGCGTTGTTTTAAATTTGTCGCCTTCGGGAAGAGAATCTGAAATGAAAGTGGAAGTTTTAATTACAACCAATAAAGGTGAAATTAAAAATGACACGTCAATAGGTGTTTTAAAAACAAACGGCATCATGGAAGTTGATCAAGAAAAAGAATTTGAGCATTCCGGGATTAAAATGAAAGTTCATATTCACGCTGTGGTAAATTTAATCGATTACAAAAATTTATGAAATATTAATTAATTTTTTGCAGCATTATTTGCTTTATTCCGATGACGAGATACAAGTGATTGGAAGCTGTGCAGATCACATGACTAAAAAGGAAGAATTTTTCCAATACGCGTCTATTCTTAGTCGTGGGACGACAGTTTCAGCCGAAATTGCTGAAAAAGCTGAAGAAATAATTTCAGGCTATGGAATTTCCACAACATTTACAGAGCTTGATCACAATGACTGCAAATATTGATTTAAATGTTTTTTTATTGTTGAAAAATTAATAAATTGAAAAATATTTTTTTATATGAATAAATAAATGATTATTTTTATAATTCTACTCTTTTAAAAGCAGTAAAAGTGATTAATAATCTTGAAATTAATTAAATTAAATAAGTTTTATTGAAAAAGTTAAAAAATAATTTTTGCTTGCGTGAAACATGAAAACCGTTGGGGTCGTAAATTGAAATAAAAGTATACTTTTTGTATACAATTGTCTATTGAAAACCAGGGATGAGAACTCCAAAATTTTGCGGCCACTTACGGCCACATACGGACACTTACGGACACTTACGGACACTTACGGCCACTCACGGTCAAAAAAAATCGGAGTTCTCATCCCTGGATTGAAAATACGTTGGGGACGAGATTTAAATTTTATTTGCATGAGGATTTTTGAATTTTATCGGTAACATTAGAGCATGGCCCAGGCAGGAATTTTTGATTAGCGTATGAAAAAATTTAAAACTTCAATGAGTCACCAAAAGTTTCCCCAAAAAAATTGTTTTGAAATTTTCTCTGACTAACACAATGTAATTTAATAAAATTACTTCAACAAGCAACTCCGCTTCAATAATGATAATTATTAATACCTCTAGAGTAAAACATTTAACACCTAACTCTACTTTTTTTTGTCGTCATAAACAATTCTCGTGACAAATAAATTTCTCATATAAATTTCGTGTTCAACAATAAATGCCTCAGTTATATGTTAAAAGCCACAAAGTCAAAATGAAGTTTTCTCTCTTATTTTTTATAATTTATTTAGCTTCAAGCTATTGTGACGAACAGAAAGTTGGCGGCCACAAAGAGATTGATGTAAATGATCCATTGATTGAGCAGCTTTTAACTGAGCATTTAAAACGCCTCGATACCGGTGACGCTGGAAGTTTTACTCTCATCTCAAAGACAAAAGTTACACAACAGGTGGTTTCTGGAATAAATTATCAGATTCATGGAATTTTTAAAGCTGGCGATGGTGATGAAGAAAACTGTATAGTAACCATTTGGAATCGAGCCTGGCTGGAGGATAAAAATGAGGCAGTCAAAATTAAAGCTTCATGTGGCGCTGATAACTCTAAATCGTATAAAGTCAAGAGCGACATAACCGAGTGGTAATCTAAGATTGCAATAAAAAATAATTTTAGTAATTTTAAATATTTTTTATTTCATTTCAATTTCTTTTATAAATTGCGTAAATTCCCAAAAAAAAATTCTCGATCAAGGGAAGGTCATTTTGTCGTTAGACAATTCAATTTTATTTCTAAAAAGATTTGATTTTTTTTTGATTCTTATAAAATTTAGTGTTTAAAAGAGTTTTGAAAAGTTTCAAAATAATTTTTGTGTGTCTAAAATTTAATTAAACTTCCTTCCCTTGAAATAATTTTCATAAAATATTTACTAACAATTTTTCATCTCAAAATTTCTAATTTTATTTAATTTTATGTTCAAGAAAAACTTAGAAAATTTCATAGTAAATAAATAATTGATTAAATTGTTTCACATGAGGGATGGAAAATAAACTCGATATTTAACAAATTATTCAACAAGTTCAGTAGTTTCGATGAATTTACAAATGCTCGCATTCTGCATTCGCTGAGAAATCTATTTACAAAATGTTCATTAAAAAATGCATGTGTACAATATGATAAAGCGGTGATAAAATGAAGAAAACGTGCACTTGATGATTGAAACTGAGATGCACTAAAAAAATGTTTTTAAATGTGTCTCATTGTACGTATGGTAAAATCTATGTGAAACATCACATACTTAAAATATTAGAAATTTAAATCGAGACATGATGATTATCAGATTATTAATGGCATCGTTGGCTGTAGAAAAAAAACATATTTTAATGAAAATAGGTGTGATGATAAAAATTACGGCTGATGATTCATGCAGATCGAGGAAATTATTTACAATTTGATTAAATTGATGCGAATAAAATTCTATTTCTTTTTTCGAGCTTTCTTCCTGCCATTGCCTTTTCCAGACCGCTTCCGCTTCACAGACTTTGGCGATCGTTCACTTGAATTTCCATTTGCAGCTGTCGAAGTGTTTCCGTTGGTGAGGGATTTTTTGATTGGCATTTTTAGCTTATTTAAAGCACCAAATTTGCCTTTCGCTCGCAGCTGTTGCTGAACTAAATCACTTAAGGCACCTTCTTGAGCAAGCATGGTTAAGAATGTCGTTATAAACTCGTCGTAGTTGTGGGTCCGCCTGCAGTCATCAACCTAAAATATTTATTTTTAGTCTCACTAATTAAAGTCTCTTATAATTAATTCACTACTTTACCTTATACTTGTGTCTCTTATCGTTTTCATCGTCAAGGTGCTGTTGAGTGACAGAAATTTCATTTTCAAGATTAGCTAAGAGCGTACAGAGATAGCTCCGTGAAACGGCCGTCGATTCGAAAACATTCTGTTGGGCAGGTGATGTTGAGAAATTTCCACTCGAAGTAGATGACGCTGAGGACGCGGGTTGGTGTGCTTGTTCCACCGAATAGTTCTGCTCTTCCATTTGATTTAGATTATTGGTTCCATTGCACTCTACGGCCGAGTCGACAGACGATGGTCCAGTCATAGACAAATCTATCGCGACATCGGAGCTCATTTGATTATCACACAAATTTGATACGGCTGTAGTCGGAAACGCAGAGGAGGATGTAGATGGCATATGCTCGTCACATATCATATTGTCACTGGAATTTGTATTAGTTAACGATGCTAAATTTGCTAATTCTTCACTAAAATTATTCGATGATAGATTAAGGGCTGAGAAAGTTGCCGTTGCTGCCGAATTGCTTTGCTCCATCATAGCCACATCTTCCTTATCAATATCCTCACAACTCACAGTGTCCTGATGATGATGATTTGACTGCTCCTGATCCTTCAGCATGTCCACCACATTTGTACCATTAACTAATTTCTCTAACGCCTCCTCAACAATCTCCTTATTTCGACGTAAAATATTCAGTTTATGTGAAATTGAGATTCGTCGATCGGGCACAACAGCCATTAAATTAAATCTAATATCTTGCTCGCCATTCGAACTCTCTATCCGATTGGTTATAACTCTCCGAAACTTATCTGTCCAATCCTCGTCGGGATCCCACGTCCCGTGATCCATGGGAAATGGCTTCAAGCCATCGAGCTCAAATAGATGACCATTTATGGGTACAAAACTAATGAAATGAAAAGCTTCGCATGCCATTCGACTCGTTGGAATGCCAATTCGAGAACTTGTCGTAGTGCCTGCGGAGCCACGTTCAAGACGCCTTCTCGCCTGTGGCATAGCATGTGAATTATGTGCAAATGCAAGCTCTGGAGTATTTCCTATTGCGTATCCTTTATTTTCTGGTGTCATACTAACCGTGTGATTCTTCAAACGTGTCAGTGTCGATCCTAAGTCTATGTTGGAGCAGTTGAGAAGGATTGAGAGAAGGGCATGTGTAGCACAGCTATTTGGGACGATTTGATGTGCGAAAAATATACTATTAACAACATTCTCATCTCGCTGATAAATATCAATTGACTCGGCCAATTTCCTGCGCGCTCTACGCTCTTCGATCCACCGAAAGAGGAAAATGAAACCATAAACTGGGCCTTCAATTGGCTTTTTTAGATCATAAATCTCTTCCACTTGAACTCCATTAACACCAAAATCTTCCAGCAGCAGAGTAAAAAGACCTAAAATTTTCGTGTGAATTTAGTGAAATTTCGAAGATGCCAAATGAATGCTTTTAACCTACCTGGATCACTTTCCAACTCAAGCCAACCTTCAGTTAATGAATTTAAATCTGTGGGCATATTCTCTAGGGTTGATTTTTGTGCAAATTTCAGTAAATTTTGAATTTTCTCAAAATCTCCATTTTAATTAGCTTCTCTTTATTTTCGTTGCTTCTCTCGACTCGTTTGCATCACCGTCCACACTATAATGATGGAAATATTTTTTATTTTAGCCTTTAATTGCAGAAAAATGCAAAAAGTCGTGAATATTTTTCTTCTTTTTCGTACTTTAATCCACGATTTATTTTTAATCTCGCTGAGAAATGTCTTACCTCGAAAATAAAGCAGTTCAAGAAATTTGAATTTTTTAATTTATTTTCTTTTTAGAATTAACACAACTTTTGTTTATTAAATTAATTTTAAAATTTTAAATTTGAAAAAAGTTGAATTTTTAAAAGCCATGTGACTTGTTTTCATGACAACACAATTGCATTTTAAAAACAAAAAAAAAATATGTCAAAAAGAAATAAAAACATTAATCGGTATAAGGGAAACAAAAATCACAATCGCGATGATCGTGAGATGGCAGAGAATTTCTCAGAACTGGCTGTTAAAAGCTCATCCGAATCGAGTGGATCAAGCAGCAGCGATGAAGAAGAGTTCAGTGTAAATTTTCCGATTGCAATGTGGTAAGTAATATAATTAATTATGACACGATGCAGTTAATAAAAATTCATTTTAGGGATTTAAATCATTGTGATCCGAAAAAGTGCTCGGGAAGAAAACTCTTGCGTTTAAGACTAATAAAAAATCTCAAACTTGGACAACATTTTAAAGGACTCGTTTTGAGTCCGATTGCGGTGCATACAGTAAATCCACAAGATAGATCGATCATAGAGTCATCAGGCATTGCCGTTGTCGATTGTAGCTGGGCTAAAATCGAAGAGACTCCTTTCAATAAAATGAAGTCACCTCATCCTCGTCTATTGCCGTTCTTAATAGCTGCAAATCCAATTAATTACGGAAAACCATGCAAGCTTTCGTGTGTGGAAGCGATTGCAGCTGTTTTATTTATCTGCAGTTTTGAGAAGGAAGCTAAATTTTATCTCTCAAAGTTCAGTTGGGGTCATTCTTTCCTCGAACTCAACGAGGAACTTCTCGGCAGGTATCAAAAATGCAAATCAAGTCAGGAGGTGCTTGATGAACAAAATAAATATCTCGAAGAATCTAAGAATTTAAAGAAGGATGATCGCGACATGTGGCCAACTTCATCGAGCGAATCAGAAACTGATTCTGATAACGAAGAAGAGGAAAATAAAGAGCAAAAATAATTTATAATTCAATCGAATGACTTTTAATATTTTCGTAATCCTGAAATTTTGAACAAGTTGGCGTCGAAAGTGTTTAAGGACAAACATCAGATGAGTGTCGATGAGTGCGGCCTAGCGGGCCTTCTTCTTTATTTTGAAGTGACATGGTGCAAGGAGCCATGGACAGTCAAGCGTTCTCAGGAAAGTGAATGGAGCCCAGGGATCTATGATATTTAAAAATTTAAATTTTATGTTTCTCTATTTAATTTTTTTTATTTTCCATTTATTCTTTTGAAAAAGAAAACAATCTTATACAATGTAATTAGGAATTTTTTATTTGAGAAAAAAAATTTCAGAAAAGAAATATTTTGAATTTCATTATTTTGGATTTATGTGTGGTGCAAAATAGAAAAGAAAAAAAATTATAATCAAAAATGTTTGGAAAAAGAAATCAAATGGAAAATTGAGAGCTCTTATGAACTAAAATCTTTCTGGACTTTTTAAGGATGGGAAGGATGGGAAGGGAAATTCTCAGATGGCGTCCAGTGGGAGCTTAACATTAAATTGTTTGAAGAAAGATGATACTTTAAAAGGATGAATCTGTCGACATTATATAGTCATCTTAAACTTTAAAAATATGCGCTGAAAAAAGATATTTAATTTATTCCTCGCCTTCTGAAACTTCTTCTTCGTCTTGTTGCTGACTTGTGGCGGTTCCGTTTAATGCTTCTTCCTGTTTCTTCTTGTCCGCATAACTCACGTACGGTTCAAGATCGAGCTCATGGAATCGTCCATCAATGCACGACTGTTCAATTCCATCGACATCGAGAAGCTCGACTTTAGAGTCACGCGAAGCATCTTTCCCGGCATTAGCAATGCATCTAACTTTCACTTCCAGAAACTCATCCTTACGGCGATCCTCCCAGCACGAATAGACCATTGAAGAATTGAAGTAGACGCAATTGTCCGAAGAGTCCTTGTCGCGCAAATACTTCTGAAGCAATGATTGACCGTCGCGACGCCACAAGCAGATGCTTGTGTTTGCTCGTAGACCATTCTTTAAGTCGCCTTTGTAAGCATAGAGTGAAAAGACTCCTTGACGATCGGGAAAGTTACGGGCATCGGCTTCTGTGGCGGCTTTTTTGGGTTTTTTAGAAGAGGTTGATGAACGATTGCTGGTTTCCATCTCCTCGTCATCATCGCCTGTTTTTTGTGAAATGCAAATTTTTAAGACATCTTGACATGTCCGAAGTTTAAAACTAATTACCTTCATCCTCATCAAACTCTTCATCGGATTCATTTTCCTCCTCTTCATTGTCTAAAGTTTAAAAATTTGTTGAAACTTTATAAAATAAACAAAAACTCAAAAATACCTTCATCCTCATCAGATTCCTCTTTCTTTGATCGTTTCTTCTTCGCTGATGTCTTGGTAGCTGTTGCCTTACGCTTAACAACACTGCCGCCAACCTTCTTTTTTTTATCCTAACAAAAATAGGATATAGGTGAAATTATTGCTTATAATAGTGAGCAGTGAAAAGCATAAATAGTGACTATATTGCCGCCATTTACTCACTAACACATGCAAGCAGTTCCTTCATATATATTTTTTGAACTGATTTAGATTCTAGAACAAACATTACCTCGGGATCTGGCTTCCAATCGTCGGATCCATCGTCATTCTCGAATTCTCCCTCATTTTCATCGTAATCAGATCCAGTATTTGTGACCATTTCAGTTCTGTTTCTCATTTTTGCGCTGTATTATTTCACTCACAACTGTAGATTTTTTTTTTGTTGTAACGCCGAAATGACAGAAAAGCGAGAGGTTATGGATTGGATGGAAAAAGCTATTTTTTTCATGCAAATAATACTCACCGATGCGATACTTGATACTTCTTGAATGCTTAAAGCACTAATGAATAGTTTTAAGGATTTTTCGCTTATTTAAATCGTTCGAGTTGAGGTGAAATTTGATTTTAATTTTTTAGAGTTTTGTGTTCGGCAAAGAAACTAATTCGTAATCCGCATTTCAGTTCGGATAAAAGTAAGAGAAACACCAGTAAACAAATTTGAGCGGGAAAATTTAAACTCAAATTTTTTTTTAAATGTTTGATTGAAATTGAAATGACTTTAAATTGTTTTCTTTAATTTAAATTCTTTAAAAGTGAATTTAATAAAGTTTTAAACACTTTTTACCTAAATCGCACTAAAATTTTTTATTATTGATATTTTTTTACTGGGAATAAAAACAAAACATTTTTTTTCTAGAATTTTCATAAAAAGTTTTAAAAACACATAAAAAACTTAGTTAGAGTATCTCATTTTATTTCAAAGTTCTTTATGAGCTATGCAGTAATCGAAATATGGTGAAGGTTGATAAAGGAGTGTTCGTAGAATGGTAAGCTAGTCGAGATAATCTAAATTTTCGGGAATATTGCATTCCTTGTAAATTAACTTTGCGTTATCCATGTTGAGCTTCTTTCTTGTAAATTCGACGGAATTAAAAACATTGTCGGTCCATCGATTTGCAGCATTGGTCAGCGGTTTAATGTTCTTCTTCATCTTTTCCATTTCTAAAGTATCGCTGGATGTTGATGGCTTGTGAGCGTTCAAAATGTCCACGAGTTCTTTCTCCTTTGCTTTCAGTTCCTTTAGCTCCTTTGTCAATTGCTCACGTTTCAAAACTTCAGTCTCATCTACAGGAGTGTCTTTGCTCTCATTTCGGTTCTCCATTTCCTTATCAAGATCTATAAGCTTATCCTTTAACTCGCCATTTGTAGCTTTGAGCTCTTCGAGTTTTGCCTTTTTTGTTTCAGTGTCATCACTTGGCAGTATCCAGTAGTAGTTTACTGTTCCAATTTTGGCAGTTTCAACAATTTTTTCATTGAGCAGTTTTTGGACCATATCTTTCGTATTTTTCTGTGAAATGCCTCCTGCGCGACCAACTGCTTCCACCTCTTTCATCGCGAAAAATTCTCCGTTTTCATTGAATATGTTTAAAATTCCAGCACGAATCTCTTGTGTACCCAACTTTTTAGCCATATTGATAATCTCTTTTCCTTTCAGTGATCCTGCAATGAAACAATTTTTGTTACACCTCGATGAGAAACTGATTTTGGGAAGAAAATTTATTATATCGGATCTAGACGACAAGCACTTGTTTATTGCCGCAGACATTGTGGACGTTCTTCAAGCGAAAATTGATGATTTAATGGACAGAATTAGTGTACCGTTGCACGAAAAAGAAACATAAAAACTTTAGTGATTTATAAAAAAAAGAAGAAGACATTTAGTGATTAAAAATGGCAACGAGAGAATCGGGTAGAATTAGAGATGCTGACCGAAAGCGAGTGTTGGATGATATTACGCGAAAGAGACGAGCTCGAAAGGCTCTCGAGGCACTCGAACAAGACAATTATCATGAAGATCCACACGCAGATTTGGTGATGTCAAAGAAAATTCCGAAATTCGATAACAGTGTGGATGGCACGAGACGTAAAGGAAGAAAATCAAGAGGAGCTGACTATTATCGCGTAAAGTATCGAAAAACCTTTCAGCAATTGCTCGAAGAAGATCGCCAGCTAAATCCAGACGGACCTAATTACGCAACAGCTCAAGCGCCGCCCTCAAACTTTCCCGAACGTCATTTCTGTGCTGTATGTGGATTACCGTCAGACTATACATGCACTTCGTGCGGTGCTCGCTTCTGTTGTCTCAAATGCCAATCGACACATCAAGACACTCGATGCTTAAAATATGTATCTTAATATCTCTTAAATTTTAATGATTTCTTAATAAATATGAATATGCTTATAATTTAATTGGATTTAATTATGCGGACTTTAATTTCACTCACCAATTTAATTGATTAATTAACGTAGAATTTTGCAAAACGCTTTTGTTTGTTTACTTCTTTTGGGGAATATTTTTAAGTTAGGGACTCACTTTTAAAGTGAGGTATTTTCGAACTTTGACAGTCTTAGATTCGATTTATTTATATTTAAAACTCTTAATTCACAAAGTTATACTAATAATTGAACTAACATCACTTAAAACATCTCGATCATTCTATAAAATTAACTGTCAATTTGAATTCTCTCATCCGCTGTTAACTTCACGCGATTGATTTGCCGCCAAAAATTTCATCCTCTAATTTCTCGAAATTTAATCGATCAACAGCTAAATTAAACAACAAATTCCTAATTAAGATCTCATTAGACATCAATTTAAGTTAAATTTACAAGAGTTTACGAATAATTTTTCTCATTTTTTCCGTTACGATAAATATTTGAATTTCGAGGGGAAAACTCATTTTTTTTGGAGTGCAAGCAAAATAAAGCAAATTGTATTTTTATCAACTTTAACAAAAAAATAGGAAAAACTTCTCACGAAACTAAGTACAGACCGCGAACGAAGCATCGACCGCAATGGAATCCAATGGTGAGTGCATGAGATGTGAACTTTTAAGGCTACATTTCGTAAATTGTTGAAAACTTTCCATTTCTCACGCTCGTTCCCGTATGATTTTTCGATATTTTGCAATTTGTTTGATTTTAGGAAAAGTTTTTACGGTCAAGGAAAAGGAAGATGCACTTAATTATTGCTTGCGAACAGTGATTGGCGTCGACAGTATGGACGCTCAAGACGCCTTGTTACGAAACAATTGGGATAAGCTTGCAGCTGTAGAGGATCTCAAGAAGTTACCTCCAAAATCAAATAAAAGGACTCATTATTATTATCAGCGACACAACAGTAGTAGCAGCACAACTCCATCGGCAACAACGACAACCAACAGTGAATACTCGAACGGAAACGCAATTAAAAAGCAGCGAAGAAATAACGACGACATGGATGATTCAGATGACAATGAATACAGCAAGTATCATGTGTTTGACAGCGACTCCGAAAATGACGGCAGCTATGCTCCGGAAATGAACATCCAGCGAAAGGAGGTGTTTGATTTCTTCAATAATGCAACACTTGTCGAGCTGACTTGCGTGCGATCGTGCAGTGCTAAGAAAGCTGATATTTTAATTGAGAATCGACCGTATAGAAATTGGGATGAACTTGTCACGAGGATGCGCGAGAAGCCACTGCAAACGGAACTTCTTAATAATTGTCAAGAGTTTGTCGATAAGAGAAATAATCTCAAGAAGCTGATGAAAAAGTGCAAGGCAATTGTGCTAAAGCTCGAGAATTCCATTAGTCAAGGAGCCGGCATCACTCAACAACCAAATTCGCTGAATGACGAAATGAAACTGGCTGATTATCAAATGGTTGGTCTTAATTGGCTGGCAGTTCTGCATCAAACAGCCACTAATGGAATTTTGGCCGATGAAATGGGATTGGGAAAGACGATTCAGATTATTGCATTTCTTGCGTGGTTGAAAGAGACAAATCAACAACTCAATACACACGTTGTATGCGTACCGTCCTCAACCCTCGACAATTGGGCAAATGAATTTGAAAAGTGGTGTCCATCGCTCAATGTAGGTGTCTTAATTTAAATATATATAATTAATATTTCATTTTATATTACTGATTAGGTCTCGAAATATTATGGCAGTCAAGAAGAGCGACGAATGATGAGAATTAATTGGGCAAAGGTGGAATAACCATTAGTTTGATTTTGAAACATTTTTTATTTTTGTTTTTTCTTAATAGGAAGGTTTCGATGAAACCGACGTAATACTCACAACTTACCATGTAATTGGCTCATCCAATGAAGACAAAAAGATGTTCCGTGTGTCTCAATTTCATTACGTAATTTTTGATGAGGCTCACATGCTCAAAAACATGATGACTCAACGTTATGCAGTTTTATTAAGAATCAACGCAAGTCGTCGAATTTTATTGACAGGCACTCCATTGCAGAATAATTTACTTGAACTTATGTCGCTCCTCTGCTTTGTTATGCCGAAATTATTTGCCAACAAGACCGAGGACATCAAGACACTCTTCTCGAAGAAGGCTCCGAAATTGGAGGATGGATCTGAAAGTACAACTGACTTTGATCAAACACAAATTCAACGAGCGAAAAATATCATGAAGCCTTTTATTCTTAGACGATTGAAGAAGGATGTTTTGAGCTTTTTACCTCAAAAGAGCGAAATTGTGGAGAAAATTAAGCTCACGCCAGATCAAATGCAAAAATACCAGATGGTCGTCGACGAGTATAAGAATATTGATCCTAGCAGTGAGTCTTACATGGGTAGAGGCTCTTCAATCATGATGGACATGCGAAAGCTTGCTAATCATCCACTCCTTATGAGATACTATTTCAGCGATGCTCGTCTTCATGAAATCGCCAAAGTGCTGGCTCGAGATAGAGTCTACAAAAATAACAATGCAAAAGAGATTTTCGAGGACATTGCACCACTTTCCGATCTTAAAATTCACCAGTTGAGCGAAAAATATGCGAGCATCACAAATATGGTTAAAATTCCTGACAATATTGTCGTGAATTCAGGAAAATTCAAGTTCCTCGATGGACTCCTTCCGAAGCTCAAAAAAGATGGACATCGAGTGTTGATTTTCTCGCAATTCGTAATGATGTTGGATGTCATTGAAAAGTATCTTAATATTCGAGGCCATCAATTTGTGCGTTTAGATGGAAGCACCGCAGTCACAGATCGACAGGATTTAATCGAAGAGTATACAGCGAATCCAGAAATTTTCATATTTCTCCTCAGCACAAAAGCCGGCGGTTTAGGAATAAATTTGACGAGTGCTGATCGAGCTATCATTCACGATATCGATTTTAATCCATACAACGATAAACAGGCAGAAGACAGATGTCATCGCATTGGACAAGAGAAAGAGGTTGTCATCTATAAATTAATTGCCGATGGAACAATTGAGGAGGGAATGAATTTCATCGCCAATGAAAAGCTAAAACTTGAAAAGGAGGTGACATCAACTGAAGGCGAAAGTAAGTTTAAAATAATTTATATTTAAAAAAGTAAATTTAACAAAATAATTTTTTTACAGTGGATTCCGCTGAAGAACATAAATGTATGGTTAAACTCATGAAAATGGCTCTCGGATATTCCGAAAAAGCCGCTGAAGCTTTACTTTCACCAACTAAAAATGGCACGACCGAGGAGAGCGTCGAGGAAGAAATTGTTTATGAAAACGAGGAATATTTAATTGAAGAGCTTTTGGATGAGTAGAATATACATTAAATCAATCTATTTAAGAAGCTATTTATGATTCTATATTAAAGTAAGAATTTTTTGATTTTTCCTTTATTCAAAGAATTTCATTCCGATTTTTTTCTTCATTTATTTAATAAACATTTCCTTTAAAAAGTAAACAATAATTGTGTGAAACAAGGCTGGAAAAGATCAAATAAATTTTTAACGATGTTTTTCCTCAAATTTAAAATTTATTGAAAGATTTTTAATCGATTTCTTACAGTTTTTCCTTTCACGTAATTTTTCTTCTATCAGTTTATCACAGTTTATTTTTATCGGCATTTGAATTTAAATTTACAATTTAAGGTTTTAAAATTCCTTGTGTGAAGGTTTTTGATGTATGGTGCAATTTCTTAGAGAAATTTACGTAATCGGGTGGAAATTAATTATTTTATTTTTCTTTAAGCAAGGCCTCTAACTCCACAAAATTGAAGCAATTTCTCTTTCTAATTTTTATTTTTGAAAATTGGCACAATTTGAAAATTCTCATGAGCTTTTAAACTTTATATAGCTTTTACCCTTGCGGCACATTTAAAAGAGTTTACAATGCTATAGAATTTTTTCAAATGTTTCACAAAGATTAGGCTTTAATTTTTAAAATATTTTTAAAGCTTGTTTAAAAAATTCATAGCTCACATTATTTTCGCTATTTTACGCTTAACTCATTTGAAGACTGAGAGCTTTTAAGTCTGAGAGGGAAAAAGCGGCAGTAATTTTTTAGCGTTAAACATTATTTTTCGGTTAAAATGAAAAATCGATATGTGATATTCTACAAACATTTGTTTTTTGAAGTTTGAGTGAAAGAGAAAGATTCAAAGTTGAGCAATTTTTACATTTTATAGCCTAAAGTTTGATTTCTTCTAAAAATATTTTTTCCTACTTTTATCGCAGAAAGAGAGAAAAAGTCGAAATTTAATTTCTAGTATTTTTTTGTTGAAGTCTAATTAAGTGGACCATATGGACGATTTTCACAAAAATAGTTTTCTTTTAAAATGCCTGAATTGGCTTATAAAGTCCAGTATACCCGCATAGTCGAGCTCGTAATGCCGGAATAAGAATTGCACATCCTGATAAATCCTTAAGCAAATCCGAGCATTCACAAATAAGTAAATACATTTTATCGCCACTCTTTGCAACCGCTATGTGAGAAGAGAAAAGAGAAAAAAGTAATAAAATTTTCATCATGCAAACATCTCACATTTGTGTAATGTAATTCTTCTTAAGCCAGCCGATTTCGGAAGGTATCTGTAGAGCATTCGTGCGCCTTTTATGAGAAAGAATTAGATTTGAATAAATTTTAAAGTGTGACCATGTGAAGCTCACCTGTCCAATACAACCAATTTCGTTCGAATCTTTCACCATCATCGCCTTCAAAAACCTAAAAAAAAAGTTAAAAAATTCTTCAATTCCCTGGTGGCACATATTAGAAAAAGTCGAGAAAAATATGCCATGAAAACACCTTTAAATTTCCAAAATAAAATATATAATCTTTAATTTTCGTTAAAAGCTCTTTAGGGAGTAAAAGCTTCAAGACAACTTTTCAAAAAACCTCCCTGAAGATTTATTAAATCGATAATACACGAAAAAGGCTAACCTTGTACACCGAAATAATGAAAGCAGTTGTGGAAGTCGCTCGCCCTTTTACATTCGCTTGCTCAGCAGGTAAAAGCTACAAGAAAATGAAAATCACTCAAGAGAGAATGAAATTAATTAATTTCAACTCACATGAAGTGGCGGTCGGCAGATGCTCGCAACTTCGCTATAGAGATCTAGTGTATGAGCGACTGAGTATCGAGTGCTCTTTGGTTCGAATTTCGAGAGCGAAGCACCACGAACGCCAGAATAAAACGTGGAAGGATCCGTCATGGTCGTGTTAATTGTGTAATATGCGATGAATGGAAATTCTGCCGTTCGTTCCATGTTTGCTAGAAGCATACCGCCAGACGCTGAATTGCCAGCTTGAATCTAAATGGGTGGGCGATGAAATCTATTCAAACGAGCATGCAATCAAATTAACCAAACCTCGTTAAGTAATTCAGATGCAAATGCCCGCTGTTTTATTAGAGGATGTGAGAGTGGCGACTCAAGAATGGGTTCAATTGGTTCTAAGGGTGACATTAAATGGGCCAGTACGAATATCTTCGGGTCGGAAATTTCTAGCACGGATAAAGAGTTCGGCTTGTAGTTTGGATCTTTTGTTTCTGCTGACGCTGGAAGCTGTTGAAAAATTTAGTTAAAATTTATTTATTGAAATGTCTAATTATTACTTACAGGAATGCCTGCTGGTAGAAACCGATCGAGCGAACGAATTGGAATAATAAAGCAGTCATTTTCGAGGGTTGACAGAGAGATTGGTTCACTACGCGAGCTTACGAAGGCACCAGTCCCAGGACTGTTAGGCTGCCCGCTAAAATTTACTGCAATCGAGAGAACAAAAGTGAAGATAAGTTTTGAGCAATTTTATTTCAATCTTAAAAGAATTAACGTCCAAATGTTCTTTAACGTGCCAGCAAATGTGCAACTTTCGTGTTCCGCATCAGCTGCTGACATGCATTATTTTTAAATCGATCCTAAATCTTTTTTTTTCGTATTTATTTGAATTTTCTCTTTCTCGGAAGGGCGAGCACGAAAGAGTTCCGTGACATTGACCCTCCTCCATTTTATACTCTATGAAAAATTCAAACACGTTCACAAATCAAAGCGAAAGCTTCTTTTTTCTCGTACTTGTTGGCACCATTGTGCTTATTTTATTTGGAGCTATTTCACATCACTCTCATGTTGATTTTTCTTCTTGAATTTTTTATGGCCCGCATGAGAATGGCTATGTGCATTAGACGGAAATAGAAGGGTTGAAGAATTTATGTGCACTTAAAAGTGCTGCAGGCAGGCTAATTTCAGGATGTCTCGATGCGCATTTATGGGCACGCCATCCGCTCATTTCGTGACGTTAAATGCTTTCTTGATTGGAATTTCCGTTGAGGAAACCTTTGATTTCCGTGTGATAAGCTCCTCTAATGGCAGGAAAACGGTCGTGAGATCGCGATATGCATGATTTTTCACTTTCGCTTTCATTTCCATTGTCGGACGGTTAATGGAAGAAAAATGGTCAAAATAATATTATTTAAAAATAATTTAATTTCAACCTTTTAAAGAATTTATTAAATTTGAGCTTTTTTGTAAGTTTTGCTCGAAAATTCTTAAAAAATCTCATGAAACATTTATCGAAAGTTTGAGCTTTCTTGATATTTTATTCCAACGCCTTTTGAAAAACTTTGATTCGAAGCTTTTTCAAAGTTCAAAAATCGAGCTTTTCTAAAAATCGTCGAAAGCTTTATTTAATTCTTTAAATTTTATTTTATTTTAAATCTTTATTAACCATTTTTCCACCACAAAATCATCTTTTGATAAAATTAAAGAAAATTCATTCACGCGAAAAAAAAATTACTTAAGACTAACACACACTCGGAACTTATTTAATTGTCTCAACAAACTAAGTTGAGAGTAATAAACATTACTTTTATGGCACGAGCAATAAAAAGCTGTATATTTTTGCATATAATTTACAGCAGCTCGAAATAAAATATACACGCGTTAAAAAGTTGTTGGAGGGATCTCGTGATGTGCTTTAATTGATTTTTATGAGCATCACATGTACATGTGAGGTATTGAGTCAATTTATTGCGGGGAAGGAAGGAAATTTTTTACTGTTGCGGTGAAGAAGAGAGAGAGGTGTCTTTTGTGTTTGTCATTTGAAAACATTGTCGGATCGTTATGGAGTGGGACGTAAAGAATGTATGAGGAAAAAATCGAACATGTTTGACAATAGCATAAAAAAGGAGAGAATGAAATGTTAATGGAGGCAAGTTTGTTAGACAAAAAAAAATAAACTTCACACGAAAAACACATAAAATAAATTAAGTTTTTTCCATTTCTATGCAAAATAATAATTTGGTGACGAAAGCAAACCTTCTGTGCCAGTAGCAACATCAACATTCTGTGCATCGTTAGATCTACTATTTCCATTATCATCAACACTACTCGGACAATTGACAAAAATATCATTACCCATAGACGTTCTCTGTATTAAAGGCTGATAAGTGTAGTGCGTGTCCATAAAATCACTAGTCATGTGCTCGGTTAGGCTTGGAAAAACGGTATGATCAATGCTTGGTGTAATTGGTGATGAGATCGCTGAACATCGAAGTTCTGTAAATGCATATATGAGGTTTTTGCCATATTTTAGTTTTCTGAGGTATGAATTGAGACGGAAAAAAATTGTGAGTGTCATGAGAATGAAATTTTATTGAGCTTCGCAAAGTATCAAAAATTAATTGGAGTGAGTTTGTAAATTTTGGAGCTTAAAAAATTAAATTTGTGCAGTTATGGATTTTCATCAACTCTACGAACTTTTTCCAATCTACAGAAATTCATCCTAAAACAACATTTTGAGGTTAATAAAACAACTTTTTTTTAAAATAAACTAGGAAACATAAAATACAAACTAACTACCGACTGAGATACAAAAATTTCGCTGCTGTCCTCTATTCGATTCATCCTTTTTTCTCGCAATCATATTGTTGGATGACTATGTTGAATCAATACACCGCAATATAGTTGAGAAAATATTGCACAATATGATAATGGCTCAAAATACTGGCAGAGAGAGAGAGAGAATGGCATTATTGAATGATGTCGAGATTCAATTGAACATAAATTTATTATCTTGCTTGACCCCGGTGAGGTTGAATTTATTTGAATTATTGTTCAGCCAATTTTTGAGCAATTTATTTCACGGTCAGAACTTAAATTTGTTGAATATTTCGTGGAATTAGTTTAAATTCCAGGATTTTTAAAAGTTATTTAAAGCCAATAATTTTTAAAATTATTCCTGGAATTTATTAAATTCAAAAAAGGTAACAAACATGATTTAAATCCTATAACTCTTAAATAATGCTCTAAAATTAGAAGAAAGGCAACAAATTAGACGAAACTACAATGAATTTTAAAAAATGCCAAAAATTTAATGTGTTTCCGATAATTCACACAAATTTTTAAAGCCCGAAGGATATCCGAGAAATAATAAGCTCAAGCTGCTCTTGAAAGCTTTGCAATTTTCTATAATTTCGCCTCCAAAAAAAAAATAATTCCATAAAAATTATATTCGCAATTCATCACTCAAACTTCACGAGGTTCAAAACGCCATAAATTTCACAGAAATGCCAAGTAGTAAAATTTTATTTAGTTTGTTTATCGCACAAGAGAGTCAAGGCATTGAAAGCGAAAAAGCTATGTGATGGCTCATTACCTCAACAATGAGTGAGTGAGCGTCAAACAACGTCACAGAAAAAAAGAACACATGAGATTTTTTGGGTTGTATTTCTTTAGATTTATTTAAATTAGGTCAGTCAAACCAAAAAAAATGAAAATGCGATAATTGCTTAATAGACGGCAAAACTCTTTAAATAATTTATGTCAATGTCTCGCCGCCCATTCTCTCTTTTCCTCATCAGATGTCATCAACTCGACGTTAACAGAATTTTTCTGCCATTTATCCTTCGCTCGCGAAATCTATTAGCGAAACATTTTTGAGGGAATCAGAAAATGCAAATTTGAATTTTTCCACTTAATAAATGTCGACTGTATAAAAATATTCACGTGACTATAATTCACTTTTTCTCTCATGCGTCTAATTCAATAAATTCAAAAATTAATTTTCCTCGACTTATTGGTGGAATGAGATTTGACTTTTAGCTTTGGCAGGGAAGCTGAAAATTTTTCATCTTTTTACCACCCAGCGAGAAAAAAATTAATTAAAAATATTACAACTTTTAAATTTTCTATTTTTAAAATTATTCCCACTGGGTCTTCATATCTTCTTTAATAGCCGTAATCCGTCATCAAGTCCCTCATCTCTCATCATCATCCACATATTAAAATTTTAAGATGATTCTCTCGTTTGTGGTCGAAGAAGAAAAAAACTGAAACTTTTTAGCATATTTTTTAATCAAGGAAATCTCTTGTTGTTATTTTCTTTTCTCTCTCTTTTTTTCATGCTACAAAAGAAAATAAAAACCGTGAAAAAAAAATATTAGAAATTATTCTCGTTTATCAATAAGCGAGAAAATATCGGAAAACGTGTCACTTTTTAGAGAAGAAAAAAACTTCTTCAATAGTGTTGATCGATGACAAGCGTTAATCCACTAAACATTGAAATCAAAAATTGTTAAAATGATTTTTTTTCTGCACAGCAATATTTAGACAGCACTGATTTGAGCCTCTGCCAAAAAATAAATTTTTCCACATCACAAAATTTATCATTCTCACTTTTTTTAATGTTCTTGCGGGGAGATTTCTTTATGAAAACTTCAAGAAATAAAATTTATGACAATTATTAATGCAAAGTCATTTCTCACGAAATTTTCTCCTCTTCATTTCACTCGCAACGCAAATTTTGTTGCCCATCAGGGAATTAAAAGAAAAGAGAGAGAATTTCCTTGCAAATTACCCAGTGAGAAAAATTTTTTAAAATTATTTTTGAAGTTATAAAAAGTTCGAGTTTAACTTGGGTGATGCTTTTTTGTTATAAACTGATCAACTCATTAAAATTAACATCCCTCAAAAAAAAGTTAAAATTTTCTCACTGGGTGACTTAGAGATTTATTTTTGCTCAGCGAAGCTTTGATGAAAATTAATCATGAGTGTAAGATAAAAAGTTCATTAAACCTGTCTCATCGTAGGCACTGTTGTTAGATCTTGCATTGAAGAACAGGTGTGTGCGATATTGTGTGCTAAATGACTCCTCATTTGCCGAGAGACTGGCCTGAGTCAGTGATCGCTTTCCACCGCGATTAATTTTATTCATCTTTGTCGACTTTGCTGTCGTTCCGCTGTTACCGCCACCCTCGCGGAAATTCTTCCGGAACATAAGATTCATCGCGAATTTATCTTTTTATTATCTTATTTTTTTTCTTACGACCACACAAAAAAAATGAGGATGATCCTAACGAACCGAAAATCCACTCAACACTGACTTTTGTCTCTGCAAAAGTAATTTTGCGAGAAGAAAATTGTTTTTCGTCTCCCGAGATGATTTTCTTTTTTTGTTAAGCTCACAAACTTTAATTTTTCTCTCTCACGCTCGCAAATTCTAATAATAAACTGACTTGAGGTCTATTTTCGAGATGTTGTTTTATAAAAATCTCATGTGACAAAATTTTTTACACCTCACAATTATTTTCTCTCTCTTTTCCTCATCGCCATTTAGCCGACACAATTGTCTCGAGAAAGACACATGTTGTAAAATTAAAGAGGAATGTTCGATGTAATAAATTAACCGCTAATTTGTTGCCCTAATTTTCTTACTCGGATGACAAACAAACAGGTGGCAGGAGTTTAATTTGCATGGCTTTAAGATTTTAAGTGTGAACACGTGGTTTAAAATTTTATGAAGGTCATTTAAGAAATCAGAGCAGTGAAAGTTGAGGTTTTAGGAGTTTAGAATATCAATTAAATTTTATTAAAAAAATTGAAAAAATAAAAAATTTAACGTATTTTTTATTTTACCTAAAAATCTCGTAGATATTCATTCAATAAAATTCTTATGTTAAAATTTTCTAATTGTCGCACTTACGTTTGCTTAGGGATTACAAATAATCAATTAATTATTCACACAAAATGTCGCAATAAATTATAATTAGTAAAATTCTAAGCGTTCGGTCAATGGAAAAAATTGGCGACTTTTATGCATGCATGTTGGATATGATATTTTATTTTATGAGCATTAACTTCATGCCAAGTGTTCAAAATGTGCAACAATTTATGTTGTAATAATCTTACGGATGTCATTTGTATTAAATGTTTCCCTCGACGATGCATGCAGGGATTTAATGCAATACGAGAACAGCAAAGTTTTCATCGAAGCACTCTCATGAGAAATTTTCCCTCCATGTGACATCGTGTCATTGTTGAGAGTGAGGATTATGACATCGTAAATTTATTCGCATGCACACACAGAATCACCTCATAATGTTGTCGAGGAAAATAAATTAAGAAAGCCCGTAAGAAAACATTTTATGCATCTACCCCAAAAATCATGATCAAAAATAATTTATTGCCATTTGCAAGGTAATTAAGCCTTGTGTGGCATCCTCATAAGAAAATTAATTAAGTACGCTTTGCTGCACGTGATTTCGAAAAATAGTTCAATGTCGGTTTGGAGAGAAGAAGATAAAAATTCAAGACGTGCCTTCACATTCAGCTCGTTTCTGTCAACTGCATTATTCATGGACTTTTCTCTTCAGAGTTGGAAGTTGATTTGCCTTGAATAACTTGAGATTTCATGCAATTGTTCTTTTATGCATTTTTTTGACGTTTCATTAGCATGCAATCGACCGCGTAAAAATACTTTGTAATTCTGAATTTTAGATTAGGGTTGAAAACACTTTCAAGGATCTTCAGAAATTCATCGACACGAATCAAATTTAAGAACAACTAAAAAAAGAGCTTTTTAAAGCTTTAAAGACAGAGCTTTTAATGGAGCTTTTGTGTAATATTTAAGGCTTGTATATTTAATTTTTTTCTAGTGTGAAAAAATTGATTAGAATCAAATCAATTAAAATATTCTAGGAAAAAAAATTAAAAAATAAAAGTTAAAACTTTTTTCGCACTCAAAACTTAATATCAAAAACTCTCCTTGTAGTCTAAGCCAAAAAAGTGAAAGAATCACACAAAAAAATGTTGATGAATTTCTGTATTTACGGCATAGAATATTTCTTTACCTAACGTTATGCTTCGATGAAAAAGCGAATGGATGGCGATAAATAAGCAGACATTATGCAGTGGAGGTAAATTAATGGTAGTTTATTAAACTGAAATATAGTCAAAATACAGCATAACAAAGCACTAGAATGACTCGGCAGTTGTTTAATTTAGAACAATGTAGGTATCATTAAAATGCTGCACTCATAAAGCTCATTTTCATTGATATTTGATGCTCTAAAAATATTGTTTTTGCTGAAAGTGCAAATGACATTTATCATGCAACATTTCGTGTTGAGGCTCGTGTGCCTGGTTAAAAAATTATAAAACCTTTTTTGGGGGTTGTTGAAAAAAATTATTTAAAGTTTTCACTTTTTAAATTTAAATTATTTTTTATCAAGTTTTTGTTAAAGAAAAATTCCTGGATTTCCTGGAACCTTCACCATTCACTTCATAACTCACAAGTTTGTGCTACAACAAGCAATTTGTTTCTACATCTTCCACTTTCATCGCAACACAATGTTAAAGTCTCCCATAGATATCGTAAACATTTTCTTTCATGCATGAAAAATTTTCTCGTTGTTGTCTTTTTTCCTCATCACTGAGTAAGAGGAACGATTGGCGCGAAAAGTGTCGTGCAAAAATCTTTTATTAATAATTTATGATGTTCATCAATTATTCAATTTATTGATTATGAATTTTAACTCGATGATTTATGATTAAATTAAATATACGCGACTCGTCGACGGAGGTCTATAAATTTTACATAAGAGAAAAAGAGTAATCGTAAACCGATTAAATGTCACAAAATAATAAAAGCACGCGAGAATTTCCTTGAAGTGTTTCATAAAAAAAGAGTCAGCAGTGCGGAAACATCTGCATTAAATTCACATATACTCAAAAATATAGAAAGGGCGCATTGATTTTGTTGGAGCGTCGAAAATTAAGACCTACCGTTTGGTGATGGAATGCCCAAGTAATCCGGATCGATTTTTGGACACGGAGAATAGTTGTATGCAAGCTTGCTCTTGCCATTCACGGGCGAAACTTTGTGACCTCTACCTTTGTCGCTCATTTTTTTCTTGCAGTATCACGAGCTATCTACTTTTTTCTCCTATATTCACTGAAATC
The DNA here is from genome assembly GCA_038502055.1 of Tanytarsus gracilentus. Classification (NCBI taxonomy): domain Eukaryota; kingdom Metazoa; phylum Arthropoda; class Insecta; order Diptera; family Chironomidae; genus Tanytarsus; species Tanytarsus gracilentus. The sequence goes on along the minus strand of JAXRKN010000044.1, from coordinate 4,847,578 downwards.
TCTTTAGCATAATATAAAAAAAATTACTTATTCAATGAGCTCGTATTGATTATTTTTAAAAAAGATTAAGCACAACATTTTTCTTCTTTCCTCTAAAACAATTTTTTTCAGATTAGATATCAAAAAATCTTCCTTTTTAATTAAAATCACATCGCATCACAATTAAAGCTCGAAAACATAAAAAATTCCTCGCACATTCGAGCCACACAATTTTTTTTTCTATAAGGGAAAGAATTTTTTCCCCTCACTATACAATTTAAATAAAAAAAATCAAAAACTTTTATTGCGATAGGCGTTTGTAGCGCGAGAAGAGCAGAACAGTAACTGAAAGCATACACCGGAATAAGTGAAAGAAAAATGTACGAGTTGGGTCAACAAAATTAACGTTGATCTCGAGCGTGCGCACGACCGTAAGGGAAAACGAAAACTATCGGAAAATCAGCTGTTTGTACAATTTTCTTTCATCTATTTGTTGATCAATTTTTTCTTCTCGCTTCCTTCCTGATTAAATCGTTGATGAACGCAAATTAGTTAAAGGGTTGATTTACAAATTTTTAACGGCTTTTTTAAAATCTTCTTCTGACGGTAGTTGAAAACATTTAAAAAAAATGTGCATGCTTCCCTTCAATTAATGTGAACCATAATCATCATTATTATTTTGAACATGAAATTATACTTTTTAATTACTTTTTATTGCATGATTTAACTGACACAATAATTAAATTTTAATTTACTGAACTAGATGAAATGACCTAATATCCCTTACGTCCTCTAAATCGTGTTCGGTTGTCGAGCTATAATTAATGTAATGACAGAATGTTAGTAAACCGTAAAAACTTTAATAATAAGAATTTTGAGATAATATCTGGATGTGCCGCAAGGGATTTAAAATACTTACAATTGATCTTTTGCATTCAAAGAAAGTGTTTCTAAAAACTTGACATTCTTGCGGGACCGATCCATCAGTTCTATTAATACAATCGCGAGGAAGTTTCTTTTCCTTAAACATTAAATAAATTTCGTAAGAAGAGCTAAATTTTTCAGACTTTTAAAGAAATTACTTTTTTGCAGCAATCGCTCTCTAGCAAGCACATCTTCAAGTCTGCTCGCACGCCTGCACATGGACTCTTATCCACCAACTGATCATTATCGTATTTCATCATCTTGAAAGGCTGAGATTAATTAAAATTTAATTTCAAAAAAAAATTCTAGAAAATATTTTTGTTTTTTCAAACGGTTGAAACGGTTGTAAACACAATTGCCGTTCACTCGAATTAAACGCATACGAAAATTAAAAAATATTTTACTCAACAGTGATTTGCAAAAGTTTAATTTTAATATTTCTCGCGATGCCTCATTCACACGATCATGGAAATTGCGCACATGAAGCGACGGACATTGACGTTGATCCATTGGAGTTGGGCATTCAGTACTCGCTATACGAGAAAATCGATTTTGAAAATTTGGAAGTTTTAAATTCGAACGAAAGTCCAAAAAATGTTTTCAAATCGTACGAAAATCGCTTAAATTTTGAGGAATATGTCGATTCCGATTGTGATCAAGAACTTCTCTTCAACATACCCTTCACTGGAAATATTAAACTCAAGGCAATCAGAATAATTGGCCCTGATGATGGAAGCCATCCCAAAAAAATGCTGCTCTTTAAGAATAGACCTAAGATGACATTTGATGATGTCACGAAAGCTGATCAAGAGTTTGAGCTTGAGAGGGACTTGACTGGATCTATTGAGTACTCAACGAAAGTCGTTTGCTTCAGTTCCGTTCATCATCTCTCAATTTATTTTCCCACGAATTTTGGCGAAGAAACAAGTCGAATTTATTATATTGGTTTGCGAGGAGAATTTAGTCAGGCACATCATCACGGAGTAACAATATGCAATTATGAATCAGCCGCAAATCCATCGGATCATAAAAACAAGCTTTTCGATACCGCTGGCCATCAAATTCATTAACAATTGAATTTTCCGCTCATTTTAAATTAAGTGAACAATAAATCGATTCAAAGATTTGTCTAGTTTCGATATAAAATCAGTTTTAAATTTATTTTTTTGGTGCAAAAATATAATTTATTGAAACAGCAATTCAGTTGCGTTGTCCATCATGTCTAAATAGTCGTCGGGTGTAGAGTCTGATTTGTGCATTTTACTTAAGAAGAATTTTCCGTGAGAAGACTCTGACGAATACTGACTCGACCAGAAATTGTCGTCTTTCATTAAAGCTTTATATTTGCTGTCGTCGAATTGGCACTCAATATTTTTGGGAAAGTCAATATTTTTTGGTTCCATTGAGAATTTCTCTTGGAAAAAACTATAAACGCCCGCTCTTCTCTTGTGAATATTATTAAACTCCATAAAATCTTCTTTCTTAACAAGATGCTCCAACATGAAAACAAAATGATGATGAAAAGTTTGATAAGACATCAAATCCTCACTCTGTTGTGCGCTAATATCGAGCCAGTCTTGAAGGCATGACAAAGGCGTTTTATTGTAGCCGGAAAATAGCGCTGGGTTGGCTAAAATTCCCCTAGCCGACATGTATCCATCACAATTTGTGGCCGCATGAAATTTTTCCGCGTCACTGAGCCTCATGACATCCCCGTTAAAAATCAGAGGAATTGATAAGGACTTCTTGATGTCGGCCACGGCATTAAAATCAACAGGAAAATCTGAATTCGCTTTCTCTCTGGCTGTTCGTCCATGCACTGTTATAAATGTGACATTTAATGACTCAAGCTGTCGACACAAGTTGATCGTACTCTTAATACTTTTATCGAGGAGTCTAATTTTGAGTGATACTGAAAAGTCATTCGGTGTGTTTCGACGAACTGTTTTCATCATGTCCTCAACTATTTCAATATTTTTAAGTAAATAGCATCCATATCCCTCCTTGATTGCCCACGATTGAGGACAACCGCAATTTAAATCAATACCATCAGTATATTTTTGAACTAATTGAGCTGCATGTAGGAAGTCGGTGTTGTTGTTTGCAGCAACTTGAACTATCTAAAAAATAATTTAGACTTGCAAGTCAAAGCCATAACTCAATTAATCTAACTAACCATTGGTGTGTCCTTAACATTAGTTGAAAATTCAGCGGCTCTCGCGCGATCGCTCCTCAAAAAAGAATTGCTGACGATCATTGGAGTGAAACATAAATCTGCTCCATACTTTCTAGTCAAAAATCTAAATTCCAACTTCGAGTAACGCACCATTGCTAAAAAAATTATAATGAAAATGTGTTCATGTTGACATTATTTTAGCAGAAAATATTAAAAAACACGAAATGTTCATAAATTTACATGATAAATGTACTCACGTGCGACAACTTTTAAGTATTTTCCATTCGGTGGATTTTTAAATAGTTCCTGTATATTTGTTTTCGGCCTTTCCTCGATCATTTTTTTAATGTTTTTCGTAAAAAATGTTTTTGATAAATTCCAATCGGTTATTTTTGCAGGGATTTAAGTCGTATGAGTCATATTTAAATTTCCCGCTCATTTTAGATTGTCATCTCGGCAAAATAAAAATAATGTCAAAATCAATAAAATCGGCGTTTAATTTAAAGCAATTTCTCGTTCGTCAGGATGTTATGAGGCTATTTAGAGACCTATCTAGAACAATCAGTAAAGTACCCGATGTGAATAATCGTAAGGAATTAAAATTATGGCTGCGAGAGGACTTTCAAAGAAATAAATCACTTACTGATGAATTAGCAATTAAAATGGCCATGCAAGTAGGTCTTAGGCAACTGAAAGAGTTAAAGCAATCATTAGAACTTAGTGGCGTTTCTACAAACACTAACAAAAAATCACGATAAATTTATTAAGTTATTTTTATGTAAAAGTCGTCCATAGAATCTTAATTACACTTAATAATAATAAAATTGAACCGGAAAGGTTGACTGACATTGCAATAGCCTCCTTTTGTGCTTTACTAAAATACTTCGATGGTAGACAATCGCTTATAATTGTGTTCATGAGATATTGGCCATCGAGACCATACGACGGAATCAAATTAATTAAAGCAAGACCCGACGAAAATACAATCAGATATTTAAGCATGAGTGAAATAATATCAGCGAACCACGGCTCAAACACTTTTGTCTTTGGTGTGTAATCGGAAACTTCTACGTTATAAATAATGTCCATGGGATGTCCATAATAGACAAAATCTTTACTTCGATTTCTTCTTTTTATGTGAATTATTGTAGTTGAGTTTGGTAAAACTGCCTTTATGCAAGACATGTGCTCCGGACATGTTTTAGTTCCTTTGTGACAATAATTTTTGCTGTGCTCTATGGATTTTCTGATTTCGAGACACACATATTGAGGCAGCCGCTCCTCGTCGAAATTCTCAAAGCAATTAAGCGAGGGATTCGATGGTGGGCAGCAGTTGACGATTCCATCTTTTCTATGTTCAATTTCCTGTATTGATTCGTCATTCTCATGCACAAATTCCTCTTTGACACAGTAGCCGGGAAGATGGGTGAGGGTCTCTTGCAGGCATTGATAAAAATCATTTTCGTTGCTGACTTCACAGCCATTAATTTGGTACAAGGAATCGCCGACATAGAGTCCTTTATCGCCGACAATCGGTGCTTTTGGTTTGATTTTCGTTATGAATACCGCTTCATTTGTTTTGTACATTGGATAGAGGAATATTGGAAGTAAAAGTAAAATTATGTAGCAGAATGCCGCAAGAAGCAAATTATTCCATATGCCGGCCGAAAATATTTTGAGCTTTTTCCATAAACGTGCCGATTGAATTGAGTCAGTGTCAATTTGTGTGTAGGCAATTGGGAGGATAAAGAAGAGATGCATACCAAAACCTGACACTGGAATGTCTTCCAAAACAGCTGCAATTCCATGTCCTGTAATTTAATTAATTTAGTATAAAAGTGTGAAAAATTAGTGAGTGAAAACCTACCAGCCTCATGAACAATCGAGCACACGAGAAGTGCAAAAATGTAATATCCAATCTGATTAAGTGGTAAATTGACACCGGGCAGAAGAATTTCCAAATGCGTAGATTCTTCTCTGCTTGCACTGGATTGTGAAATATTTTCTGAAGATTCGACTGATCCAGTCGTGGTGAAAAGTGAGATCAGCATTAGAGAAATTGCAATTGGAAATAAGATCATAGTGATGTAGAATCCTAATTTGAAGCTCTTTTTATACAGCACCGGCATTTTTGAGCTATATCGATTAATAAATCGATTAAATGCATTCGTGTGAAATTGAAGACGAAAAAATTTCACTGTAATGCCGCTCGTTTGAAGAAACTCGATGTACGGCAGCATCATACAGCTTTTGAAGAAGAAATCGAAGAACATGACAATGCCATAGAGAACCAAAATTAAAATTAAAACTGTCAGATCCATTTCTAGTAATTTTTTTAATATTTTTTGCTAGATTTTTTTTGTTGACAAAACATACCGAGATGACGTAATTATTTTAAATACAAAAATTTAAATAATGCATGCCGGCAAAAAATAAAATTAATTAATCTTTCTTTGTGGTGGTTTTCTTCACTTCTGTTTGATTTTCTCTTCCACTCTTTTTAAAAAGCTTAGCGAGAACGTAAAGAATAATTAGCGATGCTGCAATTAAAATCGGCACTGGATAATCGTTGAAATAAGAAAGTGCAAGTTCTCTAAATCGTGGCATTTCCTTAAGCTTTTCGACGATCGCATCAATTAGACTTTCAAATGGAGACGCTTGAGCTTTAATTGATTCCGCGCCGAAGTTTTGGAAAGTCTTTGTGGCAAATCCATAAAAACTATCAATATCATACTTCATCAAAGTATATCGATAAAATTTGCCCTTACGAATCAGAATAAATGTTGGAACTTTCTCCACTTTAAAGCGCTTTGCAGTTTGAATTCCCTTAGTTCCAGTATTGACTCGCGCCACGTTTGTGTAGCTAAATTTTAGCTTAGCACCGACAGCTTCGAAAATTGCTCCCAATCGAGTACAATCAACGCACGAATTATCGTAGAATAGAATAAACCAATTGCCGGTCGTAGATCCAGTTGACGCTTGCGTTAAATGCTCAAAATTTGAATCATCAAGCTCCTTTACGATTGGATCACGATTTTCATTGAAGAATTCAAAAATTGCCTCAGAATTGTCAGCATCATTTTCGGGATAGATTATTGGCACGCCATTACGAAGATAAACGAGAGCGGGTTCTTTCTTAATTGGATTATACAGTCTCACAAGTTGCGAATCTTCCACCTGAAATTTGATTAATTGTGTCTAGTTGGCAGTATAAACTTTAATTTAATTACCTTAACAATTTTACTGCCGCTGAATGTTCTTTCGAACTCATCTTTAATAGCTATCACACTCTTTTCATATCTGCAGTTTTCAACACATCCTTTTTTAGCTAAAATTAAAATAATTTACATTAAATTAATAAATTTATTTTTTTAAATGCTAAACTCACCAAAAAGAATAAGTAAATCCTTATTTTCCTGAATAATTGAGATCAATGCATCATCACTAACGAGCGAAACGGAATAGACAGCTTGAATCACCACAGAAAGAAAAATTAGTTTTAAAAACATTTTGCGGCGAGTAATCAACAGGTAAGGTTAACCTTAATTCTCATCGAAAGACAATTTCATCGAAAAATCTTTAAATTTCAAAAATCATTTTATAGTTTTTATTGAAAATCTTTTGGATCTTATGAGCTAAATGCAGAGGAGATTTGTGTGCGAGATGATTGCAGTTACCATCTCTTGCCGCCCCCACCACCTCCACGCCCTCCAAAGCTTCCACCGCCACCTCCGCGACCTCCTAAAAAAATAAAATTTAACTACATTTAGAAATCTTTTTTAATTAATTTATTTAAAAGAACTTACTGAATCCGCCTCCGCCTCGACCCCCTCCAAAACCTCCGCCACCTCCACGACCACCTAAAATAATTAAAAGTTTAATTTAATAAATATATTAAAAAAACATCATTTGACTGATAAATTGAAATTTGTCAGACAAATTAACAAAAACTTACCGAATCCACCACGGCTGCCACCACGCCCACCGCCTCGACCACCTTAAATAATTTAAAAAATAATTAAAATTTAACGGAATTCTTAAAAAAAATACTAACCGAATCCACCTCTTGCTGGCGCACCATCAGCACCCTTTTCTCCCTTCTTTTTCTTTCCAACTCCTTTTGGTTTCGGTGGTTGAGGTAAAAAGCGATGTAATGGAAGCAATTTAGCTGGATCAATGAACAATTTTTGCTTTGGAACAAAACTGGAAGCATTCATATTATCGCCGAGCTTAACTGACACTGAATATTCTCTCAATGTTCCGAAAATTTCGTCAATTTTGCCAACTTGTGATTTGTTTTCGAGGAAAATCGGTGCATTGAAATATGGTACATCATCGATCTCTGCTTTGAGAATCAAATCATCCTGACATGTGTAGTCAAAGTAGCCGAAGGGAATGACATGTGAGGGAGGTCCTTGATCGAACTTGCCGCCTCGACCCCCAAAACCTCCGCCTCCTCGGCCGCCTTTTAAATAATTTTTTAAAGAATTTAAATAAATTAAAAAAATAAGTTTCAAAAACAATAATTTTAAGTTTTTCAACTTACCTCCTCCGCCGAATCCTCCTCGACCTCGACCTCCACCCCCACGACCGCCTTAAAATAAAATTAAATTTTTTAATTAACTCAATAAGATCTAACTCGATAAGAACAAAAAAGATCCAGAAGCGAAAGTTCATATTTGAAATATCTTCAAAATTTATCGAGTTAAACTTTATAAAGATGTTCCTTGTGTCATACATCTTTTAAACTCTTTAATTAATTGTTAGTTAAACAGAATTAACGTTTATATTACCTCCAAATCCGCGACCACCTAAAAAATTTGAAAAAAAATAAATTTTTCAAATATTTTTTAATTATTTCATTCTTACCTCCACGGCCACCACCTCCTCTACCTCCAAAGCTCATAATTTTCAATTAAAATTACTGAATTCTCCTTAATTAACGATGAAAATTAACAAAATTCACTTTTGTTTACAACTGCACGTGTTGCCGGAGAATTTTTTAAAGCAAAACAAACTTTGCTAAATTTAGCACTGAATTTTGAAATTTGAGAAAACGTTAAAAACAAAATGTGATTTTATTTAAAATAATCTAAATTTCTAATTAATTTTAATCGCACCCTCAATTTATGCGAATAATGAACAGAAAGATTAAGACTTTCATTCATTAAGTTAGGAATAATTGAAATTTAAAGTTAAATTGAAAGACAGTAAAACTTCGACACGCGCACACACAACAACAATTACCATTTTTTTCTGTTCTCAAACAATTCCGGAAAAAATTCAAAAAAACTTACAAATATGCAAAATTAGTCGCTAAATTAGCTTCAACTCGCTCGATAAGGAAACAATAAACGCAACAGTCATGGTCGAAAAGGATAAAAACGAGGAAATAAAGGCGGACGACGATGGAAATGAGGAGGTGAGAAGTGAGAAAAGTTTTCGCGGAAAACTAACTGAAAATGAAACTTTCTCTCAGGAAAACTGCTCTAAAACTGCAAATTCAACTGGATTTGGCAAGACAGTAACACTTCCGATGCTCCTCAAGTCGGGAATTTTAGTTCCAGGCGAAAACACAATGTCGATTGAATACATGGTAAATTTGAGTTCAATTAAAATTATAAGTTTTAACTAAAGTAATTGATGAATTTTAGGGTCAAAAGTTTATGGGTGATCTGCTGGAAGATGGAAAAATTAAATCCCATGAAACGGAAACGGTTTTTTGTTCGCCAAGCTCATGGGCTATTAATTGCAAGAAAATCATCAATCCAGATTTGAGAAAGAATCCAGGCTGGGGCTCTGTCAAGTACAAGGGCAAAAAACTGGACATCTACAAAGCGATTTATTACAAAAAGTGCCAACAACAACAACAGCTAAGAGATCAGCAACAGCAAGAACAACCGAGTGAAGATGATGAGAAGGAAGAAAAGGAAGCAACTACGAAGCCTATTGAACTTCCAGTGCGATCGAATAAATGTGTTATGCAGCATAGTGCGATTTGCAATCGAACAGTATTACAGGATATTAATACGCTAGTTGAGGCAGTGCCTTTCTCTAGCATCGGACGGATTCAGCCGTTCCATGTCAACATCACATCGTCGGTGACTTTATTAATTGATTTTCACTGTCACCTAACGACAAACGAAGTTTGTGGATATCTGGGAGGAATTTGGGATTTTAATTCACACAATCTAATCATCACCGATGCATTTCCAATGCTAAACTCTCGATTCGATCGTGACAAATCGGCAGAGTGTGAATATGAGATACAGAAAGCAATGGTGCAGAAGGACATTCAATTAGTTGGATGGTATCATTCACATCCACGATTTCAAGCACAGCCAACAATGCGGGATTGTGATAAGCAGCTCGACTATCAAATTAAACTGAGAGGTTCTTCTGATGCAACATACACGCCATGCGTCGGTTTCATTTTTTCCTCGTATGATGATGAGAATGTTGAGAATGAATCGAAAATTATGCCATTTTGGGTTCTGCCGCCTCCCGAAAATCGTCCAAATGAACTTGCGAGACCCCTCTTGCTCAACTATAATACTCAACACGATGAAAAATTGCCCGATGAGGTCAAGGATCAGATGACAGCGTGTGTCAATTACTATAAACAGTTTCAGTATGAATTAGTTGATTTCTCCGAGATGAAACTTAAAAATGAATCGCTGGTGATTGAAAAGATGAAAAATTCACTTTTCCTTAAATTTCCTCTCGAGGATCAAACGAGTGGAGAATTATGGAATTGGATACTGGAACTGCTCGAGTTAAACAGGGAAGATCCGATTGTAATTCCGAAGAAAATTTTGGATCAACAGCGGAGACATGAGGAAGAGAAGCGTGCGAGAGAGAAAATGGAAGCTCGAGAGAAGGTTTTAAAGGAACAAGAACATCTCGAGAGAGAACGAAAATTAAAAGAGGAACATGAGCGTGAACAAGAGGCCGCAAAACAAGCCCTAAATGCCATTTCGTGCTTACAACAGCAATTAAATCAACCGTCTGGTCTAAACATGACACCATCGCCTATCGCTGCATTGCTTGCAACAAATAATGTCGGTAATAAGCAGCAGAGTTCATCGTCTACAAACGCATCGTCATCGCCTCGAGATAGTCCAGCGACAATTCCCTCAAATGCACCAAGTCCCGCCAAATTTGAAGTTCCCGTGCGTGCAAGCCCTTCGCCAGCTAAATCAGACACCTCATCGATAAGAGGAGCTCGCAATTCACCCGCACCAAGTCCCGCAAAGTTACCGGAACGATCTTCGCGCACCAGCAGCACTGGAAGCTCAAAATACGATCTCGGCTATAGCTCTAATAATCTCAGTGACCTCTATGCTGCTACTCTCTCATCATTTGCCAAGAGTCTTCCACCTGGCATGTTACCCAACGATTATGCTGCTCTTTTACAAAACTCAAAGCTCTTTCCCGATTTTGGTATGTCGGCACTCGGATCTCTTCAAGCGTCTGCCGCTGCCCTCTCTGGAAATAATTTTTCATCGCCCACTCATCAACAGCAGCAGCAGCAGCAATCCACATCAACGACAAAGAAAAGCTCCTCATATAATTCCGCAAAAAGCTCTTCAAACACTTCAGCACAGTCGTCCTCGTCTCAAAATGCATCGAAAAATACAAATTCATGGCTCTCGCAAATTCCAAACATGAAAGAGTTCATGAATCAGCTTGAAAAGGGCGACTTGAGTGTCCTTATGCAATCTCCATACAACATTCCAACATGCAAACCGACAACAAAAGAGAAATCATCGACACAGTCGTCGAGTGCTCGAACAGATTACAATTATCAGGACAATCGAGAGTCGGTTGGTACAAAGAGGAAAGGTCGACCGCCAAATACATCTCCATACGACTATGATCATTATAAATCGGATGTTGGTAAGATTTCTGATCTCATGAAGTCACCAGAGTACACGCAAATGTTGATGAATCAAGCGAATGTATTTCGTGGTCTCGGCTCCGAAATTACGGTAACGCGAAAACCATCGACAAGCTCAACTGCGAGCACCTCATCGAGTGGCTCTAATAAAAAATCATCTAACAATCAAGCAACGAGCCAAAGCTCAGCGGCAAATAATCCGTCACTTCTCAACAAGCTCCCAATCATGGATCTTAACTACTTGGCTGAAATCTCAAAATCAATTCCTGAACTTAACGCTCTACTCAACAGTAACAAACCCGAAGACATTAATGCACTTTTGCAGATGCAAATGATGGCCAAAAACATGGACTATGCATCGGCTTTCTTTGGAGCGGGAAGTGGCGCGAGTCCAAGTAATTCTAACAATTCAAATAGTAAAGCAAGCTCCACAAAAGCCATGCAAGATCTCGCCGCAAGTTCAAACATTCTCTCGCAATACATGTCGGGTGCGTCAAATCTCTTCAATCCCATGTACTCGATGTCGGGCGGAACAGTTGTTGATAAATCTGCAAAGGAATTAAATACTTCGGGTAACAATAGAAAGCGAGAGAATCGAGCGAGTAGCGGCTCATCTTCGAGCAGACAAGCGAATCTCAATGTTGCGCCAAATGCTGCCGATATGCTTAATAGCTTATTTGCGAGTGCCACAAAATCACCCTCATCACAGGCGTCACATTTAATGCCTGAATTAAGTTCATACTTTTCGTCGCCAACAACAAATCTATCGTCGTCTAAATCGAGCAATGCGTCGGGCGGTGGTCTAATGTCAAACTCAATGGACTATTCGTCACTTTTCTCTCAAATGACGCCCTCAAAATTGCAGGAGATGACAACGCTCTTCTCCAAATATCCCGGCATACCCGATCCCCTCGCTAAAAGTACCTTGGCAGCCAACAACGCTTACTTATCGCCATCACTCATGAAGCTTCAACAAGAAGCGCTCAATACTCAACTCATGAAACCGCCAAAATCATCATCGAGTTCATCGTCAAGTAAAATAGAAACACCGCCTCTCGTCGGTGGCATGACCTCACCGTTAAACTCATCATCCGATAAACGCTCGACACCCACAAAGTCCTTACGCGATAGTCCCGCAGCAATGACACCGAAGTACAATTTTTCTGCTGCCGATTTGGCGATTTCAAGTCATGTAGAGCGAAAATCAGCGACGCCAACATCGCCAAACGAAATGAAGGAGAGAAATGTTCCTCCCAAGAAACGCATGGAATTCTCATCGATTGCCGAGCTCGTTGCACCATCGCCCACCAAGCGGCAGAAATATTCAGAGGACGAGAGTGAAGAGGCAGGCGGTGCACTAGATTTATCTAAGAATTAAAGTATTTCTCATAATGTCTATCGATACTCTCATTAATTAATAGCAGATATGATATTTTTTGAGGGAAAATCCAAAATATTTACCGTAATTCTTAAATTAATTTTTAGATTAATTGAATTTTGAAAATTTTAAGCATCGAGCTAAAATTAATGTGAGCTTTTTCGGTTTAAAAAAATTAGAATGAACTTTTAGATGGATTAGAAATTTCACAAACAAAATTTGCTAATTTATTAATACACAAAAAATATATCACATTCACTAATAATTGCATTTAAGTTAACGCGAGAAAGCTTTTAAACAATTTAATTTCCTCGGAACTTTAAGGACTAATTAATTAGGAGAACGAGAGATTTTAGTAACTGATAGCTAATGAGTATTTGTGAGAGCTGTTTAAATGTCAACTCCTTAAAAAAAAGTATTCAATGGATAATTTAATAAATTTTAAGTAAAACTAAACTTTTTTGATTTACTTTTAGTGGAATTCAGATGAGATAAACTTTTTTATTTTTCGCAAAGCTTTTTGAGATACAATAAATGAAGTTCTTACATGTTCTTCAGCTCCTCCGTAATCGGGTTGTCGCACATAATTCTGCATTAAAAAAAGAAGAGTAAATTAGCACAAGACTCGCTAGACTAGTGTAAAAGATATCGATAAAAAGATTAAATTTCTTATCTTTATTAGTTAACCGAGAAAATTCTATTCTAAGCAAGAAAATAATAATACTTTATGACTATAGTGCATGCATAGATAAAAAAAAATCTTACAAATCTGGATTCTCCTCCTCCAACTTAGTCTTACTGTGACTTCTTTCCTCATCTTTCCATTCACCGAATGCATTCTTCGAGAAATCAGAATTAAACAATTCTCGGTCTTTAGCGCCATCAACTGCAGCGAATTTAGCAAACATATTCTTATAGCGCTTCTTCTCTTCATCCCGATACAACTTGAGTTTTTGCTTGCACAGCGTGATTTGATTGAGACATGCCTTGTTATCTGGCTCAATTTCGCGGCATTTTTCAAAATCATCGAGAGCCTTGTCTGTTTCACCTAGTGAAAAGTTCGCTTGACCACGACGATAGTATGCTTTGACATTATTGGGATCTGCCTTTAGAACCTCTTCGCAGCTATGTCGGACTTCATCGAAATCATTCAACTTTTGATAGCAAAGAGCTTTGTTGAGATGCATGGCAATGAGAGTTACTTTAGCTTCGCCTTCAACGTTCATGTCTGAATACAAAAATATTTTCTAAGCATGGGGAGAATAAGATAAAATTAAAACTGTTTCACTAACCGCAATTTGATAAGAAATTTGAGCATTTCTCGTAGAACTTGAGAGCCATTTTAAACTTGTCCTGCTTAAAGTAACTCGTTCCCTTGTCTTTGAGCATTTTTGCATGTGCAAGACTCTCATTCGCATCTAGCTTCCAGGCTTCAACATCCTTCTCAAATTCATTAAGCGTAACGAGATACTCAACAGTTGCATTAGGAGGAATTTGGAATTGTTCATGGCCATTTGAACCGAAGGCATATTTTGGATTGATAATAAGTCTTGATATTTCTTCGACGCTCATTTTCTCGAGTGCAATCTCAATGCCGCTGCAAACATTGTAATCTTCGCCTTCGCCAATATTAAATTCAACGTCGCGATCATCAAAGAGACGATTTTCATAGAATCCAGTGATGTGACATTTCACGAAAGAGCCATCATTCGGTGTCTTTTTCTTGTCGCTCTTTCTGACAATAAACTTCTCAATTCCTCCATCGTCACCCAAGAGTTGCCCACGCCATCCTAAAAGCTCCAGTTCAAATTTTAGAGTCGAGTTTCCAGGTATGTTTGGAGGACTTCCCGTAGCTCCGTAGGCATAGTTAGGTGCACATGTTAATACGCATTTCTCATTTTTCTTCATGGAAGCAACACCAATATCCCAGCTACGTATAACTTGACCCTTCCCTAATTGAAATTCAAAGGGTTCATTTCGATCCACAGAACTGTCGAACTTGGTGCCGTCTAATAATGTTCCAGTATAGTGACAAATGACCGTACAACCTTCTGAAGGCGTCTCAACCCCTTCACCTTCCTGTCAAATTAAGTTATGTATGGAAATTATGTAAATTTTTAACTTTGCCGCAAAGTGAGGTTTAATTTTTTTTATTTCTCAACTTACACGAAGGATTTCCTTCAGAACTCCGCCATCATTCGTTAAATCAATTGCTTCTGTCATCTTGTTAATTCACTGTTTTATTGTTAGATGCGTATTTACTCGAAATTATTACGAAAATTCTAGAAGTTTGCAATTTTTTTTTCAAATAAAATATATCGAAGGGTTGCTAACTAAAATTGAAAATGATCAAGATTAAAAGTTTGAATTTAACGGTTTTTATGTTTGATCTTCAATATATTTAAAAAAAAAAATTTAAACGACTTTTTTTGACAAATCTTAATAAGTTTAATTAAATGATTTAAAAAAATAATTTTAAAATAAATTTGTCAATTCAAAGAGGAATTTCACAGACACACTCTATTGAAATCTCAATTGCACTTTTAAGTTCCCTAAATTTTATTCATCGCAACTTCAATAGTCATTGATCAAGTCCTACAAAATTTCTTCGAAAATTGTCTAGAGAGAAGCTTTTTATCACTTACCACACAGAACTGAAAATCACGTGGATTTGAACATGATGTGCCATGCGCTGTGAGAAGCTTACGATGCAATTCTCTCTCGTACAACTAGCAACGGTTGAAAATTCCCATTTATCACTTTCACTGTTCGCTGCTGGCGTTAACAGTTAAATTTCTTGAGTTTTTATGTTTTAGAATAAAATAATTTTTAATGTGTTTTAATTGCTTTTTAAAAGAACTTTATGAAATGACTTCTTAATTAGGCTAAATTGATTAAAATTAAAATTTTCTTAATTGGGTTTTGACCCGTCACTAAAAAAAATAGAAAATAAATTTACAAAAACCTCAAAGTTTAGTCGTTAAAATGTTTTCACTGAATTTTACTGTTTACCATAAATTTAATTATATAAATCAAGTCTTTGTGAAACAGTACAACATGCATGCCCATAATTATTTCCCTTTGGCAACTCTTTCGATAAACTTTAAAGCAATATAAAGCTCTTTTTTTCCTCACTTGCCCCTGCCAAAGAGCATTAAATACAAATTGCCATTGAAATTTCAGGAAAGCGTTCACATAGCAGTGCGAGAGGCATTATATTCGACTTTTTTTTTCAGGAATGTCATGAAAAAAAGGGAAAAATACATAAAGAGAGAAAATTATTTTGCGAAAACTATACGATTATATATTTTGACGGAAGGTTTGCCCGTGGGATAGAGTGAGGGGGGTCAGAAAGTGCAGGCACATAAGCGAAGCAGCATGCACATAAGGGAAAAAAGAAGTTTTCTCTCTCTTTTACCACTCGATGAACTCTCTCGTCGGGTTTTCCGCTCAATGTTATGCAGCACACGAAGAAAATTCTTCGGGAGAGAAAAAGCACTGCAAGCACACGCTTTTCCATCAGTCTGATTTTGTTTCTCATCGAAGGATGTTTTATTCACGAACTGTTAATTCTTGTTATAAAAGTTATATAAAGCAATTTTTCTCTCATCATAAAAATAAAAATAATTAAAATTTTATCAAAAAAAAAATAAAAAATATTTCAAATCAATAAAATTTTTATGGAAGTGAAAAAAAAGTTATTTTAATTAATTTCATTGTGAAAAGTGTGGATTTTTTGCTCGTTTTGCAATCGAGTGAAAACTAAATAACACTTTATAAGATTTATATTTGTACTTCTTCTCTATCATCGTGTACCTTTTGAATAATTAGAGAAAAAGGCAGAGAGAAATTTTTCCTTAAAAAAGAAGATAAAAATTTTGTGATTTTGCATTGTGGAAAAATATTTTGTGCACAAATAAAAGAATTTTCATCTACTTAACATAGAATAATTATAAAGTTCGTCCATGGATATTTTAAGGGTTGTTTATCGTGTTACAAAAATATTTATAATAAAATATTCCTACAAATGGATTAAAATGTTCACAAATAATTAAAATACACACAATATAAGATTTAATAAAATGTTGAATCTAAGCTCAATGGAAATTGATGGAGAGGAGGGTGGAAGTGATGGATACTCGACGGCTTTTAATACGGAACGCAATGCCTTCGCCATCGACGATTATACCACCGCAAAGGACTACGCTTATGCAATTTCAAGGATTAATGATTCCGAAAGTGTAAGAAAATTTTCAATAAAATATTTTTGCTATTGAAAATTAAATTTTTGAGATTTTAATTTTGCTTAAAATTTTTAATTTTTTCTATGTGAACTTTTAGATGTTAAAAATTGTTTAAAAAATTTGCACTAAAATTTAAATTAAAAAGAAAAGATTTTTAAAATTTTAATTTTTTCTGAATTTATAAAATTCATTGAATTAAATTTTGGATTTTCCAAGAAATTTTATTCTCAATAAATTATTTTAGAAGTCTAAAATAATTTTTTTTAAATTTATTCAATAGTTTTCCGACGAGGATTCTCTCTATTTGAACATCACCTATTATCAGTTTCGACATTCAAACATTGCCACTGGAATCTACATTTTTGCATACGTGTTGGTATTTATGGTCGGGTTAATAGGAAATCTGTTAGTGATTCAAGTGATTTTTCGCGTTCCTCGAATGCGAACCGTTACAAATTTATTTATCGCCAATCTGGCTTTTGCTGACTTGCTTGTCATCTGCTTCTGTATGCCCGCAACATTGATGAGCAACTTGTTTGTGCGTAAGTATCCGAAATCAAATATTTTATGTTCGAGCTATCCTCGAGATCATCAAACTTATGATGTGAATTTTTGTCTTCTTCTTTTAACGAAACGTGATGCGAATTTTTCTTGCCAAAAAAAAGAGAAAGAAATAAAATTGACAAATCGATTTGAGGAAGAATAAAAAATCTCGATCAATAATCGTATGCTAATGAATTTATGAAAATCGCTGAAAAAATATTCCAAATATACTCAATTTTGAAATATAATTTTGTGTGTAAGCGTGCAGCGACGCTCTAAGTAATTGATGTGCGAATTTATTCGCGACGAGAACACGAGCAAGCCGATCATAAATTAATTATGATTTGTGCTCGAGCATTGTTGAAAAATATTTTTTATTCGCCGCTTTAGAGATGCATTTTAAAAAAAAGGCATGCGACAATATGAAAAATGGTGGATCGACATCATCGTATGAAAAAAGGCCTCGTTTTAATCCCGAAATGCCTTTTTTTTCTCTCTTTACTATTAAAACGCATTTAAGAGGCGATGCCGAAAAAAATGAATCTCGCTTTTACCATAAATTTACATTCGAGTTATGAAAATCCTTTCGAGCGTTCAATGTCGTAAATTTTCATTCGTGGCCATAACAATTAAGTATGGTAAACTTCAAAATTTGGATGTGAAAAAAAGTTAATTTTTTTTCGATTTTGCATTGGAATGAAATTAAAAATCTGCAAATTAATAACAATGGACATGAGAGGGCCTTAAGGGAGAAAAAAAAAATTTTCATTGCAAACATCGTCGTAAGCTTTTTCATGCATCAGCTGCAGTGCGATCAATTAAAACTTTTTAATATTTTTTTTGAAATAACATGAATTTTTTAAACTTTGCAAAGCTTTGATGGATTTTAAATTTTCTCTTTGGTAATTTTAATGCAAGAATGCATTCGAATGTTTTTTGAATTAAATTCCTGATGAATTTTATTTCTGAAATAAAACACTTGAAAATTGTTGCAAAAATAATATTTTGTTATGTTAACAGAATGTTGAAAAGGAAAATGTTTAAGAAATATTTTATTTAGAAAGTTTTAAATTAATGTCAAATTTTACCTACTAATAAAAATAAATTCAAATTTTTTCCTGCAAACAAAGTCAATAATTTGATTTCTCGACTCATCACCTAATTTCTGACAGGAAATTAATTTCAAACAACTTTCTGATAGTTTTTTCATCCTCTTATGCCAATGTCATGCACCAAATCGAAGAGAGATTACCGTGATTCGATTTTAAAAGCAAATTTCCTTTTTTTCTTAGAGAAAATTTTTTTATGGAAACGGCAAATGTGAAAAGCTGCAATTTCAATTGATTTTTCTTCAAATCTCAGCGTCGAAGAGAGAAGAAATCACGACAAATTTTACGACATTTTTCGTCTAGCATTCGAGCAGACAGACAGTCCGCCACCTTCAACGCTGTTTTTTAGTAAATTAATGAAATAAAAAATTAATAATTTTTAATTGATTTAAAATTTTACAAAAAATGCAATGAGTTAATATATTGTATGGAAATATTCGATTTTTTCTAACAACTTAGATGCAAATGCACGTTTAAAAAAGTGTTTATTTTCCGCCATTGCATCAATTGTTTTAATCATTCGCATGGCTGCTCGCTATCCAACTGCACGAACCCTAAGTTGAATAGATTAAAAATTTACATTTCATTTAAATATGAAAAAATCACAAGTGAAATTTAAACGAGTCAAATTTAAATGTTTTTCTCTAATTTTAAAGTGAGATTTTTCAACAATGCGTTAAATTAATCTAATGCAAAAAAACTCTTTAACTTTTAAAAGCTGCACAAGAGGTTTTATTAACATCATTAATAAAAATATTTTTCCATGTCATTAAAACTAGAAATCCCAAAATGACATTTGGCATTTCATCTCAAACATTGCATATAAAAAATCAGCCTAAAGTCATTTGCAGTAATTATTTTGTAAAGATCAAGGCCAGGACTCATGTGCACATGTAAATTAACGGGAAGTGATTAAAAATATCCACAGTCATTTTCTCGTACGACACTTCGAGATAATTATGATTTCATAATGAGACTTTGCATTGATAACGAAGAGAAAATGTTCATGCAAGTCTAGCCTTCGAAAATGCACTTTTTACTCCCTTCTCGTGCCAGTCGAAACTTTTTTTTCGAGCTTTTACAAGTGAATATAAAAAAATAATGTGGAAAACATTGTAAGCACTCCGCTTTTTCCTCGCTCTCTCTCTCTCACATTGAAACTAGGTCATGCGGTCAACAAACTACCCTACCTGGTCAGGGTTGGAGTGCATTGCAATTGAAGAAGACTTTGAGCTTTTTTTATTCACTCCTCCATGGTAAAAGTTTTCGATCCACACAAGGAAAAACGGAAGTGAGCGCGGGTCGAGAAAGTAAACTTTTTTTGTTCTCTCGCGCTCAAAATCGAGGGTGAAAGCGACTTTAAACTCTTTTATAATCCGCTCCTGACTTTCAATATCATTTATGCGGATTTTTGCTATTCCATTTCGGACTCAAAGTCCAATAATTTAAGGTATAATAGTGGCTAAAGCTCACTCCATTGGTGAGAGAGTGAGACCGGCATGATGAAACAATATCGACGGAGTGTGAGGCATTGCACAAGGATGTGAGAGAGACGGGAATCGAGAGAAAATATAGGAAAGCGAATGACCTAAATTTGTGAAAATGTGAAATGTTATGTAGTCTGGAATTATTGTGTGTATCTCACGCTGCTATCTTTTCACTCAACTCCACCTTTATCATTTCTTCCCATAAACATCGAGCTACACATTCAATTATCTCATACTCGCATGCTATTTTCTGCGGGATTTCTTTCTCTCTTTTTTCTGTAACGACGTTAAATGATTAGGTTGAGCTGTCGGAAAATCGTTATGTGTTTTTTTTCGAGGAAGTTTAGGGAAGAATTCTTGATTGCGAGATTTACTGTCTTAGAAATTCATGTGAGGAATTTTTACAGCACATAAAGAGAAATAAATTTGAAAAGTTTTATGTTGTGGAAGGAGTTGAATGTAAATATGATGATTAAAAGTTAAATTATTTATGAAAAAAAAAGTACTGAGACTCTGAAAGATTTTAATTTAAATTAATGCTTAAATTTTTATTAAGGAATTTAAAAATTTATCAAGAGTTTTCCACCCTTTGTAAGAATCATAACTCTTTCAATAATAATTCAACATAAGCACGTCCCGCTAAACGCTAATCTTCATTTTCAAAATCCATAAAAATGAATCTCTAACATATAAGCGAGACAAAGATTATTTCTAATATAGATTTCGCCTCTCATGGACGTTGATATTTGGGACAATGTCAACTGTTGTATATCGAGATGGTTTCGTTCCTTTATTGCCTCCCAACATATTCTTTTCTCTTCATCCTCTTTTACGATTTTGCTAAATGTGCAATTTCTCACTCGAATTGAGTTTGATTATCAGCAGCAAGCAGTCATTGATTCAAACGACAGTGCCGAGTGAGAGGATTTCAAAATGACAAATAAATTGTCTCCTCTGCACATGGCAGAAAACTCTTATTTCTTCTGCTTTTCACAATATGTGAAATTGACTTCGTGCATTATTATTAACAAAGTTGTCATGTGGTCATTTTTCAATATTATAGAAGCAAATTTAGAACAAAAGTTTAATATTTTCTTTCGTAACATTTGATAAGTGCTTCATTAGCTGAGTAAACAGTTTGAGTTACGAGTTTATTTTCGTGTGTTTATGCTTCTGTTGATATTATTTTTTCTACGCTTTCATTCTAATCACATGCGAGCACTATTGTGGAAGAAAATTATATGAAAATGATTAAGGCATTGAATTTCAAGGGTTGAAAATTTGAGGATTTTTTAAATCCAATAAAATATTTTTTTAATTGTCATTTAAGAGCTTAAAATTTATTCCTTAAAAATAAATTCTCAGTTAATAAAATAAAAAATGGTTTAAAAATTTTATAAATTCTCAAAAAAAAAATAATTAAATTTTTTCTTTGAAATTGAACCCAAGATATCTTTGAATTTTTTTGCTAGTAAAAAATACGTGTTTTAGGGTGTTTTTGAACCAGTGTGGCAAAATAAAAGTAACGGAAACAATTTTTAAAATTTACGAAATTGTGAACTGACAAAAGTTCTCAAAGCTTTTTTTATTTTGTAAAAATTTTTTTAGATTTTTCTTCACATTTTCTCGATGATACAAATTGCCATCCACTCGAAAAAAATAAAGATTTATGACACTACGAAAAAAAAGTGTGTCACAACTAAAATAAGCTGACAAAAAACTTTGCAAATTAATCGAGTATTGACGCGATGAAAAAAAAGGGAAGTTGGTAAGAAAACAAATTGTTTATGGAAGTCGAGTAAATCGGCAAAATCCGACGAGGTGAATGAATGCGATGAGTAATCGCAGTTACAGAAGAATTTGGTGAAAAGCTTTCAAAAAACTTAATTAAAAAGACATTCAAAATTTAATTGAGAGTTTAATGACCCAAAAACGAGAATTGAACGTTAAATTATAAAAAAAATCCAGGAATTTTTAATGACTCTTTAAAAGCTCTAAAACTTTCTCAATAAAACCAATTTTCTCTCGAAGATTTTTATCTGCACTTTCATCTAAGATTAATTAATTTTTCCTCGACCTCATCGAATGACTCGCGTTTTACGTGCAGACATAAATTAGTAAAAGTCCAGATGTTGATTGAAATCGATTCAATTCCCATTTTTATGGCATCGCACTCTCTCACTCAATATTTCACCTCATAAATTTATTTGTTCCCTGCGACAAATATTGCCAGCAAGGCATCACATGAAGATTTATTACCGTTTGATTGGCTTTTAAATTGATCTCGTGCTGAGTGTACATTGTGCATTGACTGAGAGAGTGAGAGTATAAAAAAGGACTCTCCGTCGCGCTATCGAGAGAGAATGAAGTGCACGAGGATGAGAGGAAAATTTATTAAGTGTTTGCAATGTGGCCGAGGGTGTTTGACCTGTTTATGATGAAAACCTCTCTTTTTTGTGCTGTTCAATTTTTCATTTATTTCTTTCCGCCTTCACCTCCTTCCTTGTAGTGCCATAAATTTTCCCTCAGCCTTCGTCGCTGTCTCTTTTCTCATGCACGATAAAAAGGTGGAAATCTCATAATTTGTTGCCCTCAACTCAACTCTTTTATCCGGACTGTTCAATCGTAAAAGAAGCGCATTTAAGTGGAACACGCTTATTGATTTTCATTCTCTATATATCGTCGTGTGCCGCCTTACTTTTATAGGGGAAAAAAGAGATGTGATTGATGATGATATGGGCATGGTTGACTGACATAAATTTTATGATGGCCTTTTAAGAGACATGAAAAAAATCTTTTGTAATTTTAATAATTTTATTTAAATTTAATCGAAAGCTTTGACTACATTTAAATCTCAATTAAAAAGCTCTAAAAAAATTGCATCAAAGCTCTTCAACATTTTATCGAATATCCATCGAAAATTGTGAAACTCGTCGTTGCCATGAGACACGGAAACATAGCATGTGAAAATATGATTACAAATTGCACTGGAAAAGTTCACATTTACTTCCACTTTTGTGTGTCATGGTCGTTCAAATGCTTCACTTTGCATTCGTTTCCGTTTTAAACTCGCGTTCGTGCACTCATCGTAATTTTTTTCTCGCCTATGAAAATAAATGCAAAGTGGGTTTAATTAAGGTTAAAATATCAGCAAATAATTTATTTTCCATATTGGTTTAGAAAAGCTTCAATTGTAAAAGTTTATTAGCGATGATCTGATAAGAAGAAATTTGCAAATTGCAATTAAAGAAAAACAATGATGAAAGTCCATTAAACACTTGTGCAATTACATAAAAAAGCTTCAAGTTTATAATGTTAAAATATAAAATTCCGATTATTTATAGTTGAATAGATTTCCCTCAATCAAATTAAATTTAAACCAATTACTGTGCCATAATTACTCGGTTCAGTAGTTTAAATTTTTAATATAAAGTTATGCTTGCAGGAAAGTCAATAAAACGTACATTGACAATGTTTTTTTTCGCGTCAATCCATAATCAATTTAACGCCGCATTAATTATTCATGATGACAAAATTCCTTTATTCAAACACCCTCAAAATCACTCAAATTACAATTGAAATTTAATTAAATGCACAAATACGACAGAGTCAATCGTTATTGCCTCTAATCACTGCCTCATTATTGTTCACTCATCCGCATCAATTTACCTGCGATAATCGGCCAACAAAATTTATTGATTATTCAGTTTATGCTTTTCCTGCTCTCGGAAAAATGAACACATAAACATAGACTTCAATTTTAAGGCACTCTCCGTGTTCCTGTATTTGTGCAGTCGACGGGCTGGAGCAGAGATTGGGAGTACATAAGACGTGTCCTATTTATTTTTCGTTGTCGGTGTAGGGATACATAATTCCCGTCTGCATGTACACGAAACAGCATCGCATCCCTTTTTCTCTCCCTCTCCCGTAACTTTTTATTTTCCATGCATATTTTAAGCATTAAACTCTCTAGCATGAGAGAGAAAGTTCACCCCTCTCACTCTCATATAAAAAAGCTTTCCAGAAATTGAGAGTTGCTGAACATTTGAAAGTTCTGAAGAGGATTTGACTTCCACCGAAAAGGCAGCAAAAAAAATAAAGTTTGTTACATATCGAGAGAACTTCCTGTGCGGCTGAAATTGGGGCAAGGTTGATGGTAGTAAATGAAAATTTCAAAACGCTGTAAATGTTCCGTTCCATGCTTACCCATTTATTGCAAAGTTCTTTTTTTTTCAAACCCTCAAGGCAATTTCTTCCTCGATTTTCGTGTAAGAAAAAAATATCCTCAAAATTGGTGAAATTACCCGAAAATTATGCGAGATTTTGTTTACTGATAACTATAAAAAAAATTTTTAAGCAACTATAAAAATAATCGAGCTTTTAAGATTTTTATTTTATGTGAAAGCTTATTTAAATTTATTAAAATTTGATAGATCTTGAATTATTAAATGTCTTTTAAAGAGCTTTTAACAAATTTTAAAGCTTTTTGATTACTTAACTAGAACTTCAAAGCTCTTTTATGAAGTTTTCGTTTTAATTTCCGCGTATTTTAAGTTCCGTCTATTTTAAATAAAAATATATTTAAAGATTTCTATATGGAAACTTCCAAAAAAAAATTATTTTTATATTTCCTTCCTTTTCCTCTTCAACGACATCGAAAAAGCCAGGTCAAGAAACTTATGTTGACTCACACACTCGAGAGGAGAGTTCCGCATCATTACAATTTGATATATTTTTGCCATTAAAAAAGCTCGAAAAAAGTTCTTCACTCATCCGAAAATGACCGTTGTCGTCGTTATGTAGCACAAACGGAAGTGAAAGAGGAAAAGGCACAAACCGAAAAAGAGAGATGGAAGATATCTTAAATGTCACATAATCTCTTTTTGGTCGAACAACATCCTGCCCTTTTTCTTTCTTTGTAGGAAAATCTCTCAAATCCATATGCTTTAAAAGACGAGAATGAAATTGAATTAGCATAATCCGTTTATGAAACACTTTCCCTTTTTCCACAGCTCACGCTTCACTTATATCTTTCGCATTCGATCTAAGAGAGTTCAAAAAAGTGTGTGGAAATAAAAGGAAATTATTTTCGGGTTCATGCCTTGGCTTATGAAGTAATTATGGTTGAGAGAGAAAAAATCTCATAAATGATGCCTTTAGGGAAAAATGGGATAAAAAGGAAAACTTTTTACATTTTAAAACAAAATTAAGAAAATTTTGCATTCATAAAGTTGTGAAAAGAAATGTTTTTATTTAAAGTGAAATCGTCTTTAGATCCAACTTGCATAAATTTTTATTACATCCAAAGCCTTTGGGCCTCGACCTACTTTTTTCCCTTCAGTATTGTTGGATATTGAAATTTTCCTGGAATGCAGATTTGGGGTTAAGATTCAAGAATGTGTTTATGCCATTCAAAGGGGTTGATGGTTTTGTTTTATTTAAATTAGCTGTGCTGAAAAAAAAGTCATGTGAATTTATTTCTTTTTAACATGCAAAAAATTGTAGTTTAAGATGAAATTTTTACAATTTAAAATTTTCTTCAATAATCCTCAAATCAGCTCTCTTCTTTCTCAGAAGAGATTTAAAAACCCACAAAGTGCTCCTGCTCATAAACTGATAGATAATCTAATTTAAAATAACACATAATTTTTCTACAAGTAAAAAGTTTTCTCTCAAAAGAAATTTTGGAAGTACTTTGAATTGTTCAAGAATTTCATTATTGATTATGTTGAAGTTCAAACGAGATTGTTTGAAAACTTTGAGAGGGCTTAAGGCAATGATTGTAATAAGCTTGAGTCGAGTCCAATGATTGATTTTAAGCTCAAATCCATTTTGCACAAATTAATTTGAAATTTTTTTGCTCCTTGATAAATTCACAATTTATTGTCAGCACTTTTAAGCTTAATCCTAGACGAGAGAATATTAAATTTTTGCGCCTGCATAATCGCAGTCATGACAGTGTTGAAGATGAGAAAAAAAATCGGTGACATAAAGCACATCGCTAATGCTTATTTTTGCATTAATAAATTTTAATTTTTTCATCTATAAAGTTGCTGACAATTTTGCAATAATTTCATGCACGAGTTGACATTTAAGGAAAATTTAAATTTTGTTGCCTTTGAGCATAAACAAATTTCTTAGACCTTAACTTAATTTCCATTCAGTTGAACATCAGACACGTGATGAACAGTCAATTTTATTCGCACGAGAAACGTGCTCAGAATTCTTGGCATCCCTTTCTCCTTCTGGCACGCGTTTGACTTTTTTATCCACACTTACAAAAAAAAATGAGACAATTAAGAAGTTTTTTTTGTTGTAAGCCAATGAGCTAAGATCCACTAGTTCAATCTCATTTTCTTCTTCTTCGGATAATTAACTGCAAATTGAGATAACTTCCACCAGATTAAAGTACTTTATTGTCTCATTATACACTCCGTTGCGTAACGAGAGTAATTCAATTGGAAAATTAAAACTGCGAGGGTTAAATCCGTTTTAAAATGTGGAGTCGTTGCGCAAAGATTTGAGAAATTAATTAAAATGTCACGTAATATTCACAATGTCGGATATCATTGTCACTTAACTGATTTTAATAGGCAGTGGTGAAAGTGTTCAGGGGTTGGCATCTTTGGTTATTTTAAGTGCCTTTTAAATAGATTTTATGGTGAAAATTTAATTGATTTAAAAGTATAAAATAATATTAAAAATTTAAATCTCAGTTGCCATCCCTTTTAAACTTATCAATTTGCAATTTCCGCGTTTCTCTTTTTATCCTCGTTACAAAAGACAAAAGAGGCATAAGACAGCTTAATATTTTATTTCGTGTGATAAAGCTTCGGGTAAATTAAGTGGGATGAAAGAAGAAGAAAATAAGAAAGTCATGTACTTCGAAAGATATCAAAAGCTCTTGTCTTAACTTCTTTATTCATTCATAAATCATTCTTTATCGCAATCTCTTTTCGGACATTAAAATCATGTTCGCGACAATGAGGAAAATAACACTAAAAAGTTTCCATTAAAACTTGTAGGCGGAACGAGATATTTTTTAACATTTCATTCGAGAGTGAGTTCACAGAAAAAGCTCCAACAATGATAACCTTTCTAAATGGATGAAATGTGTCGTGATGGGTTTGCAAAAACAAATCATTAAAGTTCGTTGACGTCGAGGCGTATAAAAAGGGAAGCTGAAAGCACGCGGTTGAATGAGTTATGCGTGTGCGTAAAGCTGAATCACTCAATCTTCCTTTTTTATCTTCGCTTCCACTCAACTTTGTTTACACACTTACTCCACAATGGCTTTTCGAGGGAAAAATATAGCACACGAGAATGACAGCTGAATAAAGTTTATTTTCGGACACAAGAGAGATCATTTCTATTTCGGAAGTGTGCGAAAAGGAAAAAGGATTCTTACCCTCACTTCACAAAATCAACCATTGACTGGCGAGATCATAAATTCTTCGGTTCAGAAGTGAGGGTAATTTATAGAAGGGTAGAGAGGAGAATTGAGTTATTTGATATTTTGTCAGAGCGGAAAGTGGAGATGATTAAGAGCAAATAATGGTTAAAAAGAAAAAGGATAGTAAAAAATTGAAAAGAACAACCACAAAGTGTGTGTGTTTAAAACTTGGCAATAAAATTTTACAAGGGGTTGGACACTTGGATGCTAAACATTTTTTCAATGGTGTAAAAAATAACGAAGAATTTCGACCATTTGGAAATTTTTATTAAACCAAGTGTCCCTCCCCTTCATCAAATTCTTTTACCACTTTGAAAATAAATGACTCACTTCATTTCTTTTGCAATTACCGAACTATTCATGTGAAATATTTCACTCACCATCAAATTCGAGGAAAAAATGAACATTGGTAATTCTGTCGGATACTCGGTCGGATATAATTAAATGATAATTAATTATTTTTCCCCCTCCATCTTGATTGCAAACTCTTCTCAATGATAAATGCACGTCATTTATACACAAAAAGAAAATCTTTGCTTTCGACATTGAGTGGAAGAAATTTATCCAAAATTATATCATTTGCGTATCAAGGCCGAGACTTTTCCTTGCGATGTCTGAATCGCATAAATAAAAACGGCAATTTTGCTAATTCATGCTCGCTGTCATGATGGAAGACAAACAAAAAGTTTAATAAATTTTCCTCTAAAAAATTAAAAGCTTAAAATGTGAGCTTTACAAAAAAGACAGACGATGCGAATGAAAGTGAAATGCTATGTAAAAGATAAGCAACATAAATTGCTTCGCTGAACTTTATCAATTTTTCTGATCGTACGAGTTATGAATAACCAAAATATCGGTCACAAACTTTCTCGAAAGCCCACTTAATAATTAGAAGAAAAAGCTTTCAATTATCACTCGTAGAACTTTGACCATCTCGAGTGACTCTAATGAATTGCTTGTTCTTAAAAGATTTATTTTTCTCTTCTCCTTTCAGCATGGGTAATGGGATGGTTTATGTGCAAAACTGTGCCATACGTCCAAGGAGTGTCTGTTGCCGCTTCTGTTTACAGTCTCTGTGCCGTTTCAGTCGACAGGTGAGTTATGAATATTAATGTTGGTGCTTTGTATTGAATGAAAAATGCCTCCGGCTCAAATGAGCTTTTAATGAAAATAGTGAAGAGTGCAAAAAAGCGACTCAAAGAATTTCTTAAATTTTTATGCGTCGTCATCAAAAAATATTTAACCATTCATTAAAGTAAGATATGAGAGTGAATGAACTTTTATGTGAATCTTGCACCGAAGCTCAAAAAAACATTTTTTTTCCTTTTTTTTAATTTTTTTTCTTTTTTTTTTTTGTTTTTTTTTTAAATTTAAAAATTTTAAAAAAATTTTTTTTTTTTTTTTTTTTTTTAAAAATTTTTTTTTTTTTTTAATTATAAATAAACACAAACTTATAAAATATCTCTTTTAATTTTTAATTTAAATTCGCTCGATATCCATAAATGATTTGCGATAAAAATATTCGTAAATCAAATTTATTTGGCACACTAAATATAATTGTCCTTAATTTTTTTTTTTTTTTATAAAAAATAATAAATAAAAAATAAAAAAAAAAATTAAAAAAAAAAAAAAAAAAAATATCACGGTATACGTGAGACCAATAAAAAAATAAGAAAAAAACCAACCACCTCAACAAAAAAAAAAAACAAAAAATTATTACACTAAATATAATTGGTTGATTTATTTCAATAGAAAGCGAAATAAATAACGAAATGTCTGCACTTAGAGACTCAACTCGGTGAGCACTTCGTCGAAGAAAAAAAACGTGACGATTTTATCTCTTTTGTTTTTTTTTAAAAAGTAAAAAAACTTGTGACGAAAAAGGAAAAATTCAACTCGCTCGAATAAAACACGAAAATTGCTTTTGGCTTACTAAAAAAAATCCAATCAATGCTTGAGGCACTCCCTGACATTGTCCCATCTTTCTTGCCTTGAACTCTTTTTTCATCGATGCATATGATGGATGCACATGGAGGTTGAAAATTCAATTTCTTTAACTCCACATGAGTCAAATTGCTTTTAAGCTGTTTTCGCTCGGGATGAAAAATATATTTTTCAGCGGATTATTTGCAATTTAATATTAGGAGTATGAATATTTCATTAAATGGATTTTAAGTGAAAATCCGCAATTGATAGTATCAATAAAACATATGTGAAGGATCTAACTTAATTAGATTAAATTTTATTTAAGACATTTGTGGCACTTTTTTTCTCACAAATTTACTGAAAAATCTCAATCTTTAAATCACGTGTTTGAACATTAAAACTTTAGATAAATCAAAAATTAAATGGATAAAAAACTCAATTTAAATAAAAGAATAAACTTTCACATTTCAAAGCGCTGAAAGGAAAAGCTTTTTAAAAAAATTAAAACTCCACTTGAAATTTTTGTTGAAAAATCATCTTGCATTCTATTGTGTACCACAAAATGAATTGAAAGCTTACATTTTCCTGCTCAAACACTACGCTTGAGTGCATGAACATAAACAGTATTTGAAAGGAAGTTATTAAAAAATGCATTGAGGTAAAAAATATGCTAGAATAAAAGTTCTCATATCCTCCATTCACCACATTGTTTACAATCTCTGTAAAATAATCCTGAATAGTCGTATCATGTGAGTCATTCAGGCATTTTTAAAGCCTTTTATAAGATGTTTTCTCAATGCATTAAAAGATCAGAGAAAAAAGCTCTTTTAATTTAAAAGAGAATATTTTTTTGGGAAATTTTTGCGTCTTTCAAATATTCTACATTAAAACTTACAAATTTGGCAAATTATCGATCCTGATTATTCGAATTTCCTATGACAAATAATTTCTGTATAGTTTTTGTTTACTCATTTACGCCAATGTTTGTTACGACGAGTAATGGCTTGTTGGTCAATCGATCAATTTGTTACAAAAAAATTAAATCTGAGTCCAGTGTGTGAGGAAAATAAAATAAATTGTTTACTTTTTGCACTCTAAAAGCTTTTGCACGTCGATGTGACGTAAAGGAATTCAACATTTTTTTAAATGATGCGAAAATAGAAACAGACACGAGCGTCATGTTTTGAGAGGGAGACAAATTGTTCTCTAGATTTATGAAAAATGTTGCACGTTTTCCAAGATGCACAGCGAGGAAGAGGATGTGCTTCACTGACTGCGAAAGTACAAACATTTTGTTGTTTAGATACGAGCGGGTGAAATTGTTTTGACATCGGTCAATTAGACATTCATGAAGCTGTAAATGCCACCAATGTACACAAATTAAATTGCCATTCATTATCACCCACTCACGATGCGTCGAGTGTGCTCACAGTTGCAAGTGTAATTAATTTTAAAATTGCTAATTCACTCGGGGGGAGTGTGAAGGATGTCAAGAGTGTCAGAAACTTTTGCATGTGCCAAAATTGCAATGTTGATAATGTTAAAATATCAAAATTGCCTCTATAGCATCATGCAAAGCATCCCATAAGACGATAAGTGACAACACCAAAGGAAAAAGTTTTTTTTCGGAAACTTTCATTCGAAACTTCTGTTAATTCCAGACAATGACTGTAATGATGTTTTTCGAGATGAGGTTGAAGTGCTTAAAAACAATGTCTCAGTTCATACGACTGCATTTAATTACAAACCCGTCATTAGTCGAAGATAGAATTGAAAAAGCTACATGAGCTTTTTTAAGCTTTACACAAACTTTTTAATTTAAAATCTCTGAAATCTCAATTAATCAAAATCTAAATAACTGCAAACATTTTTCTTCCGCCAGAACTTGTCATTACTTTGAAAAATTTTAATCAAGACTAAAATTTTTTGTACTCTTTCATTTTGTCCTCTCTTTGATATTTCAACATTATTAGCAAAGTTTTTATAAGAATGAAAGAGTTTTTCACATCAGCAGCAATCAACTATCTGCAGTGGAATGTAACAACAATGATTTTTCCTTCCGCCTTAAATTTAAAACTTTTATGAACGTAATGCCAAGAAATTTATTTCTCTAGCTCTTGTTGTTTGTCTATCACTGGTGCTTGTGTTTACGGCGATTTTCCATTATGTAGGTGACGTTAAATTTAAACTGATATGAGATAGATTTTTTGGAATTTAAAAATTCTAAATTCTAATTCTGAATTATTTTTTTCAAAATACATAAAACTCCACAACTTCAGTTCATCCTTGAAATAAGAAAAATTAAACATTTGATAAAGACATCCAGAAAAGAAAGAGATTTAAAAGCAGATTCCAGCACGTTTTATGATGCATGAATTTCGTATTTTTCTTAAATGTCTCAAGGTTGACTTTCGAGCTCTATTTGAAAGTCAAGGCGAAACTATTTTTCAATGGAAAATAAAAGAGATTTATAAACTTTTTTATGATGTTAATTTGGAGCAAATTAGTTGATGAATTTTCATTGTTTGATGTTAGCTGAAAAAAGTTAATGGTGAACATGATAGTTAAAAATTTTGCAACCAGTGAAGATAATAGTTTAATTAGGATACTGAAACAAATCATTTACTTAAAAAGTGAATTAATAAATAATCAGCCAGAAATTATAAAACCGCATTACATCAGCAGAAAATTAAAAATTAAAAACGACGGTATTAATGCGGCACACAAATAAGTTCTTACATCAACTTGACTTCCTCTTAAGATAATTACGTTATTGAATAAATTAATGTCCAGAATATGTTCAGCTTTTCTTTCTAGAATATGCTTTCAATCTTCCATGGCACTTTTTCTAGAAGAATTTATGACTTTCGAATGAGGAAGCAATTTATTAATTTTTTTCCATTACTTAATTAGGTGCCAAATCCGATGTCACTACTTAATCACTATAATTTCATTATCAGTCATCTCCTTTTCTCTTCCATCATCGTGACGCTAAGTTCTTGATATAAATTAAAATTTAATGC
Source organism: Tanytarsus gracilentus (assembly GCA_038502055.1). NCBI lineage: Eukaryota > Metazoa > Arthropoda > Insecta > Diptera > Chironomidae > Tanytarsus > Tanytarsus gracilentus. The sequence continues at coordinate 4,815,436 of JAXRKN010000044.1, read as the reverse complement.
GATAAATTCAATAAATTTTTTGAGGGAGGGACGCGTCAAGATGTTCTTGTTAACCATTGTACTAATTTTATTCCTTGAAGATGATTGAGATATCAGCGTTTAATCTTATCCATTTTATAATTATTTAAAATTACTGGGAACTTTTTAATATTGTTTATAAAAATTGCAGTTGCAGTTGTTTACTTTTCTAAACTTTCTAATTTAATTAAGAAATAAAATTATTCTATTAAAAAAATCGTTAAAATTTTAAAAGTTTTTAATAATTTTAAAAAAAAATCTACTAACATAATTAGAAGCTCACCTTCTATGATAACAACATGTCCATAAAAACAAGAATCCGGAAAAAGGAGAACAAGAGCGATTTACGCATTAAATAAATCATCGCTTAGCTTACATTAATTTTATTATTTCATAAAAATATAATATGCGCACTTAACACTAAAGAGGCACAACTATTGACATTGATCAGTTTTTTTTCTCTTCGCTTAAGAATTTTACCATGTGTGAAGTTTGCATGAAAACTGTCGTTACACATATATTTTTGTAACTCTGCCTCATTTGCATAACTATATTGCTTGCATGAGCTACATACACACAACATCTTAGTCGAATGTCAAGATCAATGCCGCACACACATTGAGAGCAAATCATCAGTCAATGTGCTGAAAATTATTGCGGAGGCAAAAAAATATCGTAAAAGAATTAACGATTATTCTCAACGTCCTTGCATGAAAAAAAACGCTGATGTGATGAAGACATGCGAAGAAGACGAGATAAGAAATAAAAACAGAATTTCAATTATCGTAAGGCAATTGTCTCCAAAAACCAGAAAGAGCTTTTTATTAATAATTACACATGAAGTGTTTCTGCTTCTTGGTTAAGGCTCGACTTAAGATTTTGAAGATTTTTGAAGCGTTTATTCATTTCATGAGAATACTCGGAGAAGTTGAAAACTCTGTAATGAGTCACAAGTTGGATGATATTAAATTTAATACCATTGAAAATTCTTCACATGCGCTTGAGTGGAGTTTGAAAAATTAAAAAAATTTTAACGGACTTTTTTAACTGCTAAGAAAATATTTTTTGAAGATTTTAAACCTCGCAGCATATTTAAAATGTAAGTAAACATTCAAAAAATCCCAAAATTTTTAATTTCAATCGCTTACTGGAACTTTGAGAAAACTTTAAATAATTAATTAGGGAATTCCCTTTATCACACAACAATTTTATTTTTTTGCGATCCGCACTTCAACAACACTTCTTCATCTAATCTCCCAATTTATTTAATTCATGAGAATTTTTTTATCGCTCTCTCATCAACTTCATGTTGCTTTCAAGCTCATTTATCATCACGCGAGGTTGTGTCAAAGTTCATTCTCATTTTTAGATTTACCTCCTGGTGTCTTTTATCATATTCTCTAAACAAGCATAAAAACTCATTAATAATAAATCGCTAACTAAGTCATGGTCAATAGAATGATAAAAATATATTGAAATTTAGGTTAATGAAAAAGAAAAATACTTTTAATAGCGAAATTTAATTCTTTCAGCTCCCATAAAATGATGATTCTTCTGTATTTTAACAACCCCATATGATTATCATCGATGTTTATCTCTTTATTAATAGCTTTAACTGCCGATCAGAGTCATAGTAAATGTTTTAATTTGCATATGTGTCATTTTGCAAGAGTTAATGGTCGGAATAAAACCTGACAAGCTCATTCGATGCATCTTGGCGCAATATTTCTTCGATAGTCATCTCAAGTATCATGTCATGTCTCTCTGTCATACAGAAGTGAATTATAATAAAAAAAAGTTTTCTTCTTCTTCTTCTTTTCGACAACAAAGAGATAAAAATTGTTTTTATTTTGCTTTCATTCGCAACTAAAGACTTTTATTGCCTTTGTAGTCCATTACAAAATTGTTTCGAAGAAAATGCTTTAAATTTCCTAATGAAGTTATAAAATTTAAACTTTGTTGAATTTGGAGAAAATTTCTAATTAAAAAATTACAAAAAAATTTCGAAATTCCTCAATTTGATTTTAAATTGAATTTTTTGTCAAGTCTCAGCTGACATCCATGAGGGATAAATTATAAAATAATCTTATTCAATTTAATTCAATTCTCACAGTCCTGTGACTGACAAAAGTGCATTAGCATTTGCATGAGTATTGAAATTTTATGCAAAAGTGTTTCATGAAAAAGATTTCAAGATATTGAAGGATAGACTCCGTTCAAAAAAGTGAATTTCCATGTCTATTTTTAGTAACTTTCGAGCCTTTTTGTACACAGTCAGAGATGACAGCATGAGCAATCAGATTTGGCTTAAAATGGATTAAAAATGCAAAAATTTCATTGCCAAGTGTAAGAAAAATTTTTTTATTTTCACTCTTATGTAAATGCTCAACTCATGCATCAACTAATCATCTTAATATGCGATCCATCAAAATCAATTAGTGCTCACTACTAATCCCCCCGAAAAGACATAACCATTAACAACATGAGATCCATTAAATGTGCTTGCTTGAGGTCAATATCAAGTTGTGTGCGGATGAAACACGTCTCATTTTATAAACGAAGTATCTCTTAGTTTTCATCTTGATTCTGCTTGTTTACGGTAATTCAAGATATGCTCGAGCATGCTCTTTTTTTCCTGCTTGACCATAACAGCAATCGCTCGATGAAGTTCTTACGACACAAATTTTTTCTACGTTCTTAATAAATCTCCTTCCCCCTCAAAATAGCTTCACTTATTATTAATTATTGTTCCACTTTATGCTAATCGAATTGCATCGTTGTCAATTGACAATCGCAGTCGTTATTAATGATGCGGTTAAAACTAGAACCTAGGGATATTTTTTCTAGATTAAATTTTAATGGATGAATTAATTTTCTTTCACATTAGACACATTACAATAAAGTAGATCAAGTTGCGCACGAAACAGTTATTGCATATATTTTACAGGCTTTTTAGATCGGGAGAGAGGTAAAAAGTAATCAAAGACTTTGGTGCTTTAAGCGCATTTTTTTAATTTAAAAAAATTAAAATTAAAATTTAAAAAATCTGTTAAAAATTCCTGGATTTTAATTTTTTTTATTAGGAAAATTAATTTTTAAGCTTTTATAAATTTTAAAACTAAAATTCCAGGAAAACTTTTTAATTCAATTAATTTGAACATTAAAGCCAGTTTTGCTCTATCAAACTTTACATTTTTATTCGCTCTCAATCTCAGTGGATTTTGATTTATTTGCGTTTTAAAGTTCTTCATTCCACTTTACCACGAGCTCATTATTTTATTGCGAAAATCTCCATCAGAATTTTTATGTTCGCAAAACAAATGAAGAGATTTTTTTCGCTCTTTTCGGATACATTTCTAGTGCTGTCGTAACTTTATATAAAAAAGGGCAACAGACTTTTTATGTTTCGAGATGCTTTCGCGAATTGCATTACGATTGCATTTAGCGAAGTCGTTAAGTTCTTTCACATCCAACGCTCAATGGTTTGCTTCCTCATGTCATTTCTGGTTTGAAATTTTTTTTTTTTCTTCTCCATTCTTGACATTCAGTTTGCGATGCTGATGTTATGCTCGTTTACGCGGTCACGAGGAGTATGAGAAAATGTTAATGCCCTTTATTGCATCTTTCTCCTCCTCCGCATACAGTCCGAATGTGGCCTGCATTTTATTTCTTGCAATTTCTTATGAGCATTAAAAAAGAAGTTCGACCAACTCTGATCAAATGCAAATAGCAACTGGATTTTGTTGATGCTATTGACATTGAGCGCATCTATGCGTCAACTTTACATAGTTGGGTCATTGTCAATTACAACTTTCAATACTGTTTCGCTAAATATGGCAAAGTCAACGAAAAAGTTTTTAATTGTAGCCTCAGCATGATCTGCGCGCCTACCTAATGACATTTTATGCATAAATTTAAAAAATTGATGTTTTCAATCATATGAATTACGTGCCAAAGTCACTAATTATGCAATTCTCACGCCAATCGCACTCACACACCCCTCTCGGATGTGTTTTCAATCGAATACTATCGATTATTGTGCATCTCGCTTTTAAAGTCGTGAATAGTTGTAGAATTGAAATTGTGACAACATTTTGTAAATTATTAGAAAGGAAAATTTGATTTATAAAGTTAGAAAATTTTTTAACGGATTTTTAAAATTCGAAAAAAAAATTTCCTGGAAAATTACAAACTTAAAATGTGTCCTAAAGACTAATTAATTTCTTATTAAATTTAAAATCAATTTTGGACAAATTTTGAAATTTAAAATCCTGGATATCTAAGAATATCTCTAGTGCTAACTGCTTGCATTAATATGTTGTTTTTCATTGGGCCTAAAAGCGCGCGTACTTCATCATTGCTCTCAGCATCGGTAAATGAGTGAACGAGAAACAAGAAGAATATTCGAGGAAAAAAAATCATTATGCTACGAGGTCTCAATGTCTAGTAGCTTGAGGTAGTACACGAAACCTCTACAAATACAATTTGAGTGGAATATTTTTTGTAATGACTCTCTCGATGTGTGGAGGAATAAAAAGAAGCCTAGGTAACGTGTTCATGAGTGTTTGTGTTTGTACTCTGATGCTGCTGAGAGCAATCGAACTGAGTAAAAATTTCGCATAGACATTTTTCTACTATAAAAGAGACTGCGTTCGATCTTTAAATCATCAGTTATACTACAAACTTCTTACAACGTGCTTTAAACGCTAAAAAACAAAAACTCAAAATGTTCAAATTGGTATGTTAAAAAACCCTTTTTCGTGGGTTTCTTCTACAGTGTTGATTGTGCAATTTAAACTTGAGAGTGCTAAAAATGGATTAAAAAAAATAAAATAAAAAGAAGATTAAGTTCAAGTGCACATGAAGCATGAAAGGATTTAAGTTTGTGATTTGAAATCTAATTTGTATCGGCTTTACAGTTGGTTGCATCATGCATCTTGGCTATTGCCTGCGTTGAGGGTGGATATATCGCTCCAGCATACGTTTCTGCTCCAGGTATTATTATTTTTAAATGTTACACCGTTAAAAATTCAAAAAACATTCTCTAACGGAAAATTTTAAATCGGCAGTTGTTCACTCCGTGCCAGCTGCTACAAGCTACTCATCGAGCCATGTTGTCCATCACTCGGCACCAGTTGTTAAGCACATTTCTGCTCCAGTTGTCCATACTTATCATGCTGCTCCAGTCATTAAGACCGTTCACTCTGCCCCACTTGTTCACGCACCAGTCGTTCATGCCGTGCATACACCACTTGTCCACAAAACCATCGTCCCAGCTCACTCAGTTCACTATGTTCACTAAACACCAGAAATCAGTTCCAACGTGAAGAAAAGTTCAAATTGAATTGTAAAAAATTGAGATGAAAAAAACATTCAGGAAAAATACATTTGAATTCTTTTGATAAAAAAAATAGTTTTGATTTTATTTTTTTTAAAGGAATTATTGGAGATTTGAAAAAATAATTAAATTCTATAAAATTGTTTGCTTAAACCTGTCAATACATATAGTGATTTATTGCATCGATTTTTTTAAGTCAAACAAATTAATTAACGCACATAAGAAATTTTTTATCTATGAGCACTTCACAAACAAGGAAACGTTTGCAAAATTATTTCAGAGTTACATTAAATTTTATTGAGCATCAAATCAGCCGAAATTAAATGATAAAAATTACAATAACTCATTATGAATTTTATACTTACAAATGTAGCAATATAAATTAAAAATAACAGTTCAAATTTAAATCGTAAAATAATTAATTTTCAAAGATAGACGGATAAAATTTATCTGAGTTTTTGAAGAAGGGCAACGGTTAAAAATTCAAACCATTCTGAAAGCGCCGTCAAAAATTATTCTCAAAGTTTTCCGTGAAAAAATTACTCAATGAGTGATGTGTCAAAGTTTAGATGTTAAAATTGCGTTTGTCCATGTAAGTGATGAATGAAAAGCATGGTGTGAAATGGTTTGAAATTTTTTCCGTTGATATTGACTACCTTCTTCAGAAACCAAACTCAAATAATGAATTAAAAAATAATTTAATTTTTTTTTCATAAATCGAGAAAAATTCTTTAGAGTTAAATTTAATACTTTTTCATTGCATTCGCGATTATCATGCAAGTTGACTTTATCGTCTGTATCAAGCCACGTGTCAGTCTCTCGCAAAGTACAATATCCACTCTCTGAAGTCTGAACCTTCTTCTTCACATTTGTCTCTCGTCACTTCGAGAAGTTTTAAAATAATTTTAATTTCATTGGTTTTAAACCGTTTTCGGTGTCAATTTCGAGTTGAATTAATTTTGTGTGTAATCAAGGCATTAAAATATAATCATGGTGAGTGTTGAAAGTTAATTTAAACCCCACAAAAAGTCAAAAATAAAATTTCAGCGTGAAGTTTTGTCTCTACATGTCGGTCAAGCTGGCGTTCAGATGGGTAACGCATGTTGGGAACTTTTTACACTTGAGCATGGCATTCAGCAGGATGGAAGTCTTCTCGAAACAAAAGTCGATGATAACATGGGGACTTTCTTCAGCGATACGCAAAGTGGCAAAGTTGTTCCACGTGCTCTCTTTGTCGATCTCGAGCAATCAGTAATTCAGGGAATTCAGCATGGAATGTACAAGAAGCTCTTCAATCCCAATTTCATGATAACGGGAAAGGAAGATGCTGCAAATAATTATGCTCGTGGTCATTACACAATTGGCCGCCAGTACATCGAACCGGTCATGGATCAACTTCAAAAATTGTCCGAAAATTGTGATGGATTTCAAGGATTTTTAATTTACAATTCGTTTGGCGGCGGAACTGGCAGTGGATTTACATCACTTTTAACTGAGCGCATCACGAGTGAGTACTCGAAGAAGGTTCGATTGCAATATGGCGTTTATCCGTCACCAAAAATCTCATCGGCTGTCGTTGAGCCTTACAACACCGTCCTAACCACTCACACAACATTGGACAACAGCGATTGCACCTTCATGATGGATAATGAGGCAACTTATGATATTTGTTCCAAGAAATTGGGCGTTCCAATGCCGTGTTACACGAATCTCAATCGTCTCGTGGCTCAGGTTGTTTCGTCGGCTACGGCATCGCTTCGCTATAAGGGTGACATGAATGTGGATCTCAATGAATTTCAAACAAATTTAGTTCCATTTCCACGCATCCACTTCCCACTGGTGTCATATGCACCGCTTGCTTCCGCTGATCGTGCAATGCATGGTGAGTTAATTTCACAATTTTGTTAAAACATTTTTTAAATTTAAATCTTTATAGTTTCCAACTCAATCGGCGATCTTACAAGTGAAGCTTTCGACAACAGCAACATCATGGTCAAATGTGACTTGGCACGAGGAAAGTTCATGGGCTGCTGTATGCTTTATAGAGGTGATGTCGTTCCAAAAGATGTCAACGCAGCGATCACCACTATCAAGTCGAAGAAGCACATTTCTTTTGTTGATTGGTCACCCACGGGATTTAAAATTGGAATCAATGAGTCGCGTCCGTGCTTCGTTCCAACTGGAGATTGTGCAAAGTCCTCGAAAGCTGTCTGCATGCTCGCAAATTCAACGGCCGTTTCAGAAGCTTGGAGTCGACTCAATCAAAAGTTTGATCTCATGTACGCGAAGCGAGCTTTTGTCCATTGGTATGTCGGCGAGGGAATGGAGGAAGGAGAATTCACTGAGGCACGAGAAAATTTGGCAGCACTTGAGAAGGATTATGAGGAAATTGCAGGTGACACTGTGGATGGCTATTTTGATGAGGAAGATTATGGTGAAGAATTTTAAGCATGAAAAAGTTGAAATATTCATAAATAATAAATTTTTATAGAGAAGAAAATAAAATCTTATAATTTGCTCGAATAAAAACTGTGTTAGATCATAAAATTTAATGAAAACTCCTAAAAATTTTTACTTCTGTCAATATCTGCACACTAAAGCCATCAATCGTTGGTTTTGGATTTTATGCGCTCTATTAAGAAAATTTCAATTTGATACATAAATTTCTTTACGATCAACCCATGGTGAAGTGACATATAAGCTGCAAATCGTATGACAAAAGTCTTTCTGGCTCTAAAAGTCACAAAATTTTATGAGATCAAGACTCATAAGCTCAATCACTTCAAAGAAAATTTATGTAATTTTAGGGTCGAGAGTCTATGTTAAAAAATATCATCAAAAATATTATTGTGATCACAATTGGACACTTTTCATTGAAATGAGAATTTTTAGTGAAAATATTCCAATTAAAAATCAACTCCTCAAAATCCTCAAAAACTCTTCTCATCCACTAATTGACTGTAAAAAATGGAAATTACTTCAAACTAGTTATAAAATTTTACACGTTTATCAATTAATAAAATTGCCATTCACTCAACCCTCGATGAAATTTTATTTAAAGCGCCATATAAGTGCTTTTGAAAAATAGAAATTAATCGCTTACGCTATAATTTGATTTTATGTCCTGTCTCCCACGCAAAGTCATCGGATGGCAATAGTTGGTGCCATAAAAACAAATTTTCATTCATTCTCTTCCTGTATGTCTCGCAAATGGGGAGAGAAGATCGTAAAACTCTATAAAAATAATACTAAAAAGATTGAAAGAAATCATTGCCATTTTGTAGAGGGGAGAAGCTCATTTAATGGCAACGACAGCACACTTTTGGTTTGAAGAACTTTTTTTTAAAAGCGGAAACGTTTCTCCTTAAATGGAAAAATTCTTTATGTACTATTTCTCTGTTGATGGAAACGAATTTTCCTCCTTGAACTCAAGATGATGTTGAAGTGCAGACACGAAGAACGGAATTTACCATCAATCATTGTCAAGGTCAATGTCGGAGGGTTCTTGATAAAATTAAAAATTAACGGCAACTCAATTGATGCTCCGTGCAATGCAAACACTTGAAATCTTCCCTCATGCAATTACTGTGCAAATTCAATCTCGGAGATTTTTCATCTTCATTTTTTTTTTCTCCAAGCTGAGAATTTTTTAAGCTATGCGTAGTGTCGGTCAAGCTCTAGGATGAACTAAAAATTTAAGAGGGGTTAACATGATTCAAGAGTTGATGTTTGAAGATTTAAAATTTAAATAAAAGCTCGATTGAGCTTTTTTTTATTTAAATTAGAAAGCTTTATGAAAGCTTTAAGAATGCTTTTCATTTTGTGAAGTTTTTAAAGTTCCTACACTCGCCATGTCACTTCCCAGTTAAGTTGAAGAAACTTTTCTACGAAACTCTCTTCCAATCACAGTGCGATGAGAAAATTCGAGATCTGTGTCGGAATTGCAATGTGCTTGGATTATAATACAGAATAAAATGCAAAAATACCTGTGGGCAGTTAAGGAAGAGGGAAGAAAATTGCAGAGATTTTCCCGCAAAGTTTAAGGAAATTCTTCTTCCTCAACCGTAAGACATAATTAAATGCCTCGGTGCATTTTCTTGCATATTTTTCTTATTAAATAAGAAGAAGAAAATTTCAATCTCGAGATGAATAAATTTTCTCATCGTCACACGCAAATTGTATTAAAGTGCAGATGGATTAACACGCGATCGTGTGGATCTGGCGGATTTGAGATGAAAATGATAATGATTTTTTCGCTCACTATCCTCTCATACTGAATCGAGCATCGACGATGTGGAATTAAATGAAAATTTTATGCATTCCAACGCTTTGTTTAACGCTCGTGTGTCAAGTGTATCTCTCGCCATATGTGCAGCATCAATTTGATGTTAGAATTTTTTTCCTCGTGCACTTGACATTGGCATAGAGTGTGTACACACATATCAAAGTGGAATTTCTCACTTCACACTTCAAGAACGATCTATTTAAAGCTTCGATGCTTAAGAGGATAATGAAAGTTTTTGTAGCTTTTTCCCAAAAAGACCAATTTGAGGATGCGTCTAAAAAGGGTTTTTTAATTTTAAACTTTTTTAATGATTTTTAAAAAATCAAAAGAGCTTTTAAAAATAATTTAATCACTGAGATTTGAGCTTTATTTTATTTGCATCATAAAGCGCTAACTGATGAAACAAGATCGTAAAAAGTCATGAGCTTTTGTGTTTTTGCTGTGCCATTTGTTCAGATTTTTTAGCAGAAAATATTTTCCCCAAAAAGTGTTTTCTCTAAATTCACTCACATAGAAATTTTATGTCGATGGCACAAAGTTGCTGCTTCCTCATTAAATTTCATATCAATTCAGTGCGGTGAAGTCTAATGAGACATTTGAAAGTTTTAATACCTTTTATTTCTCTCATCTCTTACAGATTCATGGCAATTTGGTGGCCTTTAAAAAAGCAAATCACAAAAAAGCGCGCAAAAGCGATGATTTTTGGAATATGGCTGTTTGCACTCTTTCTAACCTCACCGTGGCTGATTTATTTCGATCTGTCACCGATGTTTGAGAGTCGTCCGGATATCGAGATGTGCTATGAAATTTGGCCGCAACACGAGTGGTTCAATGAAACGTCATTTTTCATTGTTGCAAACCTTTGCATGCGCTTTTTACTTCCAACAATTCTCATATTCGTCTGCTACACTTTAATATGGGTGAAGGTGAGTATTTAAATTTTATTTGAAACAATTTTTTAAAGTTTTTTTATTAAAATAATTCAAACCGTAACAAACTTTTTTTAAATTATTCTTTACTCATCTTTCACCCTCAGGTTTCGTACCGAGAAATTCCTGGTGAGACAACAACAAAGGACTCACAAAAAGATCGAATTCAACAGCAGTCCAAAATGAAAGTTGTTAAAATGTTGGCCTCCGTGGTCTTTGTGTTTGTAATTTCATGGCTTCCACTCTACATAACATTCACCATAATAAAGTTCGGTAAGGATGCCTTCACAAATTTGCTAACCACAGATTGCAATAAATTTTAAACTTAATTGTTCCGAATTAATTTTCTTTCCCTTGCATTGCTGTATTGTGCGGTCGTGGTGCGTAGGTCGAGCATTCAGTTCACGACATGAGGAATTTTTCATTCTCTTTACGCCAATTGCACAGTGGTTAGGCTCTGCCAATAGCTGCATTAATCCCCTCCTCTACTCATTTAACGACAAATATCGTCGGGGCTTTAAAGCCATTTGGGCATCACGCAAATGTTGGGGACGTTTGAGGTAAGAGAAATGAAAAAAATGGCAATTACAAAGTAACCACATAACTCCTCGTAAATAGGTACTACGAGACCGTTGCCATATCAACATCGTCAACGAGAAAATCGTCACACTATAACAAATATAATAGCACTCGTGAGGCACCATGCAGTCCATCCATTAAATCTGATGCCGTGTCCTTCATCTACGACCAATCGAACATGAACAACAGAAAGCATGCGGGCTTATCGAAGCAAAATAGCAATTTATCGCGACAAATTTTGCTCAAGCAAGACTCGAGCGTGAGTGTGCAGTCGACGAGACAGATTTTGGCTAATAATCAAAATAAGTCTGACCATATGACGGACTATTTGGTGCGTCAAGATAGTTCAAACTCATGCAAGGCGTTGATAAAACAGGATAGTAATGGATCGATTTTGTCGAAACAAAATTCCCAGGTGTCTTATTGCGAGTCAAAGAGAAGCTTCTCCTCCTCCATCGACTCATGTACGGATCTGAGAAAGGAATCGATTTTACGACAAAACTTCCAAAACGCCTACATGGAACAGAAGCGCAAGACATTGTCCAAGCAGGACACGGAAATATCATTGATCGAAGAAAATCGACCATCATCGTTGATAAATAGCCAAGATAGCTGTACGTCATTGATTTCGACTAATTCGGCCCAGCGTCGGCAACGTTTGGTGAAACAAGACTCCATTTTCTCGTTTGGAGAGCCAATTCGAACTGGTAAGAGATGAAATGCAATTTTGAAAGGCATTAATTAGATTTTCAAATTGATTAATTTCTCAAATTACGTTTGATAATTGAGAAATTTGATTGAAACTTGAGAAGCAATTTATAAATTTTAACGTATTTAAGAAATTTAAATTTTTTGTCACGACGCTCCTGACATGTCCCCTAATTAATTCAAATTGGAAGCTCGTGCCAAGATGTCGCACATGCATGATAAGTTTTAATGCCTTTAGTGGATTAGAGAATAATAATTTCGGTATTTATGCATGACAAATGTTTATTTTATGACTTTCACACACACAGCCGCAGATTATCGACGCAGGGAATTCACCAAGCAAGATTCGGTGGTTTCAGTATCTTTTGCTGATCATCACGAGATCATTTAGCAAGAGTTGGGAGTCTACTATTAGAATAACATTTTAGGTGAATCATTAGAATTATCAATGTTAAGAAATTATTTGTGGTCACTTAATTCCGAAGAATATTATAAAAAATAAATAAAATAAATATAAATATATATATTTTATACGAGAATTATCGCATAAGAAACTTTAAAATGTTGGTATGAAAAATAAAACAGCACAATTCAGAATGCTATTCGACGCACAAAGAAAATAAAAGGAGACGCGAAGAGATGAAATAAGTTTGAGGTTTAATTTATATGTAGAGGAAAATAAATATTTTATTCTACTTGATTTTCTTCATGCTCGAACGACATGAATGAATGACAATCTAAGCAATAAATTTTTCAAAAAAAAGTTTATAAAATATATTAAAGATTGAATCGTATGTGTTTGTTGAATGGACAATTGCTTATCAGCATTCTCAATAGCGTCTCTTCTTTTTTATGTTCGGAATAATTTTTTGTTCCATTCTTCATTGATCATTTCAAGGTTTCACATACATGCCCAGTGAGTGAATTTTTTTTTGGGTTTTTAATGGAAAAAATTTAAATTTTTTAGGGATCAATTTTAAATCTATCGAGTCAATTTCAAACAATTGTTGAATAATTTTGGATCAACTGTAACTAATTTTGACCCTTTTCATTAGACCCGTAATTTTTTAACCCCTCAAAATTTTTTAAATTTAATTTTTAATATTTAATGGACCTTTAAAAAGCGTTGCAACTTTTTGACTTTTTTTAATCACTTTCTAAGTGACGTTCATGTAACTTTATTACCCTTCTTTTTGGATCGTTTATCCATGTGTACCTTAAAATTTTTCTCACTGGGCAAAAATTGAATATTTGTTGCATAAAAAAAAGGAATAAAAATTATATTTGACGACGATGTGAAATGTCGAATACAAGAAACAGTTTGAAAAAAATGTGAATATGAAACAGATGTTTTGATGACCGCACAAAAGAGAAGTTTTTTCCCTCAAAAAATCTTTTTCTCGCTTTCTCGCTCCCACCAAAAGAAAAAAAGCGTTGAACGTTGAAATTAATTTTTTTCAATTGTGCTTTTTTACGATGAGAAATGCAAGACGGACGAAGAAGAACTCTTGTTATATCCCTCCTATACTTCCTCATTAAAAAACTTTCAAAATTTTTTCCTTATATTAAAAATAGACAAACAAAATCATTTTCTACGCGAAACAACAATTTTTACCTTTACTTGAAAGAAATGAAAATGGAAAATTTCATGTTTGAAAGGAGAAAAAATTTATCATTAAAAAAGTTTATCAAGAAAGAAAGAAAAAAAGTGTTTCATGGATTACCACAAGAACTAAATATTTATAATCGATAAAACTTTTTTGTGGAGGATAATAACGAGCAAAATTAAAGGCACAGTTTATCACATGAAAATCACTGCCTTATATGAAGTTTAAAATTCAAATGAAATAATTTTCATGATTCATGGCGAGGTGGAGGATCAAAATAAAGTCCCTTGAGTTGATTTCCAGGGACAATTTTCAATTTACATTGCTCACAGCTTTTAAATTGGTAAAACTTGAAAAGCTCAATGTAAACAAACAACATCTTTTAAATATCCAGGAAAATATCATCCCTCCTCTCACTTTCTTATGTATTCAAAAAGCATTAATTAATTTACGTATATTAAAAAAATTGGCAATAAAAAAATTATAGTTCGTAAAATAGTTTTTAGGTCACGAGGACACATAAATTAATAAATATTAAAGGTTATATAGAAGAAATAAATTTTAAAATTCTTTTAAATAAGAGCAGAAAACAATAATAACGAATTTCATATTACATTTACGTAAGATATATGTTTAGTCGTACATAAAATAAAAAGCGTCATGAAGATACACAAAAAACAGCGTTTGAATAAATTTAAGAAAAAAAAAATTGTTACAAATAGAAATAAATCTCCATATATTGTGCAGATGAAAATAGAACCGTAAATTTCCGGACTTACGCAATACCAAATGAACTTTTTCATTTTAAAATTTTATTTCGTTATTGAAAACCATAAATTGAGATCTCTTCTAATTACTTTTTGTTGATGAAATAAAATTTTTGATGATGGCTTGAGAGACAATTTTTAAATTTTATTTAATAATAAAATTGAACCTTTTCCTTCCTCAAAAGTGACACATTTTAAAGCTCTTACTTTTAGTCTCAAAGATTTTTAAAAATTTCTCTCAAACTATCTCAAAAAGATTTTTTAAAAATGTCAAGTGAAAAGACAAAAAGGTTCGGACAAATATGGGTAACAATCCACGACTAACACACACACACACAAACAAAAACAAGCAGATGAGAGACACATATGGCTAAAATAGTTCAAAATCTCACACATATACGCGCAAAGAAAAAAAGTTTAGGATTTACTATAAAGCTGTTGACAATATCATGTCATGTATAAGATGAGGAAAAGAGTCATTTTGATGTTATTTTCCCATGCTACGAAATAAAAATAGAAAAAAAATTCAATAAAAGAAATTAAGATGAAATACACCACACATAGAGTACACAAGAGCAACATATTTTAATACGTCTAAAAGAAGCATAAATTAATGTATTTTCTCCTCCCTTCCTTCCCCTTGCTCCTTCACACAATCCACCAATAAATTTCTGTATCAAAACAATCAAATTGCTTTCACACCTACTTAAAAATAAAAAGCGATGACAAACCCAACCACTCGTTAGATGATGAAAAATTTTAATAATAAAGGAAATATCTGTTGTTTAAATGCATAACATATCAACATAGAGGAAATGAAAAAGAATGATAAGAACTTTTAAAGACATCCAGATTTGATGCGATAGAAAAATGAGAAATAGAAAAAAAAAATATTTTTTACACACTCAGAGTACAGTTGATGAACCTATTATTAGAGAGAGAATAAAACTACATCCGCATAAACATATGATGAGAATGATAATTTTTATGGCACAGAAGGGAAATGAAAGCTCAAACCATACATAGAATAAAACTACATATATTTTTCTATAACAGTTTGAAGAGATGAGAAAGCATCGTAGATTCATTTTTCATATTAATAAAAGAGAGAAAACTATATTATAAAGAACTTTCACATTTGAACCTGAACACAACAACAAACCCTATATTTGTTTTCTTTTATTGAGTTTTTAATTGATGGAAAAAAGTTTTTAATCCTTTGAGGTTTGATAAAGTTCAAAATTTGAACTAATATTTAAGTAGTAATTAGTATTAATAGGAAATTTATTTTTTTAAATGAAATGATGAAATTTTAAATTCAAAACGATTTGTTAATTTTATTAATGTTTTAAATTCAAATTGATTAATTTCTAAAAACTCCAAAATTTTCAATCAACTATAATTTAAGTTCAAAAATTTTAAAAATATTTATTACAATGAAATTTGTAGTTCAAAAATTGATTCTAAAAGAGTCGTTAACTTCAAATATTTTACTATATAATAATTAAAACAGTTTAAAGTCACATAAACTGAAGATGCATCGTAAGAACATGTTTTTAAAACTTTAAACTGTCTTAGCACGACATGTGTTCCGATAAAGATGATTTTTTTCTTCCTCCTTCAACACCATAAAGCAATTTTTCTTATTTTATTAGACACTGAATGATTGATGACCATTGTTATCCTGAGCTTTAATAAAAAATAGTTTTTCCTCCCACAATCATCCTTTTTAAACTGCTACTTAGGATAAAGGATTTTATAAAAACAAAACTTTTTGTGATGGCAATAAAGTGAAATCAATGAATTAATATCGAGTCGATAGATATTTTTTTTGGCAAACCTCTGCAAACTCTCTGTCCAAAATAATAATTTAAAACATCAATAATAAATGGCATTAGTTACCACATACACAAACACATAAGAGAAATTATTAATGTTTGAATGTTTTAGCATATGTGAGTGGCAAAAAATTAATGTAATGATGATCACAGAAAATGCATTGAAACATTTGTTAGTCACGTGCAAACCAACACACAAAAATTCATATTCAATAGACGATAAATTTAATTAGAAAGTGTTTAACGGCTTGTTGTGTTTGAAATTTTTTGGGAGTTTTTGAAAAGTGTTAAATTCCACAAAAAAAATTGTTTTAAGCTCTGCATAAAAATTCCCGGAATTTTTCGAGTTCAAAAAGTCAAAGGCCGTTAAAGAAAACTTTATCAGAATGGTGAAGTCAAATATTTTCAATTTACTCAAAAAGAGAATAAAAATTGCTTTAAAATTAGTTGAAAAGAGTAAATTTGAAAGAATGAAATTCTTATTTATTTATAAAATAAAAAATATAGTCGCAGAGAAAAATATATTAAGTTTGTTTGTGCAGAACATGTGGATGGAAAAGAAGATGATATGAAGAGTAAAAAATGTTAAAAATGAAATGGAAGAGAAAAATGCCAGCGGAATGAGTTCATCAATCTTTTGTGAGATATCATAAGAGAGAACGACAGAAGTGCAACATACAAGAGCTATTGATAGTTGAAGATTATAAAAATAAAAATTGTGTGCTGCAACTCATGGTTGACATTTTTCTCATAAGTTTCCTTATCATAAATTGAAATAATTTTAACCGTGGTGATAGAAGTTAATTACATGAAAAGAAAATACAAATTGGAGATGAAAAATGAGTTGGTTTTGAGAGCTTTTCGGAAGAGATTGAAAACTTAATTAAATTACTTTTAAAACACAGATTGAAAATGAAAAGATAAAATCTTCAGCTTAATTGCTGTAAAAATACAAGAATTACTTTTGCTTTGAAAATTGTTAAATTTCTCAAAAGAAGTTCCTAAAATGAGAAGGAAAACTTTCAGAGCTTTCAAAGTTTATTTGAGTTTTGTTACAAAAACAATTGAATTTAAAAAATTTTCAAAAAAGCTCTCAAAAACATTTCAATATGTTCAAAATTATTAAAAAAATTGATTGTCGAGATCATCACAAGAAATAGCATCAGTCAGCGATATCCAAATAAATTTCTATGTAACCACTAAAAATTCGTCTCAAACTTTTGACCAACACTCTAAAATTTTTAAATTAATTTTAATAAGATTTTTTTGTCGAGATGTAGCTGATTGATGCACTCACTTTAAAAATGTACTTTGGTGAAATGGAGGTAAAGCAAAAATAAAGTAAAAATGTTATTACACAGAAAAAAAACTACAGACTTTTCCGACTTTTCACTCTTTTTAATTTCAGCAAAAAACAATTTGATAGAAAATCATAAAATGCATCCGCACCGCCATTAATTTTTCTTTACTCTTTTTTTATAAGGCCAAAACTGGGTCAAGTGTACGCTGCGGCAGGATGTGAGTTCCACCTTCATGATGCTTTCGAAATTGATTTAATCCCATCAAGCAAATAAAGCAGCCAACTATGAAGCTCTCGTCAAGTGCTCAACTCTCGAGAGAATCTTTCTGAGTTATTAAGTGAGAGAAGGCAGAAAATGGATTTAAATCCTGCTCTTTGACATTTCTTTATGCACTTCCTCGATCGTAATGTATGCTTAAGAGTCAAGTGGTAAAACTGAATGCTTTCAATGTTCTATGAGCATTCAAGACGCATAGAAATGTTACCCACGTGTGTCGTTGTCAAGGTGACTTAAAAAAATATTCGATTGACTAAAAAATAATTTAATTAAAATTCCAGGAATTTTAAAATGGTTAATTGAGATTCACACAGTTCAAAATTAAGCTTTTATTTTATCGCTTTTTTTGTAAGGCTATAAAACTTTCAGCAAATCCTTTTTTATTGTTGAAAGCTAATTTCAAGGATTTCAACATAATAAAATTTGGAGCTTTTTGTCCTTCGCAAAGTTTCCCCGCACAAAAAGGATTGTAAAAAGCCTTTACAAATATTTTAACTAACATGAAACTCAAACTCATCGCTTTTACTCATTTTTCATTGCTGTTTAGGAACTTAACGAATAATGTGTGAGATTTTATTTGTGGTTTAATGAAAATCCTTGAGAGAGCCTGTTTTTCAATTTCCATCTCATGATGCGTTGCGAGAAAGAGCAAAGTTTAAAAATCTGTGGCCACTGGTCGGTTAAAAAGCATTTGAACCTTTAAAATTTAAAACCAAATCATATAGTATATGAGAACTTGCCAGTGCAGTCACACTGAAGTTGAAGTGAATGAAAGCTAATGAAAGTATCCATTGAAAAATCATTTAATTCACCCAGTAAAAATTACTTAAAAATTCTAAGATGTTTCAATCACATGGATTCAATAAATTCCTGGAAAAAAGAGATTTCTTGCTGGGTTCATCGTTCAAATCATGTTGCAATCAAAAAGAATGAAAAGTGGCTACAATGAGAGTAAAAGAGAGAGATTTAAGATAAAGTACGTCATTCCTTTTCCTCTTTTGAGTTCATTTCCTCCATTTGTGGTGTGGAAAATTCAATTCTTTACATTGTCAACATGCGAGACAGAATCTTGAGTCCGCCTGTCGTCGCTTTACTATTTTGCATAAATGCGACCACTCTCCATCGATTTTCCGCTTTTATTTCCTCTCGAGCTTGTCTGATGCCGCTTTTGATGGAAGCTTTTTACAGCTCAACTTACGAAATTATTTTGTGGTGTCCGAATATAAAAAAAATGTTTCAAAACCCACACGTGGGTGTTGCCGTGTAACCCACTTGTAACAGATCAGTATTGGCTTCCCTTTTGGCTTCCCCTTTGGCTTCCCCTTCTGGCCTCTCCTTTTGGCTTCCCAAAAATGGCTTCCCAAAATGGCTTCCCACTGTTTTTCATTTTCCATTGTGTTTTATTTTCCATTGTGTTTCATTTTCCACTATGTTCCATTATCCATTGTGTTCCATTTTCCATTGTGTTTCATTTTCCATTGTGTTTCATTTTCCATTGTGTTTCATTTTCCACTGTGTTCCATTTTCCATTGTGTTTCATTTTCCATTGTGTTTCATTTTCCATTGTGTTCCATTTTCCATTGTGTTTCATTTTCCATTGTGTTCCATTTTCCATTGTGTTCCATTTTCCATTGCGTTCCATTTTCAGATACATGCCAATCGATTCCTGGTCAAATTACGAGTTCAATGAGGTACATGAAGCCATACTTTTAAAAAATGGACATTAGGGGCACTACTGGCCGGCCGTGATGGACATTGGTGGCACTCTTGGATGGCCATGATAGACATTCCTCAAATATTATCAATGCCTTTCGATTCCTGATACAAATACGAGTTCAACGACATACATGAAGCCATATAACAGGAAATTTGTATGAAAAATGGCATTTAGGGCTGTCCATGGCACGACCTGTGGTCATGACCCTCATAATTCCTAAAATGGCCGAATCTAAATTCATAGACCTACCATTTGGCGAAAACTAGAAGTCTCTAGCTATCTCAGGAGCCGAGATCTCGATGGAACAGACAGACGGACGGACGGACGGAAATAGGCGCATATAAGTGTTACACCACTTCGTGGGTTACACTAAAAAAGTCATTGCTACAAAGTGTCGTGCGAATGATATCACTTTTTTATGCTTTTGTGATCAATCATGGAATAAGAGAAAAATGTTTAGCCTTCATTGCAACAACTTGAAGGAAAATTATGGAAATAAGGAAGCGATAATAATTTATGAATATCTCACACCAAGGTACATTCTCACCATAAAAACGGACAAAGAAGTTCATTTTTTTATTCATCCTTGTACTCCTGTCATCCGCAATGATCCTTCTTATTCATTTCGTCCATCATCATCAATGGTCTTCACGCTGCTCCCAAATTTGCTCCTTTTCTGATTCGGGCAAAAAGTTGAAGGATTTGCAAGTCACTTTGGGTAGAATGGTTGTCTGTTTTTGTTACTTAAAAGTGTAATAATTTTTATTGGGATTGTATATCAAGGATTTGTGCAGGAGTATGACGATAATTAATTCTGAGCGAACATAGCCACGCGATAGAGAAATTTGCATTTTTGTGCTCAAATAAATTAAAAAGTGAATTAGATTTTTTTTCTGAATATTCCTGAATTAAAAAATTTTTAAACACCAACCAATTGATGAAAGAAAAGTTTGAAATATTTCCAAAATATTTTTTTAACAGCTTGAATCAAAAAAATTCTACCGCATCAAAAGAAAGTTAAACAAAATTCAATCCATTCTTTTTATCACTGGAGACGTCTGGCTATTTTGTATCAAGTAAAAAAAGTTTATCCTTAGTCAGCTCGCTGTCGTCGCCAAAAAAAAAATACTTTTTTGTGAGAGTCAGCATTGACATTGAAATTTACTGTATCAGAATTCGCTTCTGTACTTTGTTACTTAATCCATTCACAAAAAAGTATCCTCATATGATGCCAAAAATCCATCGACAAGATGCAATGTTGTGGTAATGTTTAATAAATAAAATTGTCGCAATATTTTTATTGCAGACTCGTTTTGCTATCTTTTCAACAGATGTTTGATTTTTTTGATGATTGATGACTTTTCGACACAGATCTCGAGTGTGAAATGATCCGATTCGATTGACATTGAAGCTTGATGAAAATTTATTTTGGCAGCATTTTTTTAATTGAATGACTTTTTGTGGTTAAATTGATAAAAAAATCAAAAATCAAAATTTTTTAAAAATGTTAAAAAATTTATTACAAAATGCTTGCACATGATAATATTTTGTGAAATTGTTTCCTTTCACTGCCAATTGACTGTGTGATTCTCTGTGAAAGTCATGGGGGATAAATTGAAAGAAAATTAAAAGATTTTCAATTTCGGCGTATCACAGCCAAGGGCACAATTTTGTTCACTATTTTCATATCGAAATCATTTATCTAACGCACACAAAAATGTCGAGATCGCATACATGTCCTTGGAGGAACATTTTCTATTAACCGAAAAAAAAGGAAATTCGTTTTGTTTGGTGAAGTTGATGAAGAAAATGCAGAATCACAATAGATCAAGAACACGATTGTATGGAGGTTTGATTGAATTTTTACGGATGAATGAAAAGTGGGCCACACATATTATGCGGTTGGAAAACTAATCATGTTGACAATAGCTTAAAATCCTTGGTGAAATTTCAGAAGGACGATGTAAAATGGATTGTGAAATATTTTAAAATGAATTTATTGAATTTTTTTTAAAATTGCCAGCCACGTGGTCATTTCTAAACTGTTACTTTAAAATTTAAAAATATTTCTTAAAATATCATCAGAAAAACTACGCTATAATTTTTTCTATTATTAACTTCCTGAATAACTTTTTTGCCCACAAAACTTTAATAACTTCCTTACAGAAAAAAAACTTTTTCAACTATTTTTTCATCTAAATTTTTTTTATTCAGATTTCTTCACGGTCTCTTTTTTTTAACTTGCCGCTTTATAAGTTTTAATGGTGGAAAGAAAGTTTTAAAATTATTTGTGTGATATCGACATTCGCAGAGAGAAAAAAAATGACCATAAAAGAGGAAGAAAACTTCCAGCATGCAAAGAACTAAAAAAATAGCAATTGAAACAATATTTTTTTTTGTCGTCAATGCTTTTGTATTAATTTTCCTACTGAGCTTTAAAGAAACAAATATTTGTTATGCAACAATGCGGCTTGAATATTGTGGTAATGATTATAGATTATAAGTTTGCTTCTTCTTTCAAGGTGAGCAAGTGACGATAGATGTGCCACTCGAATTCATTTGCCGTCAGTCTTTTTAGCTTCTTTCTGTTTGACTTTTTCAGCTAGGGCCTTGGCATCGCTGGAAGATAAGAGATTGATGAATTAGGTGCATAAGTCAAATATATAAATGATGTATTAGATACAAGCTAAAAATGGTTCTATTGCTCTACTTTAGTTGATAGTCTTAAGTATTTCGACAACCAGTAGATTGATGCTTACCGCTCTCGTCTTTGTTGTGGTGTCAGCCCGTCGTCATTTTTCTTGGCGTCCTGGGCCTTTTTAGCATTTCTTTCGCGAGCCAAATCTCGTTGATTTCCGCCTGCGTGAAAGTTTTTAAATAGTTAAATTTTTTTAGATAATTTTGTGACATTTTTTTATTCAAACAATCGTTAGTTGCGTTTTTAACATTCTCTAATACTCACGAGTCATTTTGAGTTATTTATTACCAATAATTAAGTGAATTGGAATAAACTAGTTCGTAGAAAATTTGAAAATTTTAATTTTATATTTTTGTTGTTGTTTTTTTCTTCTTCTTGGCAATTTTCGAATCACTGGTGAAAATCGTTTGGACAAACAAAATGGACAAATGGACACGCACTCAGTTGATTCCACAACCAACGCCGATTCAAAAAAATTATCAAAATCTTTAATTTAACATCATTCAAACTAGCTTAATTGCTTTAAAAGGCGTAACTTTGAAGAACCGGACACGGAATGTCGCAAAGAGCTAAAAAACGAGTCGTTGAAAGCGACGCCGAGTCAGAAGAAGGTAAAATTTAAATTTGCCACCAAAAAATATTTTGTCAACACATTTTTACAGCTTCAAATGTTATCTTTTTGTAGATATGTTTGATTTAATCGAAGAAAGACATCAAGCGGACGATGACGTGGAAAATGGCTCGGGTAAGGAATCACATAGTGATAGTAGAAGTAGTAGAAATCCGTCGCCGAGTCCAATGACTCAAAATAGAAATTTTCATCTAGACCAATTGAAACATAAAATTAAAAACCATTTAATTAAACCGTCACTAGAGCATGGAAAGCACTTTGAAATTCAGACGAAGCTGGCATTGGTTAATCGCATCAAAGAGATCAACAAACGCCGATCAATTAGCCATAAAGTGGCTATTAAACACTTGGATTGGTCTCAATTGAATGTCGAAGGACTCGATGAAGATGAAGCTAAAGAATGTTTTAATCAAATTATCTCGCCTGTCAATACAATCCGAACACTCGACGAGATGCTTAACGACTATCGCGAAAACTATCAAAAGTATGAGTTAAAGAATGCACTGCATGCTCCAAAGCTACCTCAAAATCCTGTCATGCGATACATTCAGGAGCATCGAGCTGAACTTGAGAAGAAAATGATCAAGAAAAATCCCACTGAAAGAATTAAGCTTGTAAGTATACCTTAAAATTGATTAATTCAGCGAAATTCAAAGTATTTTATGTTATTTCAAGGGTTCGGTCTCAAAATTCGGTGCAAAGCGTTACCACAAGTTACCTGAAGAAGAAAAGGATCGCTACAAACGGGAGTACAAGATTGCTCTTGATGAATATCACAAGCAAAGAAGTGAGCTCATACGATTGAATCCTGAACTTAAAAAGCCACGCAAGAAATATGACTCGGCGCCGGCAGCGAGAAAGAAGAAGTCAGCCGATGATAAAAGTGAGACGATGATTACTCCTTTCAGACTCTTTCTCAGAGAGCTAAAAGAGAAGAATCCCGAGATTCGATACCAAGAGGCGCAAGCACAATACAAAAATCTTGGCGATCACGAGAAGCTTTCCTACATCAACAAAGTTCTCTATCTCGAAACAGAGCTCGATAAGATTTTCACTGCCGATGAAAAGAAGATTATGAAACACTCCAGTGGAATGCCCGTTAAACCGCTTTCCGCCTACAATGCATTTGTTCAGAGTAAAACTAAGAACGCTAATTTTGGTAAGGGAAAAAGCAGCGTAAAAGTTATATCTGAATTGTGGAAGACGGCAACCGATGAAGAAAAGAAAGTTTACGAGAAAAAGTTTCAAGCTGATCTCGATCAATGGAAAGAAGCTATGATGGTGTGGATCAAAACACTACCCTTAGATCAGCGTGCGGAACAAATCGCAAAGCACAAACTTTTCGACAGCAATAAGCGAAAACGCGATGAATCGATGTTATCTCCTGAAGATATGGAGATTAAAATTGAAAATGAAGGTTTCGAGAATGTCATCGAGATCGCTCAAATTGAAGAAGACCGTCAAAAGTCGCCAAAGAAAAAGAGACTCAACAGCGAGAGTGAAGGGCTATCATCGCCAAGTGGTTCAAAGAAAAATCAGACTGCCATCGATTGGGACACTGTCTTCGATACCAACAAGACATCGTCGCCAAAAAAAGAAAATATCGAGAAACAACTCGCTGCATTAGGAGAATATCCATCACTTACCACTGCACACTACTTCATGAAGACTAAAGGCGAAGGAAAGGGCTTAAAAAAGCTTGCGAAAGCTTACAAAGAACTAACGAGAGCTGAAAAGAGGAAATTGTTCATTGAAATGTTGCAAGCTAAAAACGCATACATGAGCAAGATGAAGTCATTCGCATTAAAGCTTGATCCTAAGCACAACAGCAAAGTCATTGCTTTTCACCATTCAAACAAGGAGCAACAGGATAAGAGCGTATCATGGCACACAGCAAGCGGAACAGATATCTCAAGCGAATCGAGCAGCGATGAAGACGACGACTCTGATGAATCATAAGCCAACTATTTTATATTTCAATTCAATTTTTTCTCTTCATTGTATTTTCTCTTTTTTTCGACATGTAAGTAAATTCGGGTAAACTTTAATAGCATTCATTTAAAATATTGTTGAATAAAACTTAATAATTTTTGACACACAGTTGTGCAATTTTAATTGTTTAATTTTTTAAATATTTTTTTCTAAATCTTCCGCGTGTAATATTGTACAATGAAAATATAAATTGTGACATTTCATAACGAACTTAAATATTTCAAATTTATCAGCTGATTTTAATAAACAAACTTGAAAACGGCTGGAAGCAATTAAAATATGAAAAAATATCTTGAACTCAATTAAAAACTAGTTAAATTGGATAAAAAAAGCGTAAATTTAAAAGATCTAACTCAAAATGTCACAAAGTTCTAAACAGCGGGTCGCTGAGAGCGATTCCGAGTCGGATATTGGTAATTTTTAAATTTGCCACCAAAAAAAACATTTTTACCACATGAGTTTAATATTTTAGAAATTCTTAAAATTGTGGATGAAAGACATCAAGCAGACTTGGACGCTCTAAATGATTCGGGTATCACAATAGAACGTTTCATAGAATAAAATGGCCATCAAGAATAAATAAGAAAGGATGCTTATGGCTAACTTAAGTATTTAAAACAATAGCTGAATATGTGTTCTATCAACTGCCTTAAAAAATTATTTTTTTGCCGAGCACCATATCTCAGAAAAAGGCTTTTTGCTTGACCCCTACACATATATTATAAAAATAGCCTCTTATTAAAAATGAGAATATTTCTTTAATTAAAAAGTTTCTTTCAAAAGTGTTAATTCACGATTGTCATAAATTAATTTCCGATAGATTTTTTAAAAATTTCAATGTAAAAAAAGGCTTTGGAAGTGCTTTAAACATGATTTTTCTGAGTAAACGAACACACTCATTAAAAAACGTCTGCACAGTTTGCGGAACGCATCGGAACGCTGAATGGGGTATCAAGCAGGATAGCCAAAGGAGGAATCTATCATATGGAATTGGTTTGGTTTGCACGTTTTTGCACGTTTCCGAGATAATTGCATTCAAAGATGACTCTAAAATCGTACTTTTGTATGAAAATCATTATTTGACATAAAGTAATCTTTGGTTTTGAGCCATCATGCAACAAATTATAGGGCATCGAAGAGATAAATCACTTGAAGGAAGGCTTAAATTTTGTATGAAAAAAATAAACATAATTCAGTTATGCATTTTACAACTCGTTACAACTTGTTGTCAATGCCATTTATGCTTAAAACAATTAAGTAAAGAAATAATCTATGAGGCATTAATAAGGACTTTTAGGAGCCTCCATTAGTAAAATTTTGTGCTGATTTATGATTTAAATAAATCTGTTAAGCCGTCGTTAACAATTAGTAAAGGTTTAGAGCACGTTGGCCATTTTTAATATCAAACGTTCCACTGTGTGGTAAGGAATATAAGTCAACATAAGGACCAAATTAAAAATAATTTAATTAAATCGTCGACAGACCATGAAAAGTGGTTTAAGACCAAAACAAAGTTGGCATTAGTTGATCGCATAACAGAGATCAACAAGCGCAAATCAGCCAGTTATAAAGTAGCTATTAATCACGTCGACTGGTCTCAACTGGATCTTGACGATCTCAATGAAGATGAGGGAAAGGATTGTCTTAATCAAATTCTCGCGACTGTTAACAAATTACGAACTCTTGACGAGATGCTTGACGACTATCTAAAAAACTATCGAAAATATGAGTTAAAGAGAGCACCTAATGCACCACAGCTCCCTCCAAATCCGATATTTGTATACATCATAGCCCATCGAGCAAAATTTGAGAAGGAAATCATCAAGAAGAATCCCAATGTTAAAATTAAGTTTGTAAGTATACCTTAAAATTGTTTAATTCAACAAAATTCTAAGTATTTTATGATATTTCAAGGGTGATGTCTCAAAATACGGTTCAAAACAATACCACAAGTTACCTCAAGAGAAAATAGATCGCGACAGACAGGAATACGAGTTGGCGCTTGAGAAGTATCGCAAGGAGAGAAAAAAATTCTTACGATTGAATCCTGAGCTGATAATGCCACGCAAGAGATATCCCTTTGTGCAGAAACCTAAAAAGAAAAAGGAAAAGCTAGTGAAACCAAAAAAGGAAGTTACGAAGATCACACCTTTCAGACTCTTCTACAACGAGCTTAAAGAGACGATTCCCGAAATGAAGTATCATGATGCAAGAGCGCAGTACAATACTTTTACCGATCAAGAGAAGCTTTCCTACATCAATAGACTTCTCAATCTCGACACACAGCTCGATAAGATTCTCACTGGCGAAGAAAGGAAGATTATAAAACTCTCCAGTGGAATGCCGGTTAGACCGCTTTCCGCCTACAACACTTTTGTTCAGAGTAGAACTAAAAACGTTAAACATGGAAAAGGAAAGAGAAACTTGGAAATTATATCTGAAACGTGGAAGACTGCGACCGATGAAGAAAAGAAAATTTACGAGAAAAAGTTTCAAGATGATCTCGATGAATGGAAAGAAGCTATGATGGTGTGGATCAAAACACTACCCTTAGATCAGCGTGCGGAACAAATCGCAAAGCACAAACTTTTCGACAGCAATAAGCGAAAACGCGATGAATCGATGTTTAGACCTGAAGAAATGGAGATTAAAATTGAAAATGAAGGTTTCGAGAATGTCATCGAGATCGCTCAAATTGAAGAAGACCATCAAAATTCGTCAAAGAAAAATAAACTCAACAGTGAGAGTGAGGGAGAGAAAAATCAGACTGCCATTGAGTCCAAAGAAGAAAGTATCGAGAAACAACTCGCTGCACTAGGAGAATATCCATCGCAATCTGTCGCACACTACTTCGTGAAGACGAAAGGCGAAGGAAAAAGTATGGAAGATATTACAAAAGCCTACGAAAAATTAACGAGAGCTGAAAAGAGGAAATTGTTCATTGAAATGTTGCAAGCTAAAAACGCATACATGAGCAAGATGAAGTCATTCGCATTAAAGCTTGATCCTAAGCACAACAGCAAAGTCATTGCTTTTCACCATTCAAACAAGGAGCAACAGGATAAGAGCGTATCATGGCACACAGCAAGCGGAACAGATATCTCAAGCGAATCGAGCAGCGATGAAGACGACGACTCTGATGAATCATAAGCCATTTATTTTATATTTCAATTTTTTTCGCGAAGTAAGTAAACTCCAATATTAGAATGTGGAAAATATGTTGAATAAAAAATTTTAATTTTGTAAAATAATTTTTGACATTGAGTTGCGCAATTTTAATCTCGCTCAATTTTATCATTTCGCTCTAAATCTTTAATCCACACGCAATTAACAATGACAACGAAAATTTGCATGCGATCAGTTAACGGGGAATTTGCAATGACTTTTGATGAGCTTTATAGAAGGAATTTCGGTGCACTTTAGGATTTAAATTAATTTTTATTTTTAAAATTCCGCTAGTTTAAATAATTTTTCACAAAAACGTTGAAGTTCAAGGTTGTCTCATTGTTTAATAGCATTTTAATATCTCTTCAAAGCTCAAAAACTTTTTTGCAATCTCATGTGTGGTGTGTATTCAAAGTAGTTCAATGGCAATCAATGATCACCTTTTGATGTTTTTGCTCTCCATTGAAAAATCATCATGGAAAAAAATGAAAAATTTATAACAATGCGAGCGAAAATAATTGCAATTTTCTCTCTCTTTCGAGCTTTTACATGCACGGTTACGTTACGTCAATAAAAGTGGAGAGCACGCACCGAAAAAAATAATTAAATTAGCTGATAAATGTTTTTTTTGGGAGGGAAAAATTACCAAATATTTTTTTTAATAAGTCAAATTAGAATCAGCATCAGACCAAAGCCACAAAACTACACACACACACCGCCGAGAGAGTTCAATTCAGACCGGAAAACAAATATTTCCGATGATTCTCTCGATTCTGAAATCTAAACGATCATTTTTCTGTGTTAATAATTTTTCACGTCTGCATTCTCAATTCATCGCTAGCCGAGATCGGTCGAAATATAATTTTTCAGTTCCGAAAGCGAAAGTTCTAGTGAGAGAAAGTGAAAATGAAGTTAATGTGCATAATGATGATTGGTCTATGGTGTTGTGGAATTTCAGCCACAAACGGTGGTTAGTGCAATATTCAAATTAGTGTCAAATTTTACAAGTTGTGTCTTTTAGCCGATCACGTAATTATAGAAACGGAAAATGTGAAAAGTGGCCAAGAACGTGAAGGAAGAGCATCCTCAAGCTATCGTCTCGCGTGTCCGGGCCTCAACGATTGTGTACCGCTTCGTGAGTGTCCTCAATTATTGGCAGAAGCAGCTTCAAGGTGCTATAATAATGATCGCTCACTTTTTTGTGGAGCCAATGGCAATTTTGAACCCTTCGTGTGCTGCCCTGTCACTTACACAAGTCCGCCCCTCCAATCAGAATATGGCGGAAGTAATAACAATAATAATAATAATAATAACGTTAATTATCAAGATAAACTGAGCGGAGCTTGTGGAAAGCCCTTGATTCAAGGAAGCTATTATAAAAAGCTTGGCGCATATCCGTTTGCCGCTCGAATCGGATTTAAAAGTGAGTTAATTTATTTTCCATTTTTTAATGAGAAATCCAAATTATTTTAGGAAAATTACGAAACTTTTAATTGAATCCAGGAAATGGTATTTTGATTTTTTGAGAGTTTATTAATCCAGGAAAAATAATTTTGGATATCCCAAAAATACAAATATAAATCAAAATTTAAAAATATTTCAAAGACAATTAAAAGAGCTTTAATTATTTTTTCATTTCATTGTAAAAATCCTCACCTAACCCACAAAAACATAGCTCGGCAGTAATTGAAATAATTCGGGTCATAAAGTTTTATGACGCTTCTTTTTTTAACACTCGCGTAAAAAATATTTAAAGCGCATATAATAGCGGATTGATTACATAATTTTTTAGAACTTTTTTATCTCTTTTCAATGACTCACAGCTTTTTTCATCCGCGATCACTGTACAAAGATAATGTTTGTTATGCGCGTAAACGAACATGAAAAGCTCTTTTTTTATTTATGGGAAAATGTTAAATAAAACTTATATTAATTAATTGTAGACCTCAACAATGGGAACCTGGTGTATCCGTGTACTGGTTCGGTTATATCTCGCCGCGTAATTCTCACGGCTGCACATTGTGCTCTTGCAAAAGCCGACGGTCACCGACTCTCTTCAGTCCGCATCGGCGATTTTGATATCACCAAAGACCCTGACTGTGCTGAATCTGGCTTTTGTGCCCCGCCCGCTGTCAATCACGTCATCTCTCATGTGGTCGTTCATCCAGACTACACAAGCGGCCAATATCATCATGACATTGCATTGTTAATTCTTAGAACGCCAATAAATTACACCATTTCCGCCCAACCTATCTGTCTTCAGCGTGATCGTCAGGGCTTGATTGTTGGTAAAAGATCAACCGTTATTGGTTGGGGAAAAAATTCTCTATCGAACGTTCGATCGCCTGAAATGCAATTTTTGGAACTTCCTCTTGCATCGTGGGATCAGTGTTTGAGAGTTTATGGATCATCAGGAGCTTTGGACTCTCAAAAGTCGATAGGTTAAATTTTTAAATTTTTTAAATTTACCAATTCACAAAGTAAATTTTCAGAGGGTCAATGGATGTGCGCAGGTGGAGAGGGAAAAGATGTTTGCAATGGATTCGGTGGTGCGCCTCTTTTCATCAATGAAAATTCAATCATGTATCAAGTTGGTAAGGATAATTAAAATTGAAGCTTTAAGCTCAATTTTAATTTCTTTAAAATTTTAGGAATAATGTCATTTGGCTCTGAAAACTGTGGAGGTCTTCGAGTGCCTTCTGTTTATACCTCAATCGCGCATTTTTATAATTGGATACAAGACAACATTCCAGCCGAGTAAAAAGCTTTTATTATCATAAAAAAAATCATTTTATTTGTAGATTCTTAAGTTAAACACTAAAATTAAGAAATAAATTTTTAGGAACAAATTTGACTGTGTTTAATAAACCTAATTTTTAATACTCATCGTTTTCCACAATGTCCGACAGTCGATCACAAGATGTGTTCAATGAGACATTGTAAAAATCGTTTTGTTGCATATCATTCATTAAAACAACAGAGTCACCCTGAACTTTGAGTATAGTTATGATTTTATGCTTGTAATAATAACAGATACTGGCACTAACTACAAATATTATCGCTAAGCTTATACACATGATTATCCAGTTCCAGGAAATTTCTTCTGATGGTATGAAAATGCTAAAATAGTAAAAATCACTGAATTGTCTATTTTCAGCAAGTGAAACAGCCATAACTCGAAATGAGTAATTTCCTTCGAAGAGATTATTGGTGGAGTATCTGGAGAGGCAGAAATGACATTTTTATGTTAAAATGTTAATACTTTTATAAAAATTCTCACCTATAATTATTTTCCTCGTGCATTTTTCTCGTTATGCACTCGGACAGCAATAAATGTGATGAATTTTCTTTTACCTCTCGCATCTCGACAATGTAACTCACAATAGCGCCATTCTTAAGCTTTGGCTCGTCAAAGTGGACCTCAAATTTACTATTTAGTTCATTAACGATGGGACGTAAAACTACACGATCGTATTTTTCATTATGAGCAGTTTTTTCCGTATGAATTTCGTATTCACTACAGATCGCATCAATTGTGCAAGCGTAAATGTGAAATTTGTAGAATGTGAATGGTTCCAATTTTGTCACTGTGTAACTGGTTAAAGACCCATTGATTATAAATTTATTTTTAAATTCTTTCATATGTATCATTTTCAGCAAGTGATTTTGTTGATTTTTTCTCGATTTGTTATCACTAAACTTTATGAGATTATCCCGAAAATTGTCATCATTAATTTCGCGTGCTTTTCTTCTCTCATCGCAGCACCTATCACAGCAGTTCTCACGTTCATCATAACTTTTTTTTAAATTCTCACCAGCCAATGAACTTATCTCAGAATCAGGACTCTCGATAGGATTAAGACAGTAGTTACGTTGATCGATGACACTAGCATCAAAATAATTCTCCTCAAATAAATGAATTAAAAAGTTATCGATGGCACTTTTTTCACTCGACACCACATCAAACGCGAGCGTTATTGAATCAGTTGTTTTGAGAGCGGTGGCAAATTTTGTTACCCTCGAAGGTCGAATCATTTTAGTTTTAAAAGTTATCGCTTCGGACGCTCCTCGAAAAGAGAGATTTGAGTAGCCGTTCATTGCTTCAGCTGTTTCATAGTAATAAAGTTGAACGGTAAATGCGTAGGTTGTGTACTGCGTTAAATTGCCGAGAGTGTACCTGTAAGATCCATTTTCAACACTCACGTCTTCCTTCTTCACTATTGCATTTTTCCATCCGAATGAACTGCAAATGTCTCGCTCATAAAGCATGTTGTCATCCGCTCCCATTTTCTCGGAATCATCAATCTCCACAAATTGAATTAAATAACCAGGAAAATCGTCCATGTTAACCATTGATTTATCAATCCATGAAATTATAACCTTGTCGTGCGAAATCACTTGAAATTCCGTCTTTATTTCGTCATTTTTACACTTTTTATTGTTTCCATTATTCAGCATGTAATCTTCAAGTCTTGGCTCATTTCCAACGAGGAGCTTTTTAAAGTTTGCAACTTCATTTTCGCAGAGTCTAAAATTGTTGTAAATCAACACCGAGCCTTGTTTAATTGTGAGCTTTTTGTCGCCCCTCAAACGCCAATCGAAAATTTTCTGGAGATTTTGATTCTCAAAAATTCGAATTGCGCTCGACGAAGTCGATGTAGAGACAAGACGTAAATTATTGAGGAAGGTCAGCGTTGATATTCCATTCGAACTATGAGAAGAGAAGAAGAGAAAATCAACTCGATTATGTCATGTGCGTATGCTTACCGGTGAATGCGAAGAGTTCCATGAATCTCCTGAAATTGACGAAAATTTTAGTTTTTCTTGGATTTTTATTTTTTTAATCACCTCAATATTGCCAAGATACGTTTGAAGTTCAGCTGTTATTTCCCTAACGTCATCTATGATGTTGATCTCTAGGCTACTGTTGATTATCGTGCATCCAGTACCGATCGCTTCCAGCTGACCAATCGTCTTTATCTCGTGAAAATAACTGCAAGTTTTCGGACACTTATCTTTACAGCGTGTACAAGTTCCATCACCGCTAAGTTCTGAGGTGTAGCCAGGTGGACATTCTTGCAAGCATTCCTTCTCATGAATTTTACGATTCGCTTTTATGCATTCTTCGGGTTTTATGCATCTTCGAGCGTCGGAGTTTAGTAATCTGGCATTTGGTTTGCAGAAAATTTAAATATTGATTTTTTTAAGTTTAAATTTTTTAAATTAATTTTTTCGTTAAATTTTTTCAAAATGTCCATACCTGTCTCGCGAGCATCTTTCAACGCATTTAAAATCTTCAGATAAATCAACGCAAACCAAACAACCACTGGTCGTTGCATTAACACATTCGCCCAAACTGAGGAAGGTTTAAAAAAATAAATACTAAAAAAAGAGATGCTTAAGAAAACCAAACCAGAGTCGATGACACGGAAACGTAATTTTGTTAATCCTCACAGAGTGCGATGACACAAATTTTTGGCATGAATTTTCATTCCAGCAATTACCCTTCGGACACGCAATACAGTTTTTCGAAGATGTGGTGCAATTTGAACTCGTGACATTTTTGCCGACCGTAATAAATTCACCCATCCGAATTATTACTGCCCAATCAATCTGAGAGAAAATTATATGTGGAACGTGGCACAAATTTTTCAAGGCCAAAAAGTCAATTGAGTTGGAAGTGATGAGTTAAAAAAAATGAAATTTAATTAATATCTCGTCAATTAGCCGAACGAGTCAATTATTTACCTTGGGTAGACAAAGATTTTCGTTGATTCCGAAAATTCTAACAGAACCGCGACTAATTCGGACGAGATTAGTGAGCCCGATCTGTAATTAAAATGCCATTAGGGAGATTTTAAAAGATTTGTAACAAAAATTAATATTTTAAAAAAAGAAATATGAAATTCACCTCAGTCAATTGTGTGTCAGAGAGGACGAGGGCATAATTCCAAAAAAGCCGTTGACCACGAATAATCGTCAAATTAGGGAACATCGAGCCGAGCGTATTGAGATGCTTTATGATATAGAAAAAAACATATCCTGTTACTTCTCTGAAATTCCAAAAAGAAAAGAATAAAACTTTTTTCGAAATTAATGTTGTTTGACAACTTGAAAAATGACGGAGTGTCATGCACACGCGCTTGTACCTTAATGGAAAGCTTTGACTGTTGATATCGGAGCTCGTAAAGTTGTCTGCGTCCGTACCTTCGTAACCAATCATGATGGCTACGTTGCCCGTAACAATGGTGCAATTTGTGAGCTTCTTCGCGAGCTCTTTAAACGACCTAACTTCGACCGTATCGCAAACCACATGCTGAAGCTCGCTCGAACATGTTAGAGAAATTTTAACGACCAATAAAAGTAATAAAAAAGTATTTCGCGATTGCATATTTTTAGCAAAAGAATCCCAAGACTGCACGAATGAGCAGAACGAAAAAAAAAATCACTGCACAACAATAAAATTTTTCTTCAACATAATTAAAAAAAGAAGTGAACGTGTGCGCGCCGATAGACAGCGAACGAGAGAAACAGATGAGAACGTTCTGAGTCGAGCGACGAGTAAAGACTGAAGCATTCAAAGTTGGGTCGAAAAAAAAGAGAAGATATGGTGTGAGTACATCAGAATCAAATTTAAATTGTGAATATCAATTTAAAGGCACATGGAGGAGAAATTCACTTTTTTAAGGGAGTGAGAACGATTACTATAAAATAAGCTAATTAAACACATATGCAAAGTGACATGTGAGGCATTCCATATGAGATATTATGGATTTGTTATAAATTTGGCTTTTAATCTCTCCTTAATACGTCGCTGGAAAATGAAAATAAAATGATTTTTTTACGACGACACATTTCTAAAAAAATCATTCTAATCTAATTTTTTGCCGACCTATGATCTTTTTCCAGCGAGGAAAACACTAAAAAATTTCTAGGAATTTATTTCTCACTCTCACTGCTCGATCATCAGTTCGATATTTTTACACATCGCTTTGTAATACAAAGTTTGTATGCTGGTTGATGACATTTAAATTGTTTTAATGATTGAGCTTAGCGTTTGCCTTTCACACGTGTTTTTAATTGAATTATACTATTCAAGTTCATGGTCAAGGTTAAGAATTTATTAATTTTAAAAGCTTTTTCCGTGATCCTTAAAAAAAATTTTAATCTAACACGACTCAAAGAATAGTTAAAACCATTAATTTTAAAAAAATACTACAAAAAATTCACTTCAACGTCTTTAAATTTTTTGAATTTTCATGTAACAAAATTTAAAAACAAACCCCACCAGAAAAGCGTGAATTTTCTCTTATTTTGTAAATTAATAAATTTGATAAAAATCAAGCAACAGAATGAATCAAAGTTTGAATAACTTAAATGTTGATCCTTCGGCGCTATCAATAAGGGTAAAATATAGTTTCAAAGCCTTAAATTTCGTTTAAATAAGTATTTCCAGGAAAAATTAAAATTTTTTGAGAGGGCAACTGAAGGTCGTGGAATTCCGAAGCCATTATCAGCTCACAACATCTTCCCAGGTACTAATGCTCAGCCCAAACGACCCGAAACATCGCAATCTGACAACAATCCATCATCAGTTCACTCGATGACAGCAAGTACGCCTATAGCTCATACAACAACAACAACAAGCAAGTCAAGTAGCTTTGGATTTTGGCAATCAGTTGGGAAAAAGAGTTCAAAGAAAAAAGCGATTCACTTGCCTCGTCACTACTCGTCCGATAATATTCAAGCAACCGCATCCAAACCCGAAAATGTTCAGAACATCCAGCAGCATTTGCGCTTTAATCAGCCGGCAGTAGATCCGAAGCTTGAAATGGAAAAGGTTTTTCATGACTTGGATGAATTTATTGAGAAGGAGCTTAATGAGATTCAAGTTCGTAAGCGAATTGAACAATTAGGAAAGGCTGAAAAGATTAAAGAGACCGGCAAGGAAAGTGAAGACAAATTTCTCGCCACAATTCGTTTACTCAAGGATGAGGTTCGTGAGATTAAAGAAAATCAGAAGCAATTTGAGAATAAAATCAAGCGACACGAAGAAATGCAATCGAATATGCTGTCACAATCACGAAAAAGACTCGAATATGACAGCAGCAGTTATTACAGCTCTCCCAGTGGAAGTAAGAAAAAAGAGAAAACTTTCAAAAAGCCACCGACACCGTCAAAAGTGCAATATACATCAGTTGAAGTCTATCCGCAGCCACCACCATTGCCACAAAAGCCTAAAGAGAAAGCCAAAATCATCGAGAAAGCTCCTGAAGTTCAATTGGGTTGTGGCGCAAGCAGTACATCAATCATATCTGAGCGTTCAAAAGGTGAAAAGATCGCCCGTCTCGAGAGTGAACTCTTTAAAGCGGAAACACTCATGATGAAAATCAACCGAGTCCTCGAGAGTGTTACAAAGGTTGATGATAACAATATTGACTCAATTATTAACATTGAACGGCATTATCTTGTTGCAACAACGCGCTTTGACTCGGCACTGAGTGAATTGCGGAGATTAAATGATGATGGTATCGAAGAACATCCAGCTCCGTTTAATCGTAGAGGAAAGTTGGTTATTCGTGACGTGATGCTCGAAGTCAAATTGTCATATTTTCAACGTAAAATGTCAACGAAGAATGAATATTTGCTTGCAATGATTAAGTACAATGATATGGTTATGGCTTCGAATGCAGTGCGTATCACTAATGACATCAGAATCATCAAGTTTCCCGAGTGTTTCAGCATTCCAGAGGCTTATTCTGATTTTGAGATGCGATTGGAAATTTTCGGCACGACTTTTTGGCGACAAAAGGCAAATGGACGCGAGACTATGCTTAAAAAATATGGATTTGTGACATTTACTTTAGCCGACACCGGGACAAAGCCCAAGCGATTCCAAATGATTGAAGTTTTGCCAGCTGATCAAGTTCCAATTCGAAGCAAAATTCTCATGCGTATCACTCAAAAGATAACAGCAGGCGTTCAATATCGTGGCACGCTCTTCGTAAAAGTTCGTGATGTCTGGCATGAAACGAGCTCACACTTAAATGGACACATTTTGGAGATCTCTTTTAAGTCACATGGCCACACGAGCCTCGCTCAATCGCGTGAAACAATTATCCTCGATCTCTACAACTATGATAGCGATGCAGTCATTCCGGTCGACACTCGAGTTTCAAAACGTCCTTTTTCATTTTCTCTCAAGTTCAATCACTACGTTGATGTCGCAAACTTTTAGTAGGTTAAATTATATTTCTAAATTTAGACTTCCCTAAATTAAGTTTCTTTCAGTCTCATGGCTGCTACACATTCCGCTGAATCGTATGCAGAATGGGTTGGTTCAATCAACAAGGTTTTGGCTCTCATCAAGTAAAGCTTTTTTAGTAATTAACGAAACTGGTAGGTTTCCATATTTTTTTTGCATTCACTAAAAAACTATTGTAAGAATTTAATAAAGACCACGAATAAATAGGTAAAGATAATAAAAAAACTTTATTAAATCATTTTAACCCTTAATAACGGCAATTGGACGAAGTTTTACACACTTTTTACTGATACCAGCCGAATGGCACGTGTCGACGACATCTGTGACATTTTTATAAGATTCGGGAGCCTCTTCCATGACAAGTTTAGGCGATGCAACACGAATTGCAATATTCTTGGATTTCATCTGCTCTAGAATGTCCATGTAGTCGATGTTACGTCTTGATTTAGCTCGTGATAATGCTCTACCAGCTCCGTGGCATGTCGAGCCGAATGTTTCAGTCATTCCTTTTTCTGTGCCAGTAAGTATGTATGAGCATGTACCCATAGTGCCGCCAACAAGCACCGGCTGGCCAGTAAGCTGATAATCAACTGGAATGAGTGGATGATGAGGTGGAAATGCGCGAGTGGATCCTTTTCGATGGACAAGCAATGTCATTTCCCTTCCATCGACAATATGATTTTCAACTTTTGCGATATTGTGACTTACATCATAAATTACGTGCATATCTAGATCATCGGGAGTTGTGTTAAATTGCTTGGCAAACGCTTGCCGAGTAAGGAACGTCATGGAGCTGCGATTTACCCACGCAAAATTAGCAGCCGCAGCCATGGCTTTCAGATAATTTTGACCCTCTTCCGAGTGAATTCGAGCGCATGCTAGTTGTCGATCATTGGTTTCAATCTTATCACGTTTCATCGCCTTTTCCATCTCAACGAGAGCATCTGTTGCCACTTGATGTCCGAATCCACGACTTCCCGAATGAATCATAATGCAAACTTGTCCCTTCGATTCGATACCCATTTTATTTGCCGCCCATTTATCATAAATCTCATCGACGACTTGAATTTCAGCGTAATGATTGCCGGCACCTAGCGTTCCGAGCTGTGGTAAGCCTCGCTTTTTAGCTCTCATACTGACTTTAGATGGGTCAGCATTCAACATTCGGCCATACTCCTCGCAATGCTCCTTATCTTCAGCCCAAACATATCCTTCACGGAGTGACCAGTCCATACCCATTTCTAGAGCTTCATCAAGATCTCGAGCGTTCATAGGAATTATGCCTTTTGAGCCTACACCGACTGGTATATGATCGAAGAGTGACTGAGCGAGTTGCTCTTGAACAGGCCTTACATCCTTCTCAAACAAATTAGTACGCAATAAACGCACACCGCAATTAATATCGAATCCAACTCCTCCCGGACTAATAATCGATAGTGGATTATTCATATCGAATGCAGCCATGTTACCGATAGCGAATCCATAGCCTGAATGAATGTCTGGAAGCCCAATACTTCTTCCAACAATGCCTGGCAGTGCTGCCACATTTGCAATTTGCTTCATTCTGAAATATTAACAAAAATAATGAAATTCATGCGGCTGGATGTTTTTAATTTATTACCCTGGCAGAAAACCCCCGATTCCATCTTGCCGACATGAGTTTTTAAGCTCCTCGAACATCAGTGGCTCAAGATTTTTATTGACATAAAAGATTCCTTCGACATTCATGTTGGGCTGGAAGTTATTTTAAAATAATTAAAACCGGCAAAGTTTAATTTGACAACTTTTGAGCTCACCTGAAAGCCTTTCTTGATACGCCAACTGTAGTCATTGATCTTCTCTATATACTTCAACTCCTCATCATACGTTCGGACAACCATTTTTTGATGGAAAAATTATTTTATTTTTTCCCAAAAAAAAAAAATTGAAAACAATGTGAGTGATTTGAATTCTAAAAGTTCGTTACAAAAAAAACAATTTTCCCTTTTAAATTCAAAGAAGCGCTTTTAATCACTTTTGAATTATTACTCTGAGCTCTGCCTCTGTAAAATTTACACAATTTATACTTTTTTTCCGAATTTACAGCATTTGAGTGAGTTAATTGCAGTTCAAAATGAACAACCTAGCAAGAGTAGTTTTTCATCAAAGTCAAAGGCAAATTTCAACAACTTCATTTCTCAGTGGAAAAAAGAATTTTAGGAAATTTTTACTGTAAGTTGAATAAATTTAAAATAATGCTTGAAAAATAATAATAGTAATAAACTCTTTTAAGATACAACAAGCGAGGATCGCGAGTGTTCAAACAACAAAGACACATTTCCAATCCTGATCTTCCCATCGATAAGCGAGGAGTTCGTGATATTGGATATGAAGATGGTCGTGGGAAGTTTTTTATTGTTCCCGAGCTGATTCCCGAACTCATTGTGCCGGACTTGACAAATTGCAAATTTAAGCCATACGTTTCTTACAAAACAACCGAGGTTGTTCAATCAGAATTCACACCTCAAGATTTATTTAACGCAACCTATGCGAAGAAAATTATCGAAGACTTTAAGAATGACGATTTGAACGAGGATGGCAGCCCTAAAATTGCATCAAACGAAGAGAAAATGGATTCTGATTATGCCTGGGGCATGGCTCGAAAGACAGGATCCGACATTTTTTGAGTCTATAAATTGTGTAGATTTTAATTAGTAATAAAATGAATTAAAAATATGACGTGAATTTAACTAACTCGAGCATGCTCAACCCTTGTGAAAATAATTATCGAAAAAAAACACTGCATCAAAATTTAGACATCTCACTGTAATTATTTTAGCGAGAGTACAGTAACGCTTTTATCATCATCAAGAAAGTTTGTTTACACTTAAATATTTTATTTTTAGTATTTCAATCCCATAAGGCGACACAAATGGACCGTATTTTCTAGCATTAAGGTGTAAATTAGCAAAGAAAGGCAAAATGAAGAAGGGATTATTGCAGCGTGCATCAAAAAATTGGGAGGAAATTAAATTGGGTGAGGATAAAAATAAAAGATGATGAATGAGTTGATTAATGTTAATTAAGTGTGCTTTTGAGATGATCAAGCGGTTGTCGGCAGCTATTTTAGCATAATAGCACAAGTGACAACTAAAAACGACTAGAAATAAAACAAAATAGGAAATTGTCCTGTATCTCTAACATCCTGTCACCACTTATCTATTTTAGTAACACTCCCAGTGGACATTAAACAAGAGAATAAATCATCACGTCCAGCATCTCCTCACCTGGAGTCGCTTAAAATTTTTTCAATAAATCGAATGGAAGCTGAAATTGTTCCATCAACATCCTCCACAGCAGCTCTTCCCCCATCTCCCTCATCTCAACAAAGTTCAAAGCGTGTCCAACGAGTTCAAAGCATGATAGCGGTTAGGAAAGATTATTCATACAAGTACGTGCAGAATAGAGTTTCATCAATAACGCCACACGAGAAAATATCAAGCAATTGCCTTGACATTTCTACGCAGCAACAGCCGCATGTGGCGATTTTACAAACTAAAAGTTTAGTTGATGAAATTAAAGTTCCTCGAAATCCTTTAAAGAAAGGCCCGACAAAAGTTCAGTCGAGTGAGTTGTCACCTGCTAGCAATAAACCCAACATTTCTATACTCGAACGCCATGATTACAATAAAACTACACCCAGGGTCATCGCCATCGGCAGAAAGGTTGCGGATGAGTGTGATGAAGAAAAAGAGAAGCGTGCCATTGATGAAGAAGTTACAAAATTACAATCCAATATTATGGTTGAAAATCTCAATACAAATATGTTAAAAGTGCCAATTGGAGCGATGTTAAAGAAGAGGGCCGAACAGCTGGCGAAGGAATCGGAAACGGAACCGCCAGCGAAGAAGCAGAAAAAGAAAAAGAAGAAGAAAAAGGAGCACGATGATGACGATCAAGTTAAGGTGATTGTTGCTCAAAAAGTCGAAAGTGCTCCCTCGACGACGACGGTTGTGAAGCAAGAGCCGGGCACGGACACGTCCTCGAGACAATCAACCGAGTCAAAAGACTCGCAGAACATTAATAAAATCAACAACAAAATTAACATCATATTCCAGCTCAACGATAACAGCAAAAGTCTAAGGAAGAACATTATTCTGCATCGACGTGCGCCCAAGAAGATGACTAAAATCACCATAAAAGAGGCAAATAACAATATCAACAGCAATAGTGGCAAAACTCAAGCGGAAATTGATCCAACGATCGTACCTGAAAAAAGTAAAATTCTCTGTACAATTGAGACTCAAACGGAAGAGTCGGCTATCATAAGGAATAATTCATCGACACTCAACATGTCACATACACATCAATTAGAGCACGACGATATAACCGAGCACTTGTTTTTCGAGGACGACATTCTTATATGTGTCAGTCACGCAACCATAAGTTTCTTTGAATATCATCGGCTGAGTGCATTGCTCAAGAAAGGTGAGAGTGACTTTCGGCTCATAGATCAAGTCCCTCGGCGATTGCATGACGTGTGTGTTGATAACGACAATAAGTTTCAGCGGCTGTGCTATAATGAGGAAAATCCACTGCCAATTTATGTTGAAATGCGAGCAAAACAGAAAGAACTCGAAGATCCCGAGAGCTGTCCAATTGCTTTTGTGTACTGCAACGTTTACTACATTGATCAGCGTGGCGCAAAATTCTCATCCGTTCATCTCGATACGGTAAAGAGTGTCACGAGTGATATATGCTATACGACAATACCCCGTAGCTGCTATTTCATCATGGCGTGGAGTGAAAAATCTCTCGACATGAAGAGCTACGTCACGGGCTTGGTCAAGTACAAATTGACGCCGAATTTAGATCTCGCTCAACTCGCCAGCATTCGGCAATTTCCGAAGGTGTTTTATCGAATTAAGCAAATGTACTGTGGAAAAGGTAAATTTAATGTGACACAATCTATGTAAACTTGAGATAAGTGCGAGAGTATGACTCATAAATTTATTACACTTTTTAGATTCACAACTCATCACAAATGGCGATACGCAAGTGTCAATTTTCAATTATAACAATGGAGATTTATTGATTTCACTGGACTTGATGAAAAATTATGGAATTAATTTGACGACTTTTGAATTTGAAGAGGTGAATTTAGTTAATTAATAGAAGTGATCTTTAATCGCAATTTTTATATTTTTAGAACTATCTCTTCATGGTTTATCTCGCGGACGCTGAAGATCTTTCGCCATCCCATCGACGCATTATCGTTATCGGTGTAAATAAGTGCGATGGTAACTCGCTAAAAGTTATTCAATCGACGATCGTTAAAGTTGGACGTAACGAGAAGGTTTTAAGTCGCTCAATAACATCAACGAATCATTTAATCGCGACCTTCACCAGCGGATGTGCAATGATGCTTTATCTCGACAATTTCAGAGATATTCACTTTAGAAATGCATCGAGTGAATCAATTGTTGTTGCCTCAAATGATTTTATTGTCGGCACCGCGAACAGCAACAATTTAGGCTTAGCTCATTTCACCGAATTTTTCCTTGACTAGAGTTTACTGCTCTACTTTTTCTTTCCTCTTCCCTCATTCGACTATATCGCAGTTATTTTGTACACACGCATGCATGATAACGACTTTCATTAAGAAATATTTTCATAAAGATTTTTATTTCGTAAAAAAAAGAAGTTTGTTAAATTTTTTTGTGCAAAAAAATGAGATTTTTTATTAATTCGATTGAAAATCAATAAACATTTGAGTATAAGAGTTTAAAAAAATTGAAGGAGATTTTTAAGCGTTTTCGTGTGAGATAATTTTGGCAATTTTGAATTATTTGGTGTCGCCTTCCTTCTGAGCCTGCCACTGCAAGTAATCGAGCTTCGTTGCCGCCTCATATTCTTGCACGAGTGAATCGACAACTTCACGAGAATCATCGAGCTCTGAAAGATCATCCTTAAACATGTCCTCTTTGCGAAATTGATCGAGAAAAGCTCCGCGCTTACGCAACTTATCATACTGATTTAGGGCTCGCTCAAAGAGCGAACAGATGGATGTGTGATTGGCCAACATGAGACCCGAGACACGATGGCTGCTCTGTACGTACGGCGAGGTTCGTGACAAGGCCACTTGAATTGAAGCAGGACCCCATGGAATGAATTGCGCCAATTTACGTTCACGAATACGTTGCAATGACTTATGGACCTGCGTTGGATCTACTTCACCTTGAATTATGTTCAAAATTGAAATGTAACAATGGTGATTTGTCTTATCCGGACCCGTCGATACCATCATGTTTTTTGGCTGCAAGAGACGTCGCATGACATCGAGAACAGTTGTCTTTCGTACATTAATTATGTCCGTATCGGTGGTGAGTGGTGTGTAGCCCGTCATTAAGAAATGAAGTTGAGGCGTTGGAATTAATGGAGCTGTTAATCCAATCAAGTTGTTGTTCATGTAAGACGGATATCGAAGCGTTGTTGTGCTCACCGACATGATTGTGCTTACGAGTGTATTAATCTGAGTGAATGATGGATTTTCAATGTGCAAGCGATCAGTTGCAATGCGATTTAGTGCAGTATTATCGAGAACTACAACGCAATCGGCACAGCTTGTGAGACGTCTTAGAGTGAGCAATGAATTATATGGCTGGACGACGACATCGCTGATCTCGTCTTGATTTGGAAATACACTGTAGGTCTGGACGAGCTTTTTAGGAAAATGATCAGAGAGTCGCTCCATGATGTAGCTGCCCATTCCACTTCCAGTTCCGCCAGCAATCGAGTGACACAAGACAAATCCTTCTAAACTGTCGCTGCCATCTGCTTCCCTGTCGATTATATCGAAAACTTCCTCTTGCAATCTTTCGCCTTGACTGAATCCACTTGCCCAATTATTACCAGCGCCACCGCCATCTTTTGAGAGATAAATGTTCTCCGGATTATAGAGCTGGAAGTTGAAAGTTTAGTGAATTTCAATAAAACTTATTCTTAACTTACTTTGGCATATTGTGACGTCATAATTGTGTGAATAACACGAGGTTCAAGATCCAACAAAACAGCTCGAGGTATGTAATGATCATCGTCAGCCTTTAAATAAATTTTAACTTACAGAACTTCTGATTTTAATTTGAAATTTCTCACCTGATAGAAGAAAACATCTTTTCGATCACACCCGTCTGTTGCGAAATCCTCAAGTACTCCTG
The DNA here is from genome assembly GCA_038502055.1 of Tanytarsus gracilentus. NCBI lineage: Eukaryota > Metazoa > Arthropoda > Insecta > Diptera > Chironomidae > Tanytarsus > Tanytarsus gracilentus. The sequence goes on along the minus strand of JAXRKN010000044.1, from coordinate 4,771,126 downwards.
ATGGCGAAATCCCATGCTCTAAACACAGTCGCTTCCAGAATTCGAAACCAACTAAAAAACATTTGGCGAATTTTAAAATTTCGGCATCGCTATTGCACAATTTTCAATTTTTAAGACTTACTTTGATTGCCGCATTGGCCCAATTGGAGTGTGATCATTTCCGACGGCATTTTAGAGTATTTTTAATAGGAAGAACCTTTAACTAATGAATTGTAAACCTAGAAAACTTTAATTAATTTCTCAAAAACTAAATTTGTGGGAATTTTTCAAAACATTAACAAAGACTCGAATCAAACGGTCAAAAAGTGTCTCGACTGTGGGAAGAATATTAAGTTTTGTGACTTTTTTTCAGTTCCATAATAATTGATTTTTATTTTTTGAGAGATTTAACGACTTTGAACAGCAAAAATTATTCCTTAATTATAATTATAACTTTTTATTTGTGATTTATGTGCCTTCGTCTTCATTGTGATATTCAAACTTTTACTAAAGGCATCAATCATGCGGCCTGTCGTTCACTCCCAAAATTTGCTGGCTGCTGACGATAACGTCTGAAAAATAATTAAAAATTTAACGGAATTTTTAAAAAAATTCGGATTAAAAATAAATAAACTTTTAATCCGTGGATTAAAATATTTTTCAGTTTAAAAAAATATTAATTAAACTCACAATTTATTTCCGATTGGAGACCAAGACAAAACAGTACCACGTTTTCCACCCGAATGGTGGTTAATTCTTGGAATATAAAATACTTGCTCATCTCTCTCCATAGCTTCATCTGGATTTACGTTGTCCTTGTTGATCATAAAATCTTTTCAAGAATATTTTTGTAACTTTTAAAAGTTCACTTTAATTTTTTTTGCAAACTTACTTTTAAACTTATTTAAATTGCTCCTTTTTTCATAATAATTATCCGATAAAACAATAACGGGAACATCTTGAGAGTTTTCACTCTCAACAGCGAAAAATTCGCGAGGGTTTTCACCGTTAATTACTTCCGCGCTGAATGCCAATTTTACGATTAAAGCAAGGACAATAAACTTGGCTAAGAAAAATCCACCTTTGCTACTGAGCGCCATCTTTTCTAACGAATCCTTTAACTCACTCTGATGAGAGATTGTGGTCGAGATCTTCTATTTATATAGAAAAAATCTTATGAAATCCTGAAAGAGTTGTCAAGAGCATCCTTTTTAAGGAAACTTGACGTCATTTACATCTGTGATTGCGCAAGATATTTTTAGAAGCAAAACGTCTTTATTAAAAACTCGCATTATTTTATTTAAGAAAAAAATATATTTATTTCAATAGAAAATTCGTAGAAAATTTCATTATACATGTACAGGGGAAAATGTGAAATTAAATATCGATAGATGAGTGTGTGTGGTGTGTGCATGATTGAGAATTATGAACTAATATAAAATCTTAAAGCTAAAGGCAGTGTTTGATTAATTATTTAACTGGCTTTTGGAGGAAATTTTGATCTTTTAATGAGAGCAAATAGAATTTTTCGGAGATTTAAAAATTTCAACTTCCTGGATTCAAAAAAAAAATTATTCAAACTTTAAATTATTTCATTCAATTTCTCAAATTTTCTCATTAAAAAAAATCAATTCAAATCTTTTATTTTACTGTGCCAAAAAAAACTTTTTAGTGTAACCCACGAAGTGGTGTAACACTTATATGCGCCTGTTTCCGTCCGTCTGTCCGTCTGTCCGTCTGTTCCATCGAGATCTCGGCTCCTGAGATAGCTAGAGACTTCTAGTTTTCGCCAAATGGTAGGTCTATGAATTTAGATTCGGCCATTTTAGGAATTATGAGGGTCATGACCACAGGTCGTGCCATGGACAGCCCTAAATGCCATTTTTCACACAAATTTCCTGTTATATGGCTTCATGTATGTCGTTGAACTCGTATTTGTATCAGGAATCGAAAGGCATTGATGATATTTGAGGAATGTCTATCATGGCCATCCAAGAGTGCCACCAATGTCCATCACGGCCGGCCAGTAGTGCCCCTAATGTCCATTTTTTAAAAGTATGGCTTCATGTACCTCGTTGAACTCGGAATTTGACCAGGAATCGATTGGCATGGATGATTTTTGAAGAATGACCGTCACGGCCGGCCAGGAGTGTCCAAGGAATGCCACTAATGTCCATTTTTTAGAAGTATGGCTTCATGTACCTCGTTGAACTCGTAATTGCATCAGGAATTGATTAGCATTGATGATTTTGAAGAATGACCGTCACGGCCGGCCAGGAGTGTCCAAGGAATGCCTCTAATGTCCATTTTTTAGAAGTATGGCTTCATGTACCTCATTGAACTCGTAATTGCACCAGGAATCGATTGACATGGATCTGAAAATGGAACACAATGGAAAATGGAACACAATTGAAAAAACCAATGGAAAATGGAAAAATGGAAAATGGAACACATGGAAAATGGAAACAATGGAAAATGAAAAAATGGAAAATGGAACACAATGGAAAATGGAACACAATGAAAAATGGAACACAATAGAAAATGAAACAAATGGAAAATGAAACAAATGGAAAATGAAACAAAATTGAAAATGAAAAACAATTGAAAATGGAACACAGTGGAAAATGAAACACAATGGAAAATGAAACACAATGGAAAATGAAACACAATGGAAAATGAAACACAATGGAAAATGGAACACAATGGAAAATGGAACACAGTGGAAAATGAAACACAATGGAAAATAAAACACAATGGAAATTGAAACACAGTCGAAACACAGTGGGAAGCCATTTTGGGAAGCAATTTTGGGAAGCCATTTTGCGAAGCCATTTTTGAGAAGCCATTTTTGGGAAGCCCTTTTGGGAAGCCATTTTGGGAAGCCATTTTGGGAAGCCAAAAGGGGAGGCCAGAAGGGGAAGCCAATACTGATCTGTTACAAGTGGGTTACACGGCAATTCCCACGTGTGGGTTTTGAAACATTTTTTTAATATTCTTCCACCAACCTAATAATTTCAACATAAGAAAAAAGGTCTATTTACAAAAGAAGAGTTTTAACACATAATATTAGGGATATTATAATGAGCTGGCATCAGAGAAACGAGTCGAGAGGAGAAAAGTGCACATTTTATCACATAATATCAACATATTCAGACACGCGCAAGGGAAGAATGAAGTTTTTAAATGCACTTTAATATTTTCTAGCTTTTTTCTCTCATCAATTTGTGCTCGATTTCTTCACTGTCCTTCCAAAGTCTTCAATCGGCGCGATTTCAGGGTAATCGGATTGGTCATTCGTGTCATAATACTGATAATCGTAGCTCACATCTTTCTCCTCTTTCCTTTTCAAATTCTGTGATTTTTTCGGCACTTTTGTCGTTGATGGCGCGAGCGTGGGCTTCGAGAATGGTCTTGGACTTGACTTTTCCGTATATTGCTCGAAATTCTTAACAACTTTTTCCTTTTCCTTTTCAGCTCTCAATGCATTTCCACTAGCGAAAATATTTTGTGAGTGTGCCGTCTTAAAGAGTTCATCCTCCTCGAAATTCTGCTGTTGCTGTGGCACTGCCGTCGATGATGTTTGATAATAGCTAAAGAGTGCATTTTGAACGGGTTTGAAAGTGCTCGTTTTTGTTGTTTTCGCTTTATTTTTGTACAAATCTTTTTCATACAATTCTGGTCGATATTGACCATCATCTTCCTCACCAGCATCCAAAGGTCGTGGCGTTATTGATGTTGAAAAATGACCGGGATGTCTCGTTGTAGTTTGAATATCAACGTGTCTTGGAATTTGAGTGGTTGTTTGAATGATTGGCGCTGATGATGATGTCGTGACAATTTGTGTGTAATATTTGCTTGGATTTTGAATTTTTTCAACCTTTAATTCTTGACTTTTACTGTAAGTGCTCGGCTTAAATGTCGTCGGTAAATTGTACTGATCTTTTGGCACAAGAGTTGAGAACTTTTTGTGATGATTTCTCGACTCTGATCTTGACGTGATTTGTGGTCGAATTTCGGGTGCTTTTGTTTGTTTAACTGCTTGCTGTTGAGCGGCCAATGAGAAGCCGCGTGGTGAAAGATTTTGATACTCATTCGACTGATAATATTGCTGTGGATTGAAAGTTGTCGGCTTGCTCTCATCCTGACCCGTTGTCGTTTGTCTCGACGCATAAATTTTGGTGTTTTGTTTCACTAAATTACTTTTAGTCGGTTCCAAGTTCAACTGACCGTTAGTTTCATATTTTGTATTGTAAAATTGCGTTGTTGGATTTTGAGGCTCAACAAATTCATATTTTTGTGACTTAAAGTTGAATTTCTGTTGATTCTTTAATTGTTCGCTCACTTGATTGACGCGATTAATTTGTTGGGGTGTGACAGGTGTCGTTGAGGAGGTGGTTTGAATGGTTGATGCTGTTGTTAGGCTTTTGCCGTTCGATGCTTGCAATGCCAAACGTTGCTCGGCACTTAATTGACTCGGAATGATGACACGCTGTGGAATTGCACCGAAGAATGGATTGAATGGAATTTGAGGTTGAGCTGGTGGTGCGAAGGTTGATGAAGACGTGAGTGGAACAACTTTTGTAGGTGCCGATGCACTCTTCAGCTTTGTACTTTGCACTTTCTTTTGAATCTTCGGCACATCAACGAAACTCTCGTCGGTAGTTTGAGGTAAGCTAGGTGCAGCAGTGGATGATGGAGAGATAAATTGTCGTGATTGCTGTGCCTGATAGCTTGTCGCCGCTTGCAATGTGGTCACATTAGGTCTCTGATTTACGACAACCGGCTGCACAACGATGGGCGTATTCGTGAAGGAAGCTCTACTCTGCTCGGCAACTGCTTTATGTGTCGTGGGTGTTTTTGTTGGCGCGGAAGTGACTGCATTTGGATTTCTATACTTGCTTCGGCCACGATGACGTCCTCGAACCTTTTGTTTAGCGATCGGTGCTTTTGTGTTCGATGCCTTCACATATTCATCTTCAAAGTCTTCCTTGCCATTATTCTTGTTGTTATAGAAATGTGAGCTTTGAGATTGCTTGAAAATTTCACCATCGTCTGTTTGATAGAAGGGAATTTATAAAAATAATTAACAAAAGTTTAATTAAAGTCACCTTGAACGGGTGCTGCTTTAGATCTGCTGAAATAATCATTGCTTGGTCTGTAAGTCGACACTATCACCTTATCTTCAACGATCTTTTTAGGCCTTATCGTTGGCTTGTAAGTTGAAGCTCGAACATGTGTTGTGGTTTCATAGAATACTCTCGTCGTTGAGCTCGTGGTTCGAGGAGTTGTCGATGTCGTTGTCGTTGCTGTTGTTGTTGGAGGTCTATAAGTGGTGGTCGATACAGGTCTTGAAGGCGTTTGAATGGAATTTTGATTCACAATGTATTGCTTCGATCGCCGGGCGTCACCTGTAAAAAGTTTACGCACATTAGCTGACAATTCAATGGCATTTACCAATTTTAAATTATGCAAACTTGTTTCAGCGTGTTGCAAATGGAAAACCGATTCATCCTCTTCCGCATAACTATTACGTTTGCTCTCGAAATTGGTGCCGATGCGATAAAGGTCAAAATTGTCGTTGCCATAATAGCGAGTGGTCGAGCCGCAGTCCACGTCACCCCAATCAGCACAAATCTGCGCCTCCTAAGAAATTTAAATTTTATAACCTAAATTCTAGAAAGAAAAAAAATCACAAACCTCATCGAATGCCGTATGATTGGGGCACAAGAAACGGAAATCTTGAATCTGAAGAAAAAAAAGAGTTTATTTAAAATGTCATCATTAGACGTGAAAAGGTCACCGGTTGTGAATAGAAAGCATTGAAGATGCGATGAACAAATCTGAAGATGACATTAAACATGTGCGACATGATGGGATTGGGATGACATAACGCAGCATGATAATTAACCATAGCTCTCATTGTTCTCGCTCGAAATGCTATAAAAATCAATCAAAAACTTACTCCAACTCCTGCAATCTTCACGCAAATGTGAAACATCTGACAATTGGTTTCTGATGGAGTGAAAAAATAGAGAAAAGTTTTCTTTAAATATTATTCAAGAGTTACGCAATGCAAAGATGTACCTGGATCGGCGTAATAACCGCCAAGAATTTTGTCACGGCATGTGAAACTCGTACGTGGCATATTTTGCTGACTGTATGCCGCTTGGCTCTGACATGTTGCTAAAATACTGAAAAGTCCTGCAGAAAAAGAAAGATTGATAAAGATTGAATTTATGTCTGACACTTGACATGGGTAAATTTTAATGGTGAACAAGAATTCTTCGCCATGGCACCATTTCAATGAACTTTTCCCATGCAAGTTTCATCTTTAATCTCTTCCCATTAAAGTTGCATAATGTTTTTCATCTCTTGATTGATTGACTTCATAAAATCATGCGGATGGGGTTATGCGAGAGTTCATGTGCACGCCACATTTTTTGATGTAAGAATTTTTTGAGCAAATTTAATTAATTAAAAAATGAAGGGTCTAAAATATTTTATAGAGATTCGCATATAAAGGCATGCATGCGATTTTAAATTGAATGTAATCGTCTTCATTCGCATAATTCTTCATTCGCATGTCGCATTTAAAATTTAATTCGCTTAAAAATTTGCAAAATTGATTATTTTTTTACACATCAACAATAAATTTTATTTCAACCACAAAAAAAAATAATTGAATTACATTTCGACTTCGTCGAGTGACTTAATGATACCATCAATGATGTTCTCTGCATTTTTCTGCACCTCAGAGATTTCAATGTGCGAAAATTGTAAAACTTCAACATCATCATCATCGTTTGTCTCATTTTCTTCTTCTTCCTCAATCGACGATTGAATTTCTAACTTTCGAACCGTTAAAATTCCATCGAGATTCGGGAAGGTCTCAAGACCATTTTCATTGTCATTTTCGTCACTGCAAAGCGCTTCAATTTCTTTCAATTGATGAACATCGCTCTCGTGAACTAATTGCTGTTCAACAGCCTCGTCATACATCTGCATGAGTCGATCGTTTTCATTAATAAAGCACAATTGCATCGCGTCTTTCTTCTGCTCGTGACAAAGCTCTAAAATTTGATTAACCGAGTCAGATACCTCGAGACTCGGCAAGTCCTCGCCAAATGTCTCAGCGACCGAATCGGAAAGCTGCGGCAATTGATATTCGAGCGAGTCGAGCGGTTGAGTCTCTTGAATTTCTTCCTCATGGAACCATTGCATGCTCTCCATCTCATTTGAGTCAATAATCGAGAAATCACGCGTCGGAATTTCCTCAATCAAAGCCCTCTTCACATTTTCCTCTTTGTTGAGCTGCAAAATGTTGAGAATTCGATTTTGATCGGTGGAGATGTCGAGCATTTTTGTCATCTCGTCTTTCTTCTGTTCGACCTTAATTGACTTAACTTTAGCTTTTCCATCGCCCGATCCTGAAATCAATCCATTGAGTTCTTTTTCTTCTTGCTGATAAATTTCCATCAATTCCTTTTGATTTCCCTCGTAGATGTCATCAGAATTTTCTGGCGATTTTTCTTCTTCTTCCTCATCACTCGACTCAATTTTTATTGACTCGCCACGTGACTTACATAAAAGCGCATTAACGGATCTCCGAACTTTTCTCCTCTCTTCGCGATTCCATTGCTCATGTTCACGTTTTTCGGCCGCATATCCGCCACGTTTCCAAGCCTCAGCGCATGCACGATCACGCGGAAAGACGGGTCGTGAGTCTAAATATGTCAGTGACTTGCACTCGAGGATCATTGTCTTGCGGTAATTTGTGATGCTACTCAAAACCGGATTTCCAGTCATGTTGAGGACATGCAACGATTCCATTTCACTGAAAATCTTCACAATCATCATGTCCTCGATTTTATTGAACGACAAGTCGAGAATCGAAAGATGTCGACAATTTTTAAGGATTTCGAGTCCATCAATTGATCTCAGCTGGTTGTGGGAGATGTTGAGTGTGTTGAGCACCGGTAGAATATTTGAGCAGCAATTTTCGAGTGACTTTATGTAGTTGTGAGAGAGCACCAGAGTGTCAAGTTCACGGCAATTCTCCAAATTTTCAATTTTCGTAATTAAATTATTTTGCAAGAAGAGCGATTTAAGCAGCGGCTGGTTTTCTAAGCCTTCGATTTTGCTTATGGCATTGCTTTCTAACCACAAGCACTTCAGTCCCGTGTACTCTTCGAGATTCTCGATTTTCGGGAAGCCTTGAAAGTGCAAATAGAGCACATCATTTAGTCGCGGCGTCGTGTAAAGTTTATTGCGTTTGCACTGATCTAAAATTGCCTTTTTCGTCATTCGTCGCTCATCACGATTTGCCATGTTTTTTATTAGCAACCTTTTGAGAGCAATTTTTAATTACAACTGAAAAATTTACAGGTGAGTTTATTTTTTTATTCTAAAACTATTTTAGGGTGATTTTGTGAGTTGAGAAACGAGCAGTTTTTGGTGATATTTTATATTAATTTAAGAGCCGTTGATGTCAATTACAAATTCACCCTTAAATGCACTTTATACCTTATGGCAAAATTTTTCGATCAAACAATAGTGTTTTTCTATATTGCCATGACAACCTACGATTGTTTATGAGAATTGATGTTTATAGGCAATTACATCCTGGTAGCATGTGAGACCTTTAGCATTTCATGAAATTTTCATTTCAATTTTTTTTCTAAAGTCATGCTAAGTAATTAAATCCGCATCTTGATGGGAGCGCATCGATTGATTGATTTAGTATGTTAAAAATTTTGATGGGATGTTTCGAGTGAAGATGGATTACATTTAAAAATTTTTAGACTTCTTGGAAGTAACGAAAAAAATTGATATTCCGTTAAATTTTATAACCTTTAAAATTAAAAAATTCTCATCTCGCTTTCTCTCTTTCGCCATCTCAAAGTGTTATTAATTAAAGCACCATTTAATGATTTTTTACTCGCACCATAAATCACGGCTTGAGAAAACCAACAATTGCCATTTAAACTGACTCATAATTCACGTTCGTGTGTAGATCTTCTTATAAAAAGATTCGCGGCCTATTGGAAGATGACTAATAACAAGCAAACACGATAAAGTGAACCTCTCACAGGCCTTTTTGTGTGTTTTACTGCTCATCTCACAAGCTGCCTTTGGGGCAATCTTCAGAATCTCACTTCCAATTTTGCGCTTCATAAATATTGCCCGTACTTGTCCTTGTAACAGTTTTTCATCTTCTCTCTTTGCGCGCTAGTCAATTATGGAAATGCCTTTGAATTTCTGACTTGATCTTTTGCGCTTTTGTGCAGTTTTTACATGTTTATGCATATAATGAAAAATTCATTCATGATGTGCAACGATTATTGAATTAAAACTCGATTGCTGGCAGAGTTTAGATGAGAATTATTCAAGTTTGCATTCGGGGCAGTTTAATTGATGACGATTTGTGTGAGAAATTTAACGAGGCGAGGGTTTATTAAAAATTTATAACGGCTTTTGGTAATATAAATATTTAGTGAATTTTTTGGATTAAAATTTTTATTCCTGGATTTTAATTTAATTAAATTATTTCAAAATAAGCTTCTCTAGTTCAATTCAAGACCATAAACACTTTAATTCAACACAACTTCCCGCGAAAATTCCTCACAATGTAATCAGGATTAAAATTAATTTATTTCTAGGTTAATTAACCTCAATAGTTCGCAACATTGAGTCTTAACTGCACTGAAAATCTTCCAATAAACAATGTTGAGCATGAAAACACGCTTAATTGATGTCTCTCGCGCAAAAGCAGTCTTAATTTAATTGCCCTGATGGTGAATTGCACAGTCTGCAATTTATATGCGCAAAAAATGGCGCAATTTGCACGTGTCAAGCAATTTTTATTAAGTGGGAAATCATAAAACGATAACAACGTGGTTGAAATGAGAAAATGACTTAATTAATTAAAGTCGCGACTGTTTCTCATCATCATCATTAGATGCAACATCATAAAGTAATTTCACCAGTGTACAAAGTGGCACAGATTACACAATTAGTGTCAGCTTTCCCACAAACACGCACAAACTTAAAAATTTGACATCATCGCCATCGGATCATGTACTTCGACGCGACCTTCACATATCAATGGAAAATTTATTTTTGTGATTGATTATTTGGCATTTTTCAAAACACATCTCGCCCGAGAGTCAATTTGTCGACCTTTCTTTTTAATAATAATTTAAATGCGATTGTAACATGATCGCGTACTCAATAACTCTCATTCACAATTTTTTTTGTTAAAGGCTTAACAAGCTCCATTCGGATGCGATTGAATGGAGATGATAAAGACAAAGAAGCGAATTTCATTCAGGGTGGCGAGTTTCTCATGTCTTACGGGGCACTTGAGTAATTTTTTAAGTCACACATGAATGTTTAAAGTGTCAAATATTTCTCAACATTGGAAATTGAAAAGAATTTTTTTTGTTGATGCAATGAACAATTTTATTTTTTGGGGCCACCGTTGTTAAATTGCAGCGTGATTATGATTGGATAACTTATTCGCAAATTGACGACAGTTGCGATGGACATAAGAGTTTTTTTGGGTTATTCAATAAATTTGTGTCGATGGAATGTTTAAATTTAATTGAAAATTGCTCGAATTATTTTGAAACGAGTTTTTTTTCACGGAATTTTTGAAAGTTTCATAATCCAGGAAATTTTTGAAAGTTTCAAAATCCAGGAATTTTTTTAATAATTTTATTAATCCTCTAAATCTAAAAATTCTAATAAGGTAAAAATGCTAGTAATTTTTCACCATCGCCAATCCCCTCTCGATGACTCTTCAAATATTTGTCTGCCTTTCCCTCAAAACATTATGCGAAAATAATGAGCGACGAAAATTTACATTTAAAAGATCAATCCATTTTGAAAATTATAAATTTCTTCCGCTTTCTGCGAAATTGGCGCGTTCGCAGCATGTAATTGACTTTTATGGTCGCTCGTTGTCATTTCTTCTTTTCATTCGATTCAAATTGACCGAGTGATATATGGCGTAGAAAAGAAAATTATGTCATCAGGGCGAGCGAGTGAGAAAGACGCGCGGCTACAATAAAAATATATAAATATAGATTGGAGGCTAAAGAAAATGGGAAATGACATACAATTTAGAGTCGTTACAATTGCATAAGAAACGACTCTATTTCGTCTGCTTCTCACTCGACAGACACCTCAAGAGATTCAATCGCGCCAAGTTCATAATGGACTTGAAAGAAAACAATTGTAATGAAGCCGATCGCTATCATCTCCACCGCCGCTGCATCCACTCTCTCTCTCTCTCGCGCGACATATTCAAGCGTGGGCAATGGCAGACGAAAAAAAAAACATGAGAGGGAGTTGAAATGCGGCAATTAACAGTTGTGTCTCGCATAGATTTTGATCTCGCGAAAAAAATAAAGAGTGGATTATGCAATTGAGTAGCGTTTATCTAATTGAAGGCTCTTGAAAGCTATCTGGACCGTCCCAGTTCTTTAAACGGCTTTTGGAGAAAAATATACACTCAATTTTTTAATGATAATGATGATGTGCGGCCACTTTTCAGACCATTAATTATTTTCATTTCACTTTTTAAAAGCAAGGAAGAGAAAATTTGAAAGGGAAAAAATTTTAGGCGTTTAAAAAGTTAAAATACGTTAAATGTGAAATTTATATTTAAAACTGTAAAAAAGTTTGTATAAAATTTTCAAATTTTAAAAAGGCGTTACAAAATTTGAATCGTAAAATATATTTTAAAAAACTCAAAATTCACCAAAAATGATCAAGTTTTTATCTCTTGGATTTTTAAGTAGCTCCAAATCTGTGACTTAAATCCTCTTAAGCAACTAACCACCTCTTTATAAAAAAATCACCCAAATTACACCACACGCTGATTAATTTCATTTAATATTGCATCGATTCATCATCATGTTGCGATCTGGAAGATTTGTTCGTATTAATTTGAATCAATCAATTCCGATTTTTTTTCATCACCTTGAAGGTGATTTTTTTTGGTGTATATGAATCTGAGCTAAATACTTGATACATGTTGCAGAAAAGCTTCGATTGCTCAATCAAATCTCGATGGCTCTACAATGTACTCATACATGATGGGAGAGCAGACGAATTCATAAATCATTGCATAAATTACAATTGTTCGAGATGAATGGAAACAAGAAGAGAAACATGAACGAGTTGAAGTGCTTCTCTTTCTCATCGAGACTTGTAATGTTCGATGCACATTTTTGTGATTATTTTTTATTTTTCGTAAAGCAAACAAAGCGAGACTTTAATCAGATCTTGTAGCGGGTAAAGTGGATATTTAAGTGGTGATCGTGCTTGAGTGGTGTAGCTTGAAATTTAGTTCAATTGGGGGTATTTGGAGAGGAGTTTTAGAGGCAGTAATTGCTAGTTTATGATGGGGATTTGTGAAGTGGTCGAAAATTAATCACGATGATGTTTTTTTGAGGGCCTTAAAATGAAAAAACCTTTTTTAAGTTTAAATGATCGTTAAAAATTTGTTTTAAAATTTAAATTTAAAAAAGCCGTTAAGTCGAAAGTTAAAATTATAAAATTATCAAATTCAAAATTAGGAAAGCTTAAAATATAAAAACCGTAAAATTTAAAATTCAGAACCGTTGAATTAGTTTTAATGAATTATTTTCGCAGACCTCAATCTGTTTTCAATTAACATACTCTAAAATACCCGCAATTATGAACACAACCACATCCATTATGATTCATCAAATATTTGTTGATGCGCTTGTAGATCAGCTCTATTTTTTACAAGAAGGAACTAATTCGTTTGACAGGTCTCGTTTAAATTATGGATCAATTAGTTCTTCGTTCACTTCCTCATAAATTTACTGCGTCATATTAAACTTTTTTATGTTGCACTATGAACTCACTGATGTTAATTTAAAATTTTCAATGCACATTTAAATGAAGAAAAAAGTAATTAATGAACCTTCAAGTGGATTATTTATGAAATTTGCAAACTGATCAAGGATTTCACACAATTCAACGAGGCGTTGTTAGGTTGATTTGATCGCACATAAAGAGCAGCCAAATGTCAAAATCTCTCTCTGGGCTAATTTTGAGGGAAGCCATGACTCTTACTTTTTAAGCATTACACAGCAGCAGCAGCGGTGAATTCACTAGACTTTAGGTCGTATTGTATTGAGTGCCAATTGGCAATATTTATGACTGTCTCCATCTCTCTCACACTCTCTTTCGCCCATAATAAATGATGTAATAGTTATTGTGAGAAAGAGACCATCAAATTGAATCTTCAATGCCAATGAGAAGACATTTGAATTTTCGGCAAGGTTTTTAAATTTTACGGTTTTAATTGAAATTTATTTTAATTAATTTTCTAGCTACTTAATTTTTAAACATTTTTTGCAAGTTTAAAAAATTCACAATTTTAAGCAGATTTTAGAAAATTCGTTAAATTAATTTTTAAAATTATTTAAAATTTAAAAATCCGTTAAAAAAATTACTTTTAAATTTAAAAATTCCATCGCATGTTTTTAACCAATAGTTAATCAAGTTTAATTTAATTCAAGACTTCCCCTTTTTAATGGCAAAATCGAATAAAAAGACAACGTCACTGATCATCAATATTTGTGTCAATAACATTTTATTTTATGCTCATGCCATTGTTCATCGGGCTGTGTTTATTTAGCCATCACAAAGACTTTTATAAAATACGTTCACTCACGTGCTTCAACAAGACGCAAATTATCATCTTTCGTTTCATTCTGAATTAATGTAATTTACTGCTCGACTTAATAGCAGTAGCTTAATTTCTTTCGATAGTGAGCACACACATCATGTTAACGGTTACATTTTTAATGATTAATTACACCTTTTTGACTTATTGTCATAATTAACGTACAATCAGAGCTCCTTCGAATTTGTGTCGAGTACAGCCTGAATTAATGGACCAAAATTGAACCACTTATAACGAGCGCTTTAAGGCAATCTCAAGTGGCTTGTCGAAATTCATTACTGACCAAAATCGAGATGAATGAAGAGAAATTTACATAACTTTTAACACAATCGCCAGTTTCTGTCATCTTTAATCGCTTCCCATCAATTATTATGTGCGAGAGCGAGTGAAGAGAAAGAATTATCGTCTCCAAATCTCGTTCGATCTCAACATCGGAGTTGAATAAAAAATTTCATCATCAGTTGCAAGTTTTATTATCAATCTCGATCGCATTAATGTTGTGAGTCAAAAATTATTTCAATTAAAAGCGAAAACTCAAATGATTTTTGGGGTTTTAAATTTTAAATTTTTTGAAGACTAAAATTTTATCATATCTTGATTTTTTTAAACACAAAACATCTCATGAAGATAATTTAAACTTAACTAAAATAATCATTTAAAAACTCCCGCAATTAATGAATGTATTTTTCTCATGTTACTTTTAAATGCCGCTACTGGACATAAGTTAAATATAATTCATGTCAATCGCCACACTCGCTCATGTCTTCAAGCGAGGAGTAGCCAAAAGTAATTTACTTTTAATTTGCCATCAAAAATGCTCACTACGTGCTTGTAAGTGAGGCTGAAGGAGCAATTTATCATTAGATTCAATCAAATTAATTGAGGCTTCTTCATCAAAAAAAAATAACAGCTATGATGAAATTTTCCATCATGACATTATGCTGCAAATTTTTCTTCTCTTACCACATTCGATGGCAGCAGTGAGAAATTATGTAAGAGTGCATTTTAATAATATATGCGATATGCCATTGGGTGATGGCTGGCAAGCGTTTATTCTTCAATTGAAATCTTAAAAGTTATGTCATGAAAAAAAATCATTAATTAACTTTTTAAACGTAATTTTTGACAAAACTAAAGAACTTCCCACAAACAAGGAAGTGATGAAGACACGAAAATAATTGTGGCACTGCCATCATCACCTAATTGAGGTGGAAGAGCAGCAGGAAGGGCCTTGGTCATGTGTGCACAAAGAAATGATGATTGACATCAGAAGTAAAAAGTAATTGATTGAATTTCAAAGTGCGGTGTGGCCAAAAATAAATAAATAATCATCACAACACAGTGCATGCCTCACCAACCGCCATATTACAAAATATTTTATGCTCAATTGTATGAAAATGATGATGATGATGAATTGGCTCAACAATCTTCATCGGAGAATTGCAGTAAAATGATAAATGATTCATTGACTAGAAAATTTCACTCTTGAGTAATAAAAAAGAGTTGCAAAAGAAGAAAAAGTTCTTTGTGCGCTCCTTCAATTGATCACTTTCTCATCGTCGTCCCATGACCCTAATCTCATATTGAAACAGCATCAAAATTACATCAATAAAATAATCGCAATTCCATCACGTTTTGTTACTTTATTTAACTGCCATCGAGGGATTTTATTGAGTCGATGAAAGAGGTTTTTTGATTCATCTTTATGGAAAAAATTTCTTTTCATTTTTCAGTCACTTTTTCTTTCGCTTGATCTTCTTGAACGCGTGTGATGACGGGTGATGATTTTAGGTATTTTTTTTGTTGAAATTTGATAGACATTTAAAGTTGAAGATGAGACTGGTTTTTAATTTTTAATTTTTTTTTAACATTCGGTTCAAAATTGACGTAATATTAAAAATTAATATTTATTAAATATAAATTTTTAATTTAAAAAAATTCCGTTAGAAATCGAACACGTGGTTCACAAATTTTTAAAATAAATTTTCTAATCATAAAAATCTGAGTTTAATTTTTTTTCTAATTTAAAATTCCCAATCACTTGAAGTTGTCAGTATAAAATTTTGAAATTTTCCTAATTTAAAATTATTTTTGGTTGATTTACTGTAAATTTGACACTGCACTTTTTGACTTTCTTTTTGCTCAAATTTTATCACAGTTACAAATCTCCAATTTACCATAAAAACGCCCCGAAAAAACCATTCAAATTATGTAATATTTTGTGCCAACGATTCTTCTCACATTAACTCACCTTTTTTTGATCATCATTAATTTAATCAGAGATGAGTTTCGCGGTAGTTTATTGCAAGTTGATGAGAAGTCATTTAACATGATTTGAAAGGAAATTTTTCACACTAACCACGCATCACATTAATTTATTGTTTTCTCACGGGTTTTTAATAATTTCCATGAAATGAAGCGATGATAAGATTTAATGAGATTTTGTGGTTAAATTTAAAGAATTTTAAATATTTTCTCATCGCTTAACGAATCAATTTTAAAAGCTCAACTTATATAAATGCATATATATATTAATTTCACAAGCGACGCAACGTTAAAAATTATTAAGATGTCATTTGCCGCAGCATGTAAACGAGAATCGATTATAAGGCCACGAGATATGCTAAAAAGAGTGAGAGAGTGAAAAGTAAATTTTTACTTTCCATTTCAAGCCACAATCGACATAGTAACCGCCGTTTCATCGTGCATGCTGTGTCGTTAGATTACATGCGGAAATGAGAATATGGGAATTATTTGCAATATGAAAGTAAAAGGGCTTTGCCGTCACATCGTTTAACCTTTCATTGAGTCTTTCACTCGCGATTACTTGCAGAAAATAGAAGAGAGAAGATGAGCAACAATGCAGGCACAAAGTTGGATGAATTACATTGAACATTAATTAGATTTTGAATGATTTGTAAATGGAAAGAAAGTGAAATCTAATTTAATTTTTCAAATTTCTAAATGCCGTTATATATTTTAAAAATTCATCGAAAAATTAAATTTATGTGCTTCAATTTTGTGATTAATTCAGCATAAGTCAAAACACGTTTTTAATTGTTTTCAGAATATTTCTCATTCAAATGTCATTCATAATGACTCTAGGCCTCAAATTTCATGACAGTGGCAGCATAAAATGTTAATTTACAAATTTATATGTGAATTCTAGTTCGACTCATTATTCATGCAAGAATGCGATGACATTGAGGTGTCATCGTGGAGCACTGTGGAAAAGAGGGTTTTGGGATGTTCGTTCGGTAGTGGCACGAACTTAAGCCAATTACACGTTTTTTTTCGTTGCTCTCAACACATTTCATAACTGCCGCATAGATTTTTTTTCTATTTGGCTAAACGTAATTTAATGATTTTCCTCTCAATTCAATTCCCCAAACGACTTCGAGTTAATTGTCGCTCCGAATTGAAGATGCACGAAAAATAAAAATAAAAAATCTTTATTTTTCTAGAAGACTTAAAAGGTCACAACAACAAGCGAATGCCTAATGCTCATGTGCTTTATGCAAATTCCATCAAATTGCATCATCTCGAGATGCACATTGCAGTTCTCGTTTGAAGGGCACAGAAGAGTTAATTTATTATTAAACTTTTTCTCAAGCAATTGTTTCAATAAATTTTAAACCAAGGAATGGGAAACTTTAAAAAAAATTTAATAAATTTGTTGAATTTTCAAGAATTTTTTATAATGTTTAAAAAATAATTTTTTTCAACCCTTGAATGAGCTCATCGTCTATGATCTCATACCAGCATAGTTTAAGAGTGGCTGAAGAATTTTCTCGCTCAATTGAACACCCTCGCTTTCATTGTTGAAGGTGTGCAACCTGTTGACTTTTAAGCCACGTAAAATTCCCATAACTTAACAAATAAAAAAGTTCATCTTAACTTTGCCATCACTTGCAACAATTATTGTTTCACACTCATCATCGCACACCAAAAAGAAAAATCACTTTTTTAAGGTTGAGTCGTGTGAAAAATTTGTCGGTCGCACTCGCATATATAGAAGTTGAAAAAAAAGTTTGGTAATAATGGCACGAAAGAGAAAAATTGAGCAGCAAAAGTAAATATAGAGCTTGTAATGCAATAGATGGCGAACAATTGAAAAATTGAATGGAAAGAAGCAATCAACATGTGCTGTTGTTACAGTTTTGCAAATGAGCCGCTTTTAAAAGAGAAATATTTACATCTTTTTTTGCTTCTGTTTAGGGGATTGAAAGAAAAGCGGTGGACAATTTTTAAATATTAAAAAATTCAATATTAATTTTTGAGAAATTTTAAATTGCCAGCAATTACTCCAATTTTTTTTTGTATTTAAGGTAAAAAATCTAATTTAACTCTCGATTTTTTGCTAATTATTTTTTTAATTAAAAATTCAGTCCTTCCCTTGAGACTTCACTTTTCAACACTTTTAATGCACATTACACAAAAAAAATCTTCTGGTTAATTGTTTCCACGCGCATTTCCGATGCGTGCGGGACTAAATTTTATATTTTAACTCTCACAGCTGGAGGAACAAGTGCTGCAATTTGTCTATGACTCAATAATGAAGATTTTTCCATCAGCAAGTGGCCATTATTAAAAGACACAGTTGCACAATTCTCGAAAGTACACAATTTGTTTTCTCGCTGAAATCTTGATGTCAATTTTTCTTCATTTCTTTTTCAGCTCTTTCGCTTTTGAGATTGAAAAGCTTTTTTTCTGTTTTGTATGAGAAGATGTTTCAGGTCAATGGGTGAGATTTAAGTAGATTAAAGTTGATGGGAAAGAGAACTTTAAATGGTGCCGTCATTATGCAACTTTATTTCATCACTTACCAGCAATTAGAACAATCCACAATTGATTCATTTTTAAATTAATTTTGTTCACAAATCTTTTTTGCATTAAATTTTTTTAAATCATAATTTTTTCCACTTTAATATTTTGCTTTTCTTTTGACTTCACCAAAAAAATATTTTTTTCTCACAAAAATCTTTATGTCATGAAATTATGCACAAAAAAAATAAATTCGCAGACCGAGATGCACAACTTTACCGCGAAGCAGCCGAAATGAAAATGAAATTGTAAAGATCGCAATGTTTAATGTAATAAAAATGAAAGGAAGAGTTTTGTGTGCTGGAACTTCGGCAAGAAGAGAAGCAACGCGAGAGAAGAAAAAAGGTTTTCGGAGGTTTCAACTTAACAATGTGCGAGCTGTTGTTGGTGTGCTCGCAATAGACGACGAACCTTTAAAAGGCGTT
Organism: Tanytarsus gracilentus; assembly: GCA_038502055.1. NCBI lineage: Eukaryota > Metazoa > Arthropoda > Insecta > Diptera > Chironomidae > Tanytarsus > Tanytarsus gracilentus. The sequence continues at coordinate 4,752,172 of JAXRKN010000044.1, read as the reverse complement.
TGCCGATCTCATATACATCGTCGAGAATGTCTGCATGTGATGGAATTTTCTTGAAATTCTTTATTAATTGAGAATGAGGAAAATCCTGTAGGAAATTGATGAAAAAATATTTTCCCATGCGAAGTGAGTTGCAAAAAAAAACTATCAGAGTGATTATGAAAAACTTTTGTTTGTTTTGTTCACTAAAATGGAAAGAAATTTAAATTTTTAACTAAAATCGAAAGGTGACGAGTTATGCAAATTTTTAAAAATCATGAGAAAATATTATTTTTGGATCCTAAATTATTTTTTTGATGTTTTTAAATATTTTTGAAATGTCAATATTAATTTTAAAATTTTTGACATTAAAAATATTTTAAATTTGCAATTTTCTAATTCAAAAAAATTAAAGTTTCAATTTAATATAGTTCAGAAAAGTTCTAAAAATTACAAAATCAATTAATCAAAAAAAATAACTCTCATATTTTGTCTCAAGTCACACAACTAATAAGTCAATCATCTCATGAAGCAAAAAAATTCACTCAATTAATCTCCGACCGTCTGTTCCTCTTTTCCATGTCAGTTAAAATAATTTTCTTAGTTGCAGCAACAAACTCTTTAATTGTAGTTTCGTTGGAGAGTGAGAAGTTCTCATCATATTATAAAAAAGTATCTCTCGAGTCACATACAACAGCATGACACTCTTTATTGTTGCCTTTTTATTTGTTACATCAATCCCAAAAAGTTTGCCGCTCGCGCTCGAGAGAAAAGTGAACACGGCACACTATGCGATGGTGTTTTTTTGCACCGGAGCTGATGTAAATGCAAAGTGATTGTTTGTGAGCTGCCTGCAAGTCGAAGCCATGAGATTCAAATTATTATATGAGGCTTCAACAGCGACGACGCTTGACATTAGGCAGACTAAAGGGAGAGAGAGAGAATCTTCGTCACGATTTTGTGTTGTCAGAGGCTCTTCTTTAATTTCATTTGGCAACTTTTTCCTCACCAGGGGGTGGGACAAGTGGATTTAAATTTAAGAATAATTTTAAAAAAATATTTAATTTTTAAATAAAGTTTAAAATTTAAATTTGATTGTCCTGCATCCTGTTTTTCTCTCGCTCGGCAAAGGAATGATGATAAATTCCATTAAAATGTTTTAAACCACATAAATACCATTTTTGACGGCATTTTACTAATGTCATGCATGCTTGAAAAATTGAATTTTTTGGAATTTCACTTCAACGGTGGCGATGACGAATGTTAGTGGTGGGAGGTGTGGGAACTTCACTCATGCCATGGATTAAAGCATAATAAAGAAATTATTAACTAATGGCCGGATGGACATGTGAGGAAGGTTAAAAATTTGACATGTAAAAATAGTTTCACATTTTTTATATCATCCTCATGCACTCGTCCACGTTTGAGTCATTCAGCCTCGAGCATTTTTTCCAGTAGCTGAAATTTTCCCCACGAGCGATAAAAAAAATCAATTATAACAGCAAATATTAGTGCAAGCCACAGAAATGCTATCAAATAAGTCACGATGTCACGAGAATGGGGAATATTTTTACTCATCATCTTTTTGCATTTTGTCTCAGTTAAACTTTTGACGCGGTTCTTTGCAGTTTTGTGAGAAATTAGATCATGAAAAGACTTTTGATTTTTTTGGTGGTTTTAGCGGGTAAAAATTTACTTTTAGTTTTTCTAAAATAGATTTAAAATCCTTCAAATTAGTTGCAGTGCAAAGTGAGCCAATTTTCGATGAATATGTCGATGAAAGTTCCGAAGAAAATTCAAATTCATCAGGAGTGACAGCTAAAACAGCTCCCGAGCTTCACGATGCTGAAGGATTTTTTGGAAGTATTTGGTCACAGGTAAAAGATTTTGTTGACGATCTTCTGGGTGAATCATCAAGTCTTGGAAAACAAAAACCTGTAAACGAAACAGACTCAAAAACAACTTCAAGTGCACCGAGAGCAAATAAAACCACAACTGAACTACCAGATGATGAAGAAATTATAAAGAAAACTCCAAAAAAATCCACGACACTCGAACCTGACGAGGAAGAGGCAGAACCTGAAGATGACGAAGAAGAAGAATAATTTAATTTTTTAAGGTGCATTTCTGTCGCTTCCAATTAACATTTCAATTTTATTAAGTGTGACCTTAATAATCAACAATAAAAATTGGCCTTTAAGAAGTGAAAAAAAACACAATTTAATGCAATGAAATTTAATTTTTCTGGTTAGCGTAAATGTAAGGTGGATCAAAGCGCATTTTGGAGGTGGTAATTAATTTTTTTGAGGAATTAAAATTTTTAATTTTTAATTTTTTTAGATTCCGATTCTTTTGAAAAATTTGTTTAAATTATATAAAAAATCCAAAAATCATTTTCTGAGCACGTAAAATTTTAATCATCTGCAATCTTATGCAAAAGTTTCAAAGTATTCTTAAGCCGCTTCTCGGCATGCATCCACAAATCATTCCCAAGAACATCCAGACAGACTTTTTCACCTTTACAGCACCGTCGAAGATACTCATAAAAAATTCTTCGTCTTTTTCTGCCCCGCGTCGCGATTGAATTCCAATTCTCATGGATATGCAGCTGAGAGCGACAGCATTAAGAAGAAATAAAGAGTTAAGCTCTTGCAATGACTAAATCTGCGACCGTGTGACTGACTTTGCAGCAATTTCACTTTTTGTGTCTCGACTTGTTCTCTTATCTCTCACACAATACCGTGAAAATATTCTTAAATGCAGTTTGAGATTACATAAAAAAATCCCCCCAATTATTCAGCAATTTAACATTCGCAACACATATTGAAATTTAAGCTCAAATGAACTTTAATTGATTAATGCCAAAAGTAGTTCATGAGAGACTTTGCACAGTTTTTTTTGTATTCATCTCGACGATGCGATGATGATGGTTACGAAAATGGCACATAAAAGTTGCGAGGTGAACATTTTTTTAAAAATGAGACAAAAGAACATGAATGCTCGGCGAGGAAACAAACGCGTGGACTTGAAGAGAAAAATATATATTAAAAAAAATCTTACATCGCTAATTGTTTTTGCGCCGCATTCTGCACTTCCATCCTCTAGTTTTTTGTGTGAATGAGTGGATCGGAAAGAGGATTTTAATGGCAAAAATTTGTTAAATTTTCTGAATAATTTTTAGAACTTATTTAAACATTTAACAACAGCAGGCAGTTTTATAAAAATCAAATATTTCCTAAATTTTTTAAAGCCATTGAATAAAATTTCCATCCCACTTCTCACTACCATTTTCAAAGTGCATAATGAGCATGCTAATTGCGTCTTATAATGCAACAGAAAAATATTTTTATGAGGAGCTTGTTGTTTTTGGCGCATAATTCAATTTGTGTATTTCATGTGGAAACGAGAGACAAGAGGAGACGCAATATATCGTGACATGACATTTTCGCGCTCATTTCAAATATTTTCAATGTGGATGTGTTTCGGCTTCCATTCAATATGTCAATGAATTCAAGCGAGTTGGAGAATGAAATTTTTTGACTTTAATGCCGCAGAAAAGAAATCAAAATGTCTCAATCGCATAGAGGCATCTTTAAAAATGTTCCCTGACGAAAATTCCGTTTCAGATTTTTTTTTTGTAATGCAATCTTTGTTTGCAAAATTCCAGTAAATCATCATTATCGATTTTTTCTGCCTTTCATTTTACTCCGAAGCTTGCAATTGACGAGTGAATTAAGAGATAAATTATCGATTTGTGGTTTAGGTATTTATTAGACATGCTTAAAAACTATTCAGCAAAATAAATTGACAAAAGATTAAAAATTATTTTAAATGATTTTTTTCACTAAATTAAAATTTCTCTGATTTGATAAATTTCATCCTACACACACCTCGTTGATGTTCGATATGATGCAAATTCCAGCAAATCTGTTTCAATTACATGCTGAATTTGAAATTAATAGGAGGAGAAAAGAAGTTTATGAAAGTTGCATGCGGTTAAAAACTTTAAATCAGTTTCACGATAATTCGCGAATTGAATGAAAATAATTTCCTTATTTTCATTTCTTGAAGCGAGTGAGAACTTTAATTAATTAATTTTCGTCATTATTAACCTCACGCAAAAATTAATATAAAAGTTTTAGGTTACGTCAGTGACAAATGAGTCCCATTAAAAGGAGCGAGATAAAATGAATTTATTTGAAGAAATATGGAAGCGAGATATGCATGCAAGTAAATATTTCATCTTTGAATGCTAGTTGTCTTGAATAATGTGAAAGAGCCTAAAAGACATGAATTTATTGATGGAGTAAAAATTTCTGTCTAAACATCACTTTTTGGGAAATTTTTAAAAATTTTCTTAAATTTTTTTAAAACGATTTTTATAAATTAATTTTTAATTATTTCAAAAATTGCGCTCTATGCACCTCAACACTCAAATTTGTCAATTTTTATGCCACATTTAACTCAACTTTTTTCCTCCTTTAATTTGAAATAAATTTTCTCATGTGCGCCTCTCGATCAAATTCAAATCCAGCCTACCTGCTCGCTCCTACGACGACGTGATTATGGTAGAAAAAAAAGCGAAAGAGTTATTTGAAAAATTAACCTGAAACAGATATGATCATCTCGTATATAAATCGCACGATTGAAGAAATATATTGCACATTTTACATCGCGCGCATTCTCTTTTTTTAGTGTAATTGTTGAAGACGAATAATTTATGGTGATTTCAATTTTAAATTCTTACATAATGACGTTGTGAGTTTATTTAATTTTCAGCGTTATCTCAAAACGACCTGTGGCTATTATCACAATGAGTTTTCATGAATTTATCACAGCATGATCTGTCTGGATGGTCTCAAAAGTAATAAAGTAAGTTGAGGAGTGAAAGAAAGGCAGTTAGCAACCGCAACAAAAAACATCGATCAATGACGATCGCTTATGAGACGGGTCGATTGGTCGAAGGTCCGGTCAAAGTGATAAATTATTTAGGTTGAGAAGAAATTTTGTTGGATTGAAACTTTTTGTTTGAGAAATCTTGTGGGAAATTTTGAGTTCTTTTTGGAGAAATCTGAAAAATTTTCGATGAAAATTTATTTAAAATTTAAGGAAAAAAATTATTTCAATCGCAATCCAGGAAATATTTTTTTTATTTATTTGTTAAAAACTCTCAAAATATCCCATAAGTGACTTTCAATTATTTTTCCATCCTCACGAATTGCATCACGATGATCGCGATAGAAAGTGTGACTTGTACCGAGAGTGCAAAGAAAAAAAAGACCTGCCCATTCTTTGGTGGCTAATCAGATTATCATTTACTCGATCTTTTTGTCACAAATTTCACGGAAACACTCATTTTCTCACTTTACACACGATTTTTACAGTAAAAAATTGAAAGGCATGTGCATTAGGGATGGCAGGCGCATGTACATCGTTGTAAGTGTCCAAAATATGATTTATTTGCGCTCAAATTATTGCGCGCACCTCACAAAAAAAACTATAATAATTTGAAAGTTTTCTTGAGTCGAGAAGTACACGGAAAGGCCATCAGAGTGTATGGTGCACGGAACGAATGGAATTCATGCTTCAATTGCTGATGGTGTTGAAAGTGATGAGACGCGACGATGTTTCATCTTTCATCGAGCTTGACATTTTTGGTTGAAAATTTAGTTTCTTCGTGTGACTGATTGATGGTAATTTTTCATCTTTTTTAAGCTTTTTCTGTTTGCTGAAAATTAATTTCTTTTAATTTTGATTGACTTGAGTTGATGCTGCTTGATATTGGAGCGTGTATTACCTGTGACAGCGCCAGAAAATCGTGATTAGTTTCTTGCAATTCATAATTAAATTTTTCGCCTTCGTCTTGTGTGCACAACAGCATTTGAGCAATGTTCAGAGAGTAAAAATGTGATTAACCCATAGTGCACCCGCGTATTCACTGTACGCGCCATCGATAATGGCAACAATGTGAGGTATTTTGTAAGAGGCAAATACGTGTGGGAATTATCAACGTTCAAGAATTTTTTCTCATTAAAAAAATTTTCCTTTTACAGAGTGTTTTAATTGGAGAGAAAAATGCGAGCTTATCTTGTGTCCACTTAGAGAAAATTTTTTAATTAAAATTAAAGCGAGATATTTAAGTTGATATTGCGACAGGTTTTGGAGAGTGGAAAATTTTGCATCAGAGATGATTTTCAAAATTAATTTTTAAGCTCTCAAACAACAATTTTTAAAGGTCCTATAATTTTTTTGCAAACTCATTTTTTAACCTTCTTCAAATCATTCACGCTAGTTTCGATGAAAGTAATCAACTTTTTTCTCAAAATTTCTTATATGGTTGGTCAAAAAAGATCACAAAAAACAAATAAATTCAAACGAGCAAATGAGAAATTAATAAACTTCAAAAAAAATCTTAAAAATATCAAAACCTATTTCACTCGAAGCAATTTGAAGGAGTGGACAGTGATTGATTAAAAAACCCATGGAGGAAATCATTAACACGATCAACGGACATAAATATAAAAATTTCACTAAAATGCCATCGTCCTCAGTTATTTAAGCGATTCGTCTCCAGGGCGATACCGAGACATGTTTGTGATTTTTTATGACATTTCACTTTGTCAAAATTACAGTGTTTTGAGATATTTTCAAACGCAACACATTTTATGTACTTAAATATCAATTAGCATCAATTTTTTTCTCATACGATCGACGACTCTTCTCGATTACATCACGAAAATAGCCCACGAGACTCCATAAAACTTTTACTCTTCTTCTTATAAGCCTATTATTATGTGACTGCGATGATTGTTGCACATTTTTGTGCATCTAACGATAATCACCATTGAACGTATTCATTCATGAATGCAGTCATCGTGTATTTTACAATCACTCGCTTTAAAAGACTTGAGCCGTTATAAAGAGAAGAAATATTCAAATGGACATAATAAAGTAATGTCTTCGTTCGAACTCTTATTGAAGGGTTTTTATTGATGAAAGCAGAATCAAATTCTGAACTACCATAATATCTCAAACACTCAAAAATTTAACGGCTTTTCAACGAATTATTTTTAATTATTCCACGAAAGACTTTACAGAAGCAAAAAACTGTAACCATGTAAACACAAGAAAGTAGAAAAAAAAGAATGGATTTAAGTTATCGCTTTCAGTTCATTAAAATCACGTTGAGGATAGCGGCGATGGATGTTCACTGTCGATGATTTATTATAATATCTAACAGCCAGAAAAAAGTGTTGCATAATTTTTTCAACATATTTCTCAAAATACACACAGCATCGATGTTCGATGACCGCGCCATAATTGTACGTAGTGAGTAAAAATTAAATTTAAATCTTTTAATGATGACGACAGTTTGCGAGCGGAATCAATCAAAAGAAGATTTCTTAGCTTTTTTTGGAAGAAAAGTGAAAAGGTAGTTGAGCCCTTTTGAATGACTTCATCATTAACTCACATCGTGTGTATCGTGTACGAACATATTTGAATTATTTTTGGATAAAGGCAATAAAGAAGGCATCAACTGGTATGGAATTTACACTCGGCATGCCATTGCAGTCGTGTTGGCGTGTGAGATCATTTTTGGGAAGTGATGATCAATTGTTAAATTTTCAACAGTTTTATCAATTTAAATAATTTATCATTAGTCATTTCTTCAAATGCAAAATGCAACAAATTATTGAGTAGCGAAAATATTGAAGACAATGCAAAGTCGTGATGGCATTTTCAATAGAAAGCGACACGTTGGAGAGCAAAAAATGAAATTGTAATGATTTGTTGAAATTTAACTTCATTAGTTAGGACTGATAAATTGATAAATTCATCACGAATGCAATAAAAATAGTGAAAACTTTGAGCTGACATCTTTATTCTTAGGCAACGCTGTATGAATGAAAATTATTGGTGTTGCGATCTATAGTAAAAATTTATTTTATTGCCTGATAATCTTTGGGTACAAAATTATCCGCATGCATGTGAATTTTTTGTTAACGAAGTGTTTTTAAATTGATGGAACCTGAAAAATTAATTTTTTTTTCGAGGCCTGTCTGTACACAATATTTAACGTGTGCTAACAGGAAAAAGAATTTCGTTTTAATTAAAATTTCCTTCTAAATTTGTTCCCACACGCTGTCCACTTTTTGAAATATCCGGAAATAATAATTCTATAAAATATTTTAAAGGTGGGTCATGCACTGAAGACGATCTTGAGGCGTTAAAAAAGTGAGTCATACACACTCGCGTGCATTTTTACGATTGACATTACAAGGCGAGATCGAGATCGTAATTGAGAATCGATTGTAATAACAAATAGACAATTTTTCTTCTTCAAATTTTCCTACTCTCGGTATCGTCATCGTCACGACGGTATTTAAAGAAATTATAATGCAGGTCAAGGCTGTCTCATATGCTGAATAAGGAAACGTTAAAAGCGCAAGAGGGGAAAAAGTGCATTTTGAGCAATAGAATCACCACGTATGACGTGAGCATCGTGACCGAGATGATCTCAATTGAATGCATGACATTATTAGTAAAGATTTAAATATCGAATTCGCATAGAAATTTATTTAATGTTGAGATGAAAATGTGAGCTTAGAATTTATGAGAGAAAAAAAATTAGAAAGATTTAAATTTTGATTATGTTGAAATAAGAAGAGAAATCTTACAATAAAAATCTTAAATTAAATTTGTTTTGAGCTTTTTATAAGAATAATAGCAAAAAACTCATTCTTAATTTTGCCTTAAAGTTATGCTGCAAAAAACCAATTTATTATTAAAAGCTCAATTTTTTAAGGTATAAATTTTTCTCTAACGTATTTGTAATTTTCAAACTAAACGCGAAATAATATCCAGAAATTTGGCAACATCGCGCCATGTGCGTTGTGTTTACATTTACACGTTTAAACTTTAAAGGTCACAAAAAAAATAAAATATCAGTGGTTAAAGGAAAATTGTTGAGCCTGAAATGGAGCAGATTGCTTGCGATGTGATTAAAATTTCTCTCAAGCGACTGCTCCATTTAGAGAATCGTCAATTTTATTCAACTTTCGTTAAATGGTGAAAAATTGTGGGTTATCTACAAAATTTTAAAAAGAAGATTTTGAAATATTTTTATTTTTGTCTTTTGGCATGAAACTTGATTTTAAATCATTTCTGCAAGAAATACTACGACCAACTAATAACTTTTAATTAAATTTTCTTCCAGAATAAAAATATAATATTTAAGACTTAAAATTTATCTAGTCACTTGAGTTAAAGACACTGGATCAGTTTATGATTATTTAAAACTATAATATTTAATAAATTTATAAGATTCAAAAATTTCAATTGAATAAAATTACACTTTAAAACTATTTTAAGTTTTCACAACTTAAAGATTTTTTATCACGCTCTCCAGCAACGTCCTTAATTCCATCTAAATCGAGCTACCAGGAAGCTTAATTTTAAATTGTCACAAAAATAAATTGTGCGGCATTTTTTTTATAAAGCTTTGATTGATATGAATTTAATATTTTTCATTACCGGGCTCTTGCCGCAAGTTAATTGACTTTTGATCCTGGCTGGGTTATTAATGAGGCAATAAATATGACATGTGAAAATCATTCTCAGCGTCATCATGAGACTTCGTGAAACTTAGTTTTTTTATTTAAGATTTCATGATTTACAATTTTTGCTAGGCCTGTAGGTCAGGAGTTCTGGTGCTTGATTAATTTATTGATCCTCGCGATAAATTTTTGCTATTGTGCTCGCGTGGCAGTTTTATTAGTTGAGGATCAACTTAAGACCACTAAATGTCTGACAATTATTTTTTAAAATATTAAAACTTCCTTCATCATAAATACCTCGAGTTATAAAACGTCACTGACTAAATCAGTTAATTACAATTTTATCTATCGATATAAAAAAATCTTTTTATCAGTTGCCGGAAAAAATGTCATCAAAGCCGGTTTAAAAACTATTTTTTAAAAAAATTAATCAATTAAAAGTTTAAGTTTTAAACTAAAATTAAATCAAGATTTTTTTTATAAAAAAATTTCATCCGTCCATGCGCCAAACACTCGGATTTCATGCAGGAAAATGTTTACGACATGTCTGCGGCAATAAATCGTCACAATCACAACGAAATCTCATGATCGAAGTTTATCTTGAAATGTGTGAAAATCGATCTTGATTTGACATCTCCGTCGAGCGCCTCCCCCACCCTTTGTTGCTTTTCTTCTGATTTTAACTCCGTAAAAGCCTCAAATTGAATTCAGTTCATTTTCATCAGCCCACGGTATCGGTCTGGTTGCAAATTGAAGTTCGAAGTTTCTTTCACTGTATTGATAAAATTCGTTAGTGTCTTTGTGATAACAAAATATTGTTTAGTGCTTTTATGTGGTTATTATAATTGGAAGACTAATTGAAAACAGATTTTTGGAAGGTATAAAAGAAGAAGAATTCAGCAATCTAGGTGAGTGGATTTATAATTAATTGCTAAATTGGATGTTTGTTGGGTGAAATCGACAAAACACTTTAATTATCATAATAGCACACTTACAATGTGAAAATTTATCTGCGGCATTTCTTCGATTCTATAAATTTAAATATTGAACATTTGCACTGAATTATATTTTGCAATAAATTTGCCATGAGCTACATAAATGTATAAAATCCTCACATATAAAAGTAAGGCTAATGAACCATCAACAAATTATGATAAAAAATAGAAGGTTAAAAATAAAATTTTTATGCTATTTTAAATTTTGTATTACAAAAAAAGGAAATTTAAGGAAATCAGTGTGAAATTTATGTCTTTAAAGTTTGTTATTGAATTGTAACAATTTTTGCCGTTTAAATTATGAATTTTCAGAATTTTCAATAGATTTAAAATATTCAAGGGTGAAAACTTAGAACTAAAACTTTCACGCGTTTAAAATCGTCAAAAATTTAACTTCTCAGTCCATGAAATTTTAAAACGTTTATAAAGTGTTTGAAATGAAAATTTTTAGATATTTTTATTGCGTAAATTTAGAATTTCCGACACTAGAAAAAAACTAGTAAATTTTGAACTTATCATGAATTAATTTAACTTTTTTTCACGTTAAAATTATAATTTATAGTCAGATATTTGTAGTGAAAATTTTAATCATGAACTCTCTTAATTTCTTCGCGATAAGATAAAAAAATGTTTCAAAACCCACACGTGGGTGTTGCCGTGTAACCCACTTGTAACAGATCAGTATTGAAAATGTAACATGGGGAAGTCCTATGAAGAAGCCTTGGAGAAGCCAAAAGGGAAGCCTTATGGAAAATATTTCTCAATTATGTTACATTTCCCACTGTGTTTGATTTTCCACCATGTTCCATTTTTCACCATGTTCCATTTTCTATTGTGTTCCATTTTCCACTGTGTTCCATTTTCCACTATGTTCCATTTTCCACTGTGTTCCATTTTCCACTGTGTTTCATTTTCCATTATGTTCCATTTCCCACTATGTTCCATTTTCCACTGTGTTTCATTTTCACCATGTTCCATTTTCCACTATGTTTCATTTTCCACTATGTTTCATTTTCCACTATGTTTCATTTTCCACTATGTTTCATTTTCCACTATGTTCCATTTTCCACTGTGTTCCATTTTCCACTGTGTTCCATTTTCCACAGTATTCCATTTTCAGATCCATGCCAATCGATTCCTGGTCAAATTCCGAGTTCAACGAGGTACATGAAGCCATACTTTTAAAAAATGAACATTAGTGGCATTCCTTGGACACTCCTGGCCGGCCGTGACGGTCATTCTTCAAAAATCATCAATGCTAATCAATTCCTGATGCAATTACGAGTTCAACGAGGTACATGAAGCCATACTTTTAAAAAATGGACATTAGGGGCACTACTGGCCGGCCGTGATGGACATTGGTGGCACTCTTGGATGGCCATGATAGACATTCCTCAAATATCATCAATGCCTTTCGATTCCTGATACAAATACGAGTTCAACGACATACATGAAGCCATATAACAGGAAATTTGTGTGAAAAATGGCATTTAGGGCTGTCCATGGCACGACCTGTGGTCATGACCCTCATAATTCCTAAAATGGCCGAATCTAAATTCATAGACCTACCATTTGGCGAAAACTAGAAGTCTCTAGCTATCTCAGGAGCCGAGATCTCGATGGAACAGACAGACAGACAGACAGACAGACAGACGGACGGACGGACGGAAATAGGCGCATATAAGTGTTACACCACTTCGTGGGTTACACTAAAAAATTGTTCGGTAATAATGACCGAACTTAGTTCTTGATCGTTTTCGTGGAAATGAAGTCGATTGCGGTTTTTATTCTCGTTTTTTCACAAATTTGTATTTTTTGCTCACAAGAAACGTCTCGAGTGCAAACATGGGGCACAATCGATGAAAGATCTTTTCGTTTAGCTCCAACGTAAGAAATAACGTGGAAATTTTTAGTGTAACCCACGAAGTGGTGTAACACTTATATGCGCCTATTTCCGTCCGTCCGTCCGTCCGTCCGTCTGTCTGTTCCATCGAGATCTCGGCTCCTGAGATAGCTAGAGACTTCTAGTTTTCGCCAAATGGTAGGTCTATGAATTTAGATTCGGCCATTTTAGGAATTATGAGGGTCATGACCACAGGTCGTGCCATGGACAGCCCTAAATGTCATTTTTCATACAAATTTCCTGTTATATGGCTTCATGTATGTCGTTGAACTCGTATTTGCATCAGGAATCGAAAGGCATTGATGATATTTGAGGAATGTCTATCATTGCCATCCAAGAGTGCCACCAATGTCCATCACGGCCGTCCAAGGAATGCCACTAATGTCCATTTTTTAAAAGTATGGCTTCATGTACCTCGTTGAACTCGTAATTGCATCAGGAATTGATTAGCATTGATGATTTTGAAGAATGACCGTCACGGCCGGCCAGGAGTGTCCAAGGAATGCCTCTAATGTCCATTTTTTAGAAGTATGGCTTCATGTACCTCATTGAACTCGTAATTGAAAATGGAACGCAATGGAAAATGGAACACAATGGAAAATGGAACACAATGGAAAATGGAACACAATGGAAAATGGAACACAATGGAAAATGAAACACAATGGAAAATGAAACACAATGGAAAATGGAACACAGTGGAAAATGAAACACAATGGAAAATGAAACACAATGGAAAATGGAACACAATGGAAAATGGAACACAGTAGAAAATGAAACACAATGGAAATTGAAACACAGTCGAAACACAGTGGGAAGCCATTTTGGGAAGCCATTTTGCGAAGCCATTTTTGAGAAGCCATTTTGGGAAGCCATTTTGGGAAGCCATTTTAGGAAGCCAAAAGGGGAGGCCAGAAGGGGAAGCCAATACTGATCTGTTACAAGTGGGTTACACGGCAACACCCACGTGTGGGTTTTGAAACATTTTTTTCTTTTAAATTCTCATCATTTTAAAATATTTTCTAAAATTCAGACAAAATCGTCGAATGAATGGAATTTTAAACTTTTGTGTGTTTGAACTGTTTTCTTTTAATTCCTTGCATTTAATCACCGGCATGCGATCACAAGACAATTTGCCGGGTTTAAGGGGTGTCATTGAAGTCATTCAAGGAGGAATTGACAGCCGAAATGTTCAATTTAATTTGACTTGTTCTGCACCCGGTCAAGGATTTAATTTTGATTTGGAATTTTTTGGTAGTCGTCAAATTGATATCAATAAATAAACATCTTTGAAATTTACAATGATTTTGATTTTTTTCCATTACAACGTCATGTCTCAAATTTTCTGCCATATTTTTTCCATAAAATCGTTGACTCATCAAATTATTGAAAAATAAATTCGAGTGCTATCTGAAAAAGATAAAAATTTATCAGCGAGGATCAAGAAAATTTTGATTCACTTTCGATAAGATATCGAGAAAGAAAAATAAATTTATTCAACAAATTTTTAGCTTAGTTTGAGCTTGAAATTCGTTAAAATCAGTCGAAGCAAATTTTCCGCATTATGAAATTCATTCTTGCATTTTTGATCGCCTCTCAGGCATTTTTGATGATTAGTGGTCGCGAATTTATTTTTGGAGATCCGATTGGCGTTGGCTCAAGACATTCAAATGAGTGAGAATTTTTTTCGAACGTTATGCAATTTTTAAATGTCACGTTTTATAAACTAGGTCTGTAGTGTTTCGTGCTGGAGTTGTTAACCAACCACTAGACTTCACACAAATTTTCACAGCCGATGGCTTTATTTGGTCGATCCGTGCCGTTGATCTCACAATTGGAGGGCCAGGGTTGGGAGTTTCTTCCGTTGAAGTTACCGAAGGTGGTCAAGGCCATCATCAAGCGACTTTGCGATTCCGAAACACTCTTCAAAACCAACCCGTAAATTTCCGTGTTGAGGTTTATGCTGGCGTCGCAATGGCAAAAGCCTCGATGCTTTTCCTGACTATCGCATTTTTCATCTCTTACTTGCTGAAGTAGATTAAATGATTAAACTTGTTTTTTTGATAAGATTTGAAATTTTCTGTTCAGTTTGAAGTTGAACTTTGTTGTGACCAGTCGAAAAATTAAAGTTTAATTTCCTAAAATGAAACTTTTAGTTGTATTTTTTTTATTGCTTCAAATAATTTTAATTTTTGCTCACACTCGAGAGTTTATTCAGGGTGAAGTTGGTCCTAACTCTAGAGTAGCTTTGCAGTGAGTTTTATTTTGTTCGATTTTAAAATCAAATTGACGAAAAATTAATTTAGAGATTTCGTCTCAGCCGCACCATGTTCAGGGACTCAACATGAAGTTAATAGAACTTTAACAGTCAATAGTCAAATTTCTGGAATCTGGGCGGTTGATATTATGGAAGGTCCTTCAATAGCCACTGTTGATGTTGTTGGTGGTGGCATTGGACAGAGTGAAGTTCAACTACGATTCCGATCACCGATCATAGGCCATGGAATTCACTTTCGAGTTACCATTTTTGGGTGGTGACGATTTAAAATTTCAATAAAATTTATTTCTGATATCAAAATTCTTTGAATTTTTTAACATTTTTAAATTGAACCCTTTTACATCAACTCTTCTTCTTCAAAGCTCTTAAATCAATGTAAAAATTTGTCACCATGTGCCACTTTATAAATTCCTTTTGAAGCATGTCAAAGCTTCTATCAACTCAATGAGCTTCTTCATGATTGATCGATGCATTTTTAACTATGATAAAGTTTGACAAAACTTAAACGTTTTAATTTCATTTCGTTAATTTAGTTTGTGATTGAATTTCGATTTAAACAGTCTAAAAATAAAAATGAAGATTTTCCTAGCGATTTTTGTTGTTGTTCAAGTTTTTCTCCTGAGCGATGCTCAATTTATTCGAGAAATGACATGGGGAGTTGTTGAAGATGGATCGAGATTGGAAATTAAGTATGAACGTTTTTGAGACATTCTTAGAAAAGTGACAAAGTGTCCAAAAATAGTTTTTGAAATTCCAGGAAAAATATTTGTTCACATTTCAAGATTAATTAATAAATTAAACATTTAGTACAGAGTTAAAAAAATTCCGTGATAGTTTTGATAAATTTTAAAATCAATAAGATTAAGAAATTTAAAAATTAATTTAAAACTTAAATTTCAAAAGCAAAAATTTATAATTCTTAGAAATTTATTAACTTTTTAACGTTTTTATATTCAAATATCCTCCAATGCAATGTAAAAAATATTTTTTCCTGGATTTTTAAATTAAATTTTCTGATTCTCAAAAATTAACCAAACCATTTTCAAAGTGAACGAGTTACTCAGCCTGGGACTCCAAACAACGGAACTTTTTTAACAAGAACTTTTACAACCAATGGAACTATTACAGGGTTTCGAACCATTGACATCATAAACGCAGTTTCACTTGCATCAACTGAACTTGTCAGTGGTGGAGTTGGTCGTGAAGAAGTCACCCTCTTGTTTTCAACTCCACTCGCTGGTCACGCACTCGATTATCGGGTTGAAATTTTCACCTCTGCAAGTTTCCAAACTAAAGCTTCATTTCTCATTATCATGATAACGTCGCTGATTACATTCTTGCAGTTGAAATAATTTTTATCATTCAGAAGTAAATTTTCCCCGTTAGTTGATAAGAGGCTTAAAGTAGGATCAGATTGATTGATAAGATACCAAAATTAGAGAATTGAAATAAACTTTTTTCACGACATTCAGTTTGCAGAGGAATTTTACTGAAATCGGTTGAGAAAACTAAATAAATTAAAATGAAATTTTTACTCGCTATTTTGATTGCATCACAAGCAATTATTTTACTTGACGCTCAACAGCAAGCGCGTGAGCAAACGGTTGGAGTAGTTGGAAGGGATTCGATTGTTAGATACACGTAGGTTGAAGTTAAAATTAAAACTTTGAAATTATTCGAAAAGTTTAATCATACAGTCAGATAGTCTCGGGCGGTCCAACTCGCGCATATACAATTGACATCGGTCGACCAATCACAGGTGTCCGAACGTTCGACTTAACTCCTGGTGGAACTTCCACTTGGGGTCTTACTGAAGGTGCGATCAATACAAATCGAATGGTTTTTAATATTTCAGCATCAGCCCCTGGCAATCCCTTTGAACTTCGAATCACCGCTTTCAGCTCAAGCACATTAGTTCATGCGTCTGCCATGTTCATGACACTCGTTATGATGTTCGCACACTTTGTGAGATAATTAACGAACTTTAAACGTCATGTGAGATTTTTTAAATTTCTGTACCAAAAATAAAAATTAAAATGAACTTTAAACAAGATTTTATGAACTTTTTTTTATTAAAAAAATATTTTTTATAAGTCGAAAAAATATCATTCCCTGGTGGCACACATTAAGTTAAGTTTTTGGATTCTTTTAAAATGGTGGAATTTTATTTTGGTTCTGATTATAATTCTTTAACTTTTTAAAGTTGATGTTATAATTTTTTTAGTTGAATTTGAGCTTTGTTATTTTAAAAATTTGAAAAAATTTAATTCCATTTTAAAATTTATTTTAAAATAACTCTTGATTGTGTTGAATCAACCTTCCACTCACTGTTTTATAGGTTAAAATTTTATGGACGTATAATTTGAGCTCAATTTGAAATTTCCGCTAATTAAAATTTTCCTTTCATTAAATGAATCATTTCAATTTTTTCCGATAAATTTCTTATCAATTTTGGTTGTTTGTCAAATTTTTATCAATGACTATCAGGAGCGTTTTAGTCTTTTTTAACATATCTAAAAAAATCAAAGACTGATAAAAGTTTTCATTGGTAAAAAATTAAAATCATCATGAATCATTTCTTATATAAAATTATCATCGAATTAATCAAAAATTAATCTTAAAACTGATATGTGCGATTAGGGATGATTAAAGAATGTTATAATTTTAAAGGAAAATATTCTTAAATTGTTAGCGAGTCATTCTGTCAAAACTTACAATAATAAATCTAATTTTTATCTTTTTAAAATTTTATAAACAAGTGTAAGAGATAAAATTTGACAAAATTAAATTGGCTATAAAAGAGAAAATTTTTTAATTTTATTGACAGTGCATTTTCTAAGATGGACAAAAAATTAATTTTGGTTACAATTTTATTTGCGATATTTGCCTCAGTCGTTGCAAGAAATGATTTAATTTTGGGTCAAAATAGAACCAGTCATGTGCTGATTTATCAAGTAAGAATGTTCTAAACTAAAAATTGTTCAAATTTTAACGGATAAAAATTCCTCAGCAATTTCATAACATTACCGGAATTCCCGGACAAATTGTAAGCCGCAATTATTTTTTCCAAAGTCCCTTCCGTAACATCACTCAATTTCGTGCATTGGATCAAGATCTTTTCGGCTTAGGTGGATTTGCGTCAGTGATTCAAGGTGGCATTGGACTCTACAATATCACTTATAATTTGCGTGCATCAGCATTCGGACGTGGATTTAATTTCATAGTCGATATGTATGGCGTTTAATTTCATTGTCAGTGCAATAAAGAAAATTTTTCTACATCTCTTCGCATCAGTCATGGGACTTTAAAGAAACGTACAATAATCGTGACTTATATTTTTAGCACTTGAATGCTTTTTAAATCGGTTTAAACTGACGAATGGTGTTAATTAGTGACGAATTTTGTTTGGGAGTTGAACTTCAATTGATTGAAAAAACATATAAAGAAAAATTGATTAAATTAATTGCGATCCAGAGTTAGAGTTTAACCAAGTATTACGAATTAATCAAAATTTAATTTTCTCAAAAGCTTTACCTGGAGTGGAGAATGACACGAGAGCTTTTTGAAAGTTCTCCATACAGCTTTGAAAATTTAAAAACCGTTACAAAAATTTTACACGATTTTAATTTTTTTCACGATTTAATTAATTTTTTCTGATGAATTTATCGTTATTGACTTACAAACCAACAATTATTTTGATAAGAGCATAAAATTTCGCAATTTATTTTTTTTAATGCATTTAAATGGGAAAATAAAATTTCACATTCAAGGCAGGGGGCACGGTAACTAAGGAGAAATTCACATTCAAATTCTGATGTAAAACTTGCAAATATCGTCGTGTCATCCTCCACTCTAGAGTTTTACAAAATCCTTCGATTACAAATTGATTGAATTATCATCATCTTAGCATTAATTATGACGCATTTAGATTGACCCACATATTCGTTTTTATTAAATCCAAGAAGAAGAAAAACAAATCATTTATATAAATTTATTTACTCTCCCTGACCTTGCACATTCAATTTCCGTATGTGCCTCCAAACGAGATAGATTTCAATGTTTATTACGCAAAAAGACATTTTCTTGACAATGTAAGAGACGACGAGCATCATAAAGCTACACACAATGTGTATTTGATTTTGGAGCGAAAAATGTGATTGTATGTCGGGTTAATGTGTGAGAAAAAATACATTTTGCGATTACTTTTTCGCTTACTAGTCGCACACAAAACATTTTTATATCAAATCTCAAAGAGTGAAGAAGCAAAAATGGAATCCGATAAATTGGTTGAAATTTCACCACATGATTGGATTGAACTTCGCGACTTATTCTTACTTAATTGGCCGGATAATCATGTGGCATGGCACACGATAAATAACTATGTAAATTGGTATAGGAAACAGTCTTACATTCGACACCTAAAAATTTATAGTTTAAACAATTCATGGCGCACCGATGGCACTTACATTGTTGTGGTGAGAAAAATTAAAAATTAAATTATAAAAGTCTCTACAAAAAAATCTTCATCGCAGGATCGATATCAATTGTTAATTTATTCACTCGAAATATCAAACGAGAAACTAAAACGTGCTCTTAGTCTGCTTGATTGGAGCGGGGGTTTTAAAGTGAGCGCTTTTCTAAGACGTCATCGGTCAGCTGTTATCGATGTGTTGAACAGCAAAAAACTCAAAATCAAATCAGACACGCTCACGTTTTTGTACTATTTACCCAAAGAGGAAATCAAGAAGAAAACATTGATGTGAGTTTTTTATTTATTTAATTGGATTCGAGTGCATGTGCATAAGGGAAAATTATTGAGTGAGTCATCAGATAAAAATTATACAACGGAGCTATAAAAATTTTCCCCTCAGTCATTTATTAAAAATTATTTTTAGTGCACCAAGTAACATCACACTCAAACCTTTGTCTCTCGATGATGCGGAAGTTGTAAATGATGAGTGGTCTAACAAATGCGTCGGTTCCGATTTTCTTGTTCGTCGACTGATCGAATGGAATCCAAATATTGGAGCCTACGATGAAAACAATGAACTTATGGGATGGTGTTTAAAACTTCAAGCTGGCGCTTTTGGTGCATTGCAAGTGCGGAAGAAGTTCATGCGAAAGGGAATTGGAAGTATTTTGGCGCTTGCGATGTCTAAAATTCAAGCCAACAGTAATATGGATGCATATGCAATGATCAATTCCGAAAATTTCAACAGTCAAAATTTATTCGTTAAACTCGGCTTTAAGCAAATCGATGACGCTTATTGGCTTCGAACTTATCCAACGAATGGATGCAAGGAAATAAAGTGGAGTGATAATGAGGAAGTTTACTATTGACATATATGTCATTTACTCAAATAATTTTATCGTATTGCATTTGTAAAAAAGAAAAATTGTTTACGGAAATTTTCTGACTGCCACTAATAAATTTAATTGAATTAAATTTCTGTGAGGGTTTTTTCTGTTTCACTGCCAAGAGGGATTTTCATAATTGTGGAAAAATAAGTTGTTTTTTTAGCTAGATAAATCAATATTTTAAATAAATTAGAGATTTGAGAAAAAATTTCCAGGATTAAAAAATTAATCGTTGGATTTAATATTTACGTTCTAAACCTGACCACAATATTAATATTTTTTGAAATTCATAAATTGTTTTTTAACTAATCAACTAATATTTAATCTTCAGATTAAAATTGAATCCATTAAATTAAAAAAAAATTCACGTTCGATTTCAAAAAATATTAAAAGTTTAAAATTGATTTTTTTCTCAGATTTATTCTTCTCTCAATTTTCTTCTCATAAACTCTCGTGAAACTCAAGCGCTTGCTTTTCAGTATCGATTGAGCCATGAGAGAGATTACACTCGGCAATCTTGAAAAATTTCAAAATATTTTTGAATCAACCGATAGACTTAAACATGTTGTAATAATTTTAACTATAAAAAGTTTTATTCAACGGTTTAAAAGCTTTCCAGAGCTAAAGGAAAAAGCAAAACTTTATGTATTCAGTGAATTTTGGGAGGAAGATGGGATTTTCTACATGACTGTGAGATCAAGAAATTATTAATTGAAAACTCTTTAAAATTCTTGTTCATTTTAGTTCCAATCCACCGATCAAGAGTCCTGCATTTACTTTGACGCGGTCGATGAAAAAAATGAAGAAGTTTTAAAAAATGCTTTAAAGTCTTTCGATTATTTTCATACAACATTTTTGTTCTCAATTAGAAATGAATTTAGATCGATTGTTTTTAAATTATGTGAAGAAAAAAATTTGGACATGCTTGAAGACACAAACACAACTTGCTTGCGAATATCCAAAGAAAATGTTTTGAAATTTCACTTTCCGAAAATTTAAGTTTTAAATCTTTGACGCTGGAAAATATTGACGAAATCAATTCCATGTGGCCGCATCGATACGATGGATCCGATAAATTTTTAGAGTACTCAATCAAATATCACATAAGTGTTGGCATGTTTGATAATCACAATAATCTCATCGCATGGTGTTTGAGATATGACAACGGAAGTTTAGCGATTTTACAAGTTGACGATAAGCATTTGAGAAAAGGTTTAGGAAGTCTCGTTGTGAGGGAAATTTCGAGACAAATTGTTGAAAAATGTGACTGTGATGTGATCTCGTTGGTGCTGCATGGAAATTTAAAATCTATTAATTTGTTCAAAAAATTAGGATTTGAAGAACTAAGCGGACACACTTGGTTTGGGGTCAAAAATAAAAATTAATTTTTTAACAAAATTTAAAAATTACCGTAGGTCAGTAATTGAAAAAAGTAATCTCAAAGGTTTGAGAGATAAGAGAAAATTATTAAATTTTAGTATTTTTATGAGACTTGTTGCTGCGCTCTAGATTTATTTTATCGCTCTCTCGAATAGTTTTCTTTCGTCTATCGAGCGAGCAAGAAGTAAAAAAATGTCTGAGGCAAAAAATTCTCTCAATGAAATTGCCCTCGAGTCACTTAATTTATTAAGAGATTGCTACAAAGTTGATTGGCCAAAATATGTGCTAGCTTTTAATTTCATCGACAACATGATTAAAAGATATGAGAAGCATCCAGATCATCATGATATTGTGAAGATTTATAGCATAAATGGAAATGTTGATGGAACTTTCATTGGCACTATGGTGAGAGAAAAGAGAAAATTGAGAGAGAAAAATTTTAAAGAGAGAATTTAAGGGATCGCGCGTAAATTTTGTAATGTTGAATTTTTTAAATCATTTATTTTTCTTTGTTTAAAAAATAAATCTTACTTAACTCCGGAATTTCTCTATAAATTTTTTTCTCTAACGATCACACCAAAAGTTTTTTAACCACACCACAATTTTTTCAGCACCACAAAGACTTGCTGATAGCGACATTGGATCCATCGTTCGAAAAATTAAAAACGGCTTTAAATTTAATGGATTTCAGCATTCATCGACACTTTATGTGCATTAAAAATATTTAC